>WEKX01018474.1:208856-232327 GCA_013390025.1 Pitta sordida | reverse complement strand
GCTGTGGCAGCTGCTCATTCAAAACTCTGAAGAAGGTGGTGGGGGCCTGTGATCTGCTGGTGCTCTGAGGCAAAACATGCACAAGCCTCACTGATGCTCCACCAAACAGCAAGTTCATTGTCTGCAATTCCTGTCAGTATTGGAAATACACAACTTACATCCAGAATGGTTTGGGTGTCAGTTGTCAGGGCTTATATCCTGCCTCTGTCATGCAATGATATGGTACCATATTCTGCAGTTTTGAATGCCTAACCTGCCCAGACCTCACAACAGTGTCTTCCTAACATTGCAAACTTAGCATGACCTTGGTCAGCGGCCATATTTTCTGAATCCATCTACTTTACTGAATTCCAGGACCTAGAGGAATATCTGGAGCCACAGAAGTCAGGCTGTTATCTTGTAAACTGGAGGATTAGGAAAGATAGCATAATTTGCCAGTAAAGAGGGAGATTAAAGTAACTGCTAAAAGGAACTGTGACAAAAAATATTTCAGTAAATCAAGCATATTCAAAATGCTGTTTCGTATGTAAACAAGTTATAATATAAATATTTAAGATTCTGAAACATATTATATTGCTTTCCATTGGAAATAAATTTTGCCAGTAGTTGAATCTCTCATAGTAATTGGTTCTGTAAAGCTCTGATATTTTATTTTTTAGAACTCAAAACATTCCTAATACTGCATGATTCTTATTCATTTGATGTGTGCAAAGCTATACAAAAACCTATTCGCAAGTGAATGATATACCTGAACTATTTGGAAAAATCTGATTCAGCCTAAATATCTTCCCCACCGTAAAGTAGCTGCCTTTAACTCCCTTGAAAGTGTGGGCATCAAAAAGAATTAAGGAATGCATTTTAGGTAATCAGCTCCTGATATTGTAGGCAATTTCTAAAGGGTCTGGATCTCAGTAGTTCTGAGAGTAAATGTAAAACTTCCAGTAGTATCTTCCCATGTAACTGTGAGAATCTGGGGTGTGGGGACAATACCAGCACAGTTTCACTTCTCTGAAGCATTCTCTCCAGTAAATGCTATGTAAAAGTGGCAGGGGGGAGGGGGGGGGGTACTTCTGTATGCTGTGTTTGCCACTTTATTCATTAAAACACTTCCTCTTAATAAATATTGCACAACAGTAAGGATATGCATGATCTGGGTCCCGGTTCCTGCCACAGTAAACAGAAATTCTATCAACATAGAAACTAGAGCACAAGTTCTCTCTGTAGTGGGTAGGTTTGCAGGCATCATGTTATGGAAGACTTACTTAATTAAAATTGTTTCTGTAAAGCCAGACTTTACACATTATGCTTGTAATTTGTAAATTGTAAATTACACTTGTAAAGTGCAATTTGTCTCAGAAAAGAAGGATTCCAGCTCCTCTCAGCTGGAATAAAGTTCTGGGCAGGTCTCTCTTGGGAATGCAAATGAGAGAAAAAAACCAAAAGCTTTGGAAGTAAATGTGCAGAATAAACAGTGTAAGGTAGGGCCTCAAGTTGTCCAGACTTGGAATGAAATTACAAAATGTATCTCAAAAGAATATTATAATAGCTGTGAAATCAAACAGTTTTTTAAAAAAGAAAAATACCAAAAAAAGGTATTTTCTTAAAAGAGCCACTAGAAAGGATGAACTTCTAGATAAGGCAGTTTGGTTATTTTGCAAATGCAGGCAGATTTGCAGGCTCTTGCTATTAGGGTGCATAGATGACGCAAACTGCAAGTCATAAATGTCTGTTGCTGTGAAAGATTGGGTGCAGTTTTGGGTGAGCTGCGGTGTGATATTTCCATCTGATACCTAGAGTCAGCCAATAGTAGCAGGTGGTGAGATGCTGAAAAGCACAACATGTTCCAGTAGCACCTGAGGTTTGATCTCTGTGGCACACTTGCTGCACACTGCACAGTGAGCCTCTGTCAGTGCTTTGGTTTTGCCTCTGAATTTGGTGCATACAAACCAAAAGTAAATTTTTTTTTCTTATCTTCTGTAACTAGTGACCATTTCCTTAGAGGTGTATGTCACTGAACCAAGAAATAGTCCTCAGACATTCTGATGCAGCCATTGATGGTTCTCTAGCCTAGATAGAGTTATCTATCATATCTCTAGATATATATTTACTCCTTCTTTCTGTTAGCATTCAGGAGTTGTGCCTTCTGCAAGATTCCACTGTGTACTATCTGCAGAAATTACAAATAATGGGGGTTAATGGGGGCTTTCCCTGCAAAATTTAGAAAATCACCGTCTCCATGATCAGATAGTACATCTTGTACTACATGGGATCAGAAGAGAGATGAATGACTCTGTTTCATTGTGGAAATAGAGGAGATGTGAGCAGTGTTATCTCAGGGACTGTAGATGTGCCTGCCCATGCTATTTTACTGCTTATAACAAGACACTCTCTGGAGTGAATGCATGACCCTGGGAATGTGTTTTGATTTAGGAATGGGACTCAGCTGTGTCAAATTAAAAGGACAGTACCTAAAGGTTGAGTTTTGCTTTGGGTTCCTCATCTGTGAAATCTTTGACAAATTGGAAGAAAAAGTTATGTTATAATTTAGTGTCAGGGTATGTGGGGCTTTGGTGTAGTGCTCATTTCACAAGGTCCCCAAGGCAGAAGATCACAGAGCTCATTTTGCACACATAGCTGTAAATCCAATGGGAATCTTTTGTGACAGCTTTCTGTAGATGAAGCAGTCTGGAAAAGGGTCACCTGCCACTGAATCCTAGTAGAACTACTTTAGGGTGTTTAGGTGGTGAAAACTGCATTTTAAATAAGAGTTGTGACCAGAACTGTCCTGCTTACCTAGTCATGCACTTGTGTTTTATATAATTTTCTCTTTTTAAAATATAAGTAAGTGAGCAGTTTCCCCCCTCTTTTCTTGTGTGGTTTAATTTTGTCCCCTTTTCCTCTCAAAAAATTCTAACATGCTTTTGTGTTCCCGAGGAATATGAACATCTTTAAATGGGACAACCACAAAAGTGGCCTGTAGGATTGTATCTCAGTTTTTCAGAACCAAGAAAAAGAATAAGAATCTGGTTGGGATCTGCACTTTCACTCATTTCAGGATGGTACACAGGACTTTCTGCCATACAGTTGTTACGGTCCACTGAATTTGCTGATGAACTGTGCAGTCAGAAGACCTCAGCTGCATGAGGTTATATCAGTCTAGACAGCAGTTGCAGAGAGAGGGATCTGTTTCTTCATTCTTCTCGTCTTATGTCTTCTAATGCTGGCTGTAACATCCTCTGGATGTTGTGGGTTTTAATCTCCTTTCAGTTTTAGTGGTTGCTTTGGTTTGTTACAAAGGTCTTTTCCCAGTGAGGCTGAATATATTTTCAAACTGTAAGTGATAGAAGAATCTAATATCTATGTTTAATTTGTGTTCCCTAAATCTGTATAATCGTATGTGCCTTTTAATTTTCACTTGTATAGTAGAACAACTGAATGAAAAAAACTAACTGCAACTTTCTGATCTTCTGAAACATTGGGGGAAAAAAAAGGTTTGGTTTTGTCTGACACAAAAAGAATCTAGCCATATTTCTGCAGAATCCCCAGTTTGTACTTTGAGTTAGATGTGGTTTATACCCCAAATACCCGATGTAGGTCTTACTGTAATGAAGATATCACTTGAAAATTTTTCTTTACAGCAAAAGATCTTTGTTTTCTTTTCCATTCCATCATGTACCAGCAGAAATTAGATCCACGCAGTGTTTGCACAGTGCAAACAATAAATAAAGACAGTCTAAAGGCAGTCTTTTAAGATTTATGTAGAAGAGCAAGGTATAAATAAGTATATAAAGTAAATTTAGTAGATTTTTAAAGTATTTTCTCCAGATGAAATTGTGTGACTGTGAAAGAGAAAATGAAAATTGATTATAGGTGAAAAGTATTATGATATACATCTAATACATGAATCTTTCAGCTTGTGATGGAAGAAATGAGTGTAATCAGCTTGTGATAGAAGAAATGAAAAGAACAGGATTATACTTGGTGGGTGCAAACCTGAAGTGAAATTTTTGTCTTAACTCACATACATGTCTAGGCCATTCTCGGTTGTTTTCCCTATCACATTTTTCTCTTTTTCTGTTTTTCATATTAGTCCATTCTGTACAGAGAATTCTAACTAAAGAAGATATAACATTTTAAGTCATGCTGAGACTAGACCATGCCTTATTAAGGACGTAATGGAGGCGTTTTGTGGTTGCTATATCCCTTTTTTGAAATGTTCTACAGTGATCCACAACACATTTGCAGCCCACATATCCGTGCATTCAATTAATCGCGGTTGGATTATCAGTGAGTTGTGAGACCGCGCACGTGTGCAGAATATCCCGGACCCTGGATTTCTCAGCCGGGAAGCACCAAAGGGCACTTCCTCTGCTTTAATGAGGTGCTACAGTGTGAGCCACACTCCCAGGACTGCCCCTCCAGACCTTATTAGTGGAGGGTGCGTGGCAACAGGTGGGGAGTAGTTGAATATTCATGGGTTCGATATCTTCACGGATTTCATAACTCACGGGACCTGCCCAGACCCGACCCCCAGGGAATTCTGGGGGATCACCGTATATGTATTGAGGAGCTACATATACATGACATCTTTTCCACAGGGTGTCCAAACTGCTCTGTGAGACAATCCCAATGCCAGAACACCCTTTGAGAGAAGATCTGCTCCTTTAGGCCCAGAAAAAGGAAGTTCCAGTGCTTGTACATAAGAGGCACCAGGCAGTGGGAAGGTCTGTAATTCCTGCTAATCTAGTAATGCTGTGAAAGCACATGAAAGCCAGTCACTGTTCTGGACCACTGTGACAGTGTGGTACGACCAGTTGCAAAGAGGATGAGCTTACACCAAACTCCAGTGTCATAAGGCATCCAACTTTCAAGTTGCTCTAGGAATTAGCCTTCTCACCCTACCCCTTAGTCCTTGGCATAGACATAGATGTGAAAGCACATTTGCTTAGACTAGCGAGGCACCTTGTCAAATGCAGTTTTCTTCAATCTTCCAGCATATTTGGTTTATGTTTATGATAATATACAAGAGTAATTTGTTTATGAGTCATGTATCTTCACATATCATCATTGGTTTCAGAAAAGATATTTTTTCTTCTTCATCCTTGTTTTAGAATTCAAGTGGAAATTAGAATTGTACAGTATCATTGTTCATAGATAGCATTTAGATAGTCTTATCTAAACAACACCATTCTAAAATCATCTTTGTCAGATACTACAGTCAGCCCTCTTCCACTTCACGCCCCCCAGATAGTGGCTTCACATCTTCACTGTGTGATTTTTCAGCAATTAAGGAGGCCTGTTTTGGGACTGTGCATGTGTGACCTGACACGCATGAATATTCAAAGTAGGCAGTCATGAATATGCAAATCCCCCACCACCACCTGTGCCATGGCAGCTGCCCCTGCCATGGCAGCCCGTGTCCTGCAGGATCTCCTTTGCCCATTGCAGCTGCCCCATGGGGCAGAGGAGCTATGCACGCTGGCCCCAGCTGCAGCTGTGCCATGCCAGCCATGCCCCCAGGAGGGAACACGGTGGGCAGGGCTCAGAAGTCCATACAGCCCTGTGATGCCCCTCTACCCACTGCAGCTGCCCCACAGGGTAGAGGAGACTGCCTTCACTCCGCCAGCCATACAAGGAACTTCTGGGAATGCCCTGCAGCTGCTCTGGAGCTGGGGGGCAGGGTGACCAGGGCCAAATTTGCATATTAATGAGCTGCAACACTGACAGAGGGCTGCGTAGGGAGGGGTCAAGACCTGCAGTACTGTGATATAGAAGGCTAGACTGTACTTTGGTAGCTTATTACAGTTGTGCACTAAAGATGTTAAGCACTCTAGATTCGGAAAGTTTTATGTTGTGATTGACTGTACTGCAGAAGTCTTATCCTCAGCTTTCTAGGTAGTGGTGGAGTCATGCTAGGAGCCCTCAGCTAAACATGGATTGACAAAGCTGCTGACACACCGGTTATGTCTTTTGCCTCCTGAGTTATAACTTATTACATTGGTTTGTAGAAATGTTATTGTCAGGCCTAGATAAAATTACCTCCTATAGCAGTATTTAATCCTATCGCAGTGTATTTAAGTGCCTATGCATATTCTTCATTACCTACAAGGTGATGAGAACTCTGACTGCACAATAATTTGGCTAGAAATTCAGGGCCCTTGACACTTTGCTTCCTGATGTCCATAAAGAGCTTTTGTGTCTACTCTGATTTATAGTTTTTGCAGTGCTCTACACATTTACAGAACTGTATAAAAAGTAACCCTTCATCTAGTAATATTACCTTGCAATGAAAATAAATATATAATGGAAAAATCTCCTCAATAGAGAGAGGAGTCTTTAAAAGAGTTTTCCCACACTACTGGAAATGAACCTAAGTTCATTCTTAACCAGAACAGAGGCTGCCTGTGAACTTTTAACTAGTTTCCTCAAGTTTAAAATGTAATTAAAGCTTGTAATTTGGTTTTGGGCTAACAGAATATTTCAGTAGCTAAATAGAAAACCCTGCATTAATAACTGTAGTAAATACAGATGACATTATGGCCATGTCAAAAGCTGGTTCTGTACCCAATGTCCCAGCACTAAGACTGTGGCAGTGACAGTGGTGTAATGGTGTGTGGCACTAGTGAAGCACACTGGCTGCAGCTCAGCTGGTTCAGTGACAACAGCATGGCTCTCACCAGACACCTCCCTCCTGAGGAGGCCAGGTAGGGTGAGGAAAGCAGCACTCAGGCTAGACCTACTGGAGGGCACAGTAGGATGTGGTGAAAGGACATGCCCTCCCTTGGAAATTGTGGCGCCCTCCTGTCTAGAAATAGCTTTTGAATTTCTTTTTCTTATTACTGGAGAATATGAAATCTAAGAGACTTAGGTAGCAGAATGTAAATTAAATACAGTGAATCCCTGGTGCATTGTGACCTCTGCATTAGGACCCTACCTGTTTGTGAGGGCATTTTCTTGCAGTCCAGCTTCATGGATCTGCGAGTTTCCTCAGCCGAGGCATGCACAGTACCTCTGCTTTGCCAAGGGGAGGTGCCGGCTTTCCCTGTGAGGCGGGATGGGCCCGGCCTTCCAGGAAGGACACGCAGGGAGGGCACGCGGTTTCTCCGGCTCAGCCTGGCATTTAGAGCCCTGCGGCAGCCCCAGCTCCGCGGCAGCCCTAGCCCCGCGGCAGCCCCAGCTCCGAGACGCCGCACCGGGATGCCAGGGGCACGCGCACCAGGGTCGGGGCGGAGGAGCAGTGGCACGAGGTTTGGGCTGTGGGAGCATGGTTGCAGCAACTCAGAGAAGCCAACAGATTCTTGGGGGGGGTGTGGTGTCTCCTGAGTCAGAGCGGGCTCAGAAACAGTTCCCTTTGCTCCCCTGTACTGAAAGTCCGAAGGGAAAAGCAGAAAAGTGCCCGCAGTGCTCCGGAGTGCCAGGGGGTGGGGCAATGGGCGTGGCCTGCATGCATATTAACGACCTGCACTTCTTTGTGAGTTTAGCTTTTCGCGAGGCCCATGGCCTGACCCGTTCCTCACAAATGACGGGGTATAACTGTATTAAACATTTTTTGTTTAATAACCAACAAAAGCAAAATAAAGTGTGCATTTACCATGTGAAACATACTTACTAGTGCCTTAGGAACAGGGGTGAGAATTCTTCTCCCTTTGAGTTCTACAAATCCTTTTAAAATCCTTTGAGTGAAAGGTTTATTTTGTGGCTTTACCTGTGCATGTTGGAGTATATCACAGAGCAGATATATTATCTCAAGTCTGAGAAAAAACCCCACTATTTGGTGGGTTTCTGCATCAGAAGTACAAAACCTGAGCTTTGGCAAACCTTATTGTGAATATTTAGGAAGCTACAACATGGTGACATCAAACTTTGCATTGAAACTGCAGTGCAAATTCCTGTCTGGCAATGACTTCATGTTAAGGTGGTACCACTGGTCCTGAGGAGAGCTGACTTTGGTGCAGAACTGTGCTGATACTGCAGCTTGTCGCTCAGCTATTGTTCGGAGACAAATATGGCATATACCTGGCATACCTCATAGCATGGTGGTCAGACACACTTTCTGCCTCATAGTCATAACTAGTCCTTCCCTGAGAAGGAATATTTTTGTTCCCTTTCACCACTAGCCTGTTGAGGCTCCGAGTAAATCATACAGCTTGCTGCAGAGTTTGTGGCTGACCCTGGAATTGAACCAACATCTTTGTGTCCCAGCCTATTGTCTTAGACACTCTGTTCTTCAGAGTCTGACTCAGCTCCCCTCAAACATCTCAATTTCCATTTTTCCATTTTTTTCTGTGTTTGTGTTTTTCCCCCCAAGCAAACCTCTGCCCCTGCTTCTATTTTCCCATCTTGCCACTCTTCAATACTTGATCTTTAAATATTCAGAAAACTCAATGAATGGCAATAAAGCCTTGTGGAAAAAGCTATTAGATTTGGATGATGTGACATAATCTCATAGTTTATTGTGTTACAAAGTATTTATTCTGGTTTTCCAGTTTGCAAATAGGTTACCCTCTTCGAGATACTTGTATGTCTGGTTTTTTTGTTTGTTTGTTTTTTAGCTCACAATTGATTCTCTAAATTCAATACCACTTTAGTACAGTGGTGAGTATCCCCACCTGCCATGCGGAGACCAGGGTTCAATTCCCGCGGGGTAGGCAGTGGTGTGGTTTAAGAGTTGGACTCGATGATCCTTGTGGGTCCCTTCCAACTCACAATAATCTGTAATCTGTAATCTATTTTCATTTATTCGAATTGGGCTCCCTTTAGGGAGAAAAAGAGGATATTGAGTTGTCTCTGGATTTTGCTAATCTGCAGACTCTCCAAGTTTGGACTGGAAAAAATGTGGAAATGTCATCCAGGACAGAACAGAAATTGAAGGATTCCTTTTAAACATGGTCATAAGAAACAAAATTAATCTTAAAAGATGTTCTATACCCTATAATTTTTGAGGAGTTGTAACCAGTTGTAAACAATTGATGAGACCAATATTGGAAGGAAAGAGTTTGTTTTGGAGGATGATTTCATGCTTGGAGGCATTGCTCTCAAAAGCACACAACGTTATTAGTAAGAGAAGGTATTACATCTCACTCGACATTGCATTGTTTCATGAACTATGCGCTTGTTTTATCTTCATGCTAGTCTTGGTACATCTCTTCTTTGCCATTAAATTATGACATGTTGGCATTTAACAGGCATCTTTTTGTTTTCTCTATTTAAAAAATGAGCAACTTGTTTTGAGCAACAATTTGACTTAATGATACTGATATTAATATTCTTCATAAATGTATTAGCAACTTTTATGGTAATCTAAAATTAAATGGTAATCAGTGTGGTGAGAATAGGCTTAGGTCCTTTTCCCATTCAATTTCGTTCAAATATACCTACAGAATCATATATAGTGCTGCACATACATTATGATGGGAGAGAGAAGGATAAACTTAACCTATGTTTCCTGTAGTCTGGTTTAGGAACAACATACTGGCTTTGTTATAATGATGTCACTGTTCTATTTTTTTCTGGTCTTTCAGACCCTTTTTCTCCTTATGCAAGATGGATGTCAGAAACAAATTTTCTTTGTTTGTAATTTTTCTAGTTATTTTTTCCTGTCTGTCTTGGATGGGAAGCTGCAATGTTATTGCTTGCCAGGATCAGGCAAGTCTTAATGAGAGATTTGAGGAGTCCCAATTGAGAACCTGCCACATGTAAAGAAAGTATGGAATAAAAGTAGGAAATACAGGCCAGTGCTTTGTTTTAGGAATAGACCTGTTCATTTAGGCTTTTTGTATGACTGTTCTTGATGAATATTTTTCAATAGTGAATCTCTCACAGGAAACTAGGTAGTTGGTTTCATTGAGGTATTTGATCAAAGAACCATTGTCTTCTGAGAAAATGCATGTCCATTTTAGAGATTCATGCTCAATTCTAGCCTTAACCAACTATGGATTAACTTCTGTTGCCACAGTTTTGCAGAAATTTTTTCTTTCTGAAACCTCTACATTTGAAATCTGTTGCTGGCAGTGAGGGCAGTGAAGGAGCAGAGGATGAAGCTCCCCTCTATCCTCATCTTTTTGTCAAGATGCTTTTCCTACTTCTGATTTCTGGACATTGACAAGAACTGAGCTTTCAGCAAACCACTGGATCTTTGCTTCCTCAAAACACTAAAACTAAAGCTAACTTGTGCAGCTGTAGTCCTTTTGACAGTCTCAAGTGTGTCTTACTTTCTATATCGGGTTATGCTCACACTGCTGTCTGGCAAACTGTAAAGGTAAACGCCCAAAGAGGAGAAGGCAGCGGCTCTGGGGTGAGTTGTAAATACAGCAGTCTGTGAATCAAACCACTCTCTCTCTCCCACCCTTTCTAGAAATCTATCAAGCTGGCAGGCTGCCCTGCTTGAAATAAATGTGGAAAATATTATGTAACTTTGCCCTGTGTGCTGCGCTGACGGGGTAGGCACTAGTCAGGCTTTAGTTACACTATCTTCCATGGCTATTTTTGGTGACCAAAGGCTTCTCTCTTTAAATTTATGTCTGTATTTCCTTTGCCCCTACCCTCTAATTTATAGTTCTTTGTTTGTTTCTTCCATTAACAACAGAATACAACTCGACACCTGCAAACAGGAAAAAACATCACCAAAGATGTGTAAGAGCTATTCCGTTCTAAAAATAGTTACGCTTCTGCCCTGAACAACAAAAAGCAAACAAAAAAACCCCCCTAACAAACTGCCAGAGCAGGGATATATTGTGTCTAACTGTAGCCAAGCACTGAAACAGTCAGTGTCAGATCTCCTCCCCGAGAGTTATATGCTGTGTCAATACCTCCCTCTGCTGAGAGCTCTACATTCTTCCACTCTTTCTGAACTACATTTTGCTATGGCAGGACGTGCATAGATCAGGAGGAATCAGTGATACATAATAGAACAGCTTGCTTACTGCAACGCAGCTGCCCTACCAAGATTTTACTCTCTGGTAGTGCATAAACTTAACCTATTCATTCCTACCCAGTGTGACTGTTTGGCGGCTAAACTCTCAGATTAGGAAAAGATGATAATTTGGAATCAGATGTCTTTTAAAAATACTCTCTACGGAACTCCCGTGATGGGATTCAGTCATTGCCAAGGGACCTTCTGTTTAAAGACAATTCTATGTGTGTCTTAAGGATTCAACTTATTTCCTTTAGTTTTAGTCACCTAATTAGTTTTTGTTCTAGAAATAGTAAAATTACAGTGCAGTTTGTGATCCCTTGTGCTGCATAAACTACCACATAAGACTTTGTGCTGTCTGACTCGAATAGATTGAATTATCTTAATGATTGGAAAAATCTATGAATCATCTCAACTACAACTGGTGTGGTTGTTAAGGAGCTCAGAGTCAAGACCTCAGTTTTTCAGGGACTGTGGGATTAGGGACCAAAGCCAGTCATTTTTCATCTCAGTTCATTATAGCATAAAGATTTTAAAGTGACCAGCACATTTAATTTGTCTCTGTTTCAGGTGCCCCAAACTGACTCACCAAAAAGGGTAGTGATTTTGTTAGGGGTGAATGACTAAATTTAGTGGAGAATTGGGGAACTTCCAGCTGTCTTGAATTAGGCCCCTAATCTTAGTTAAGCACTAGAAGCAAAAGGTCCTAATTCAAACCCAGTGTTTTTCTTTATGTTTATGGATTCCCTTTGGAAATTTTGAAATGTCTGTCTGTGTTGCAGGAAAAGCTAGTGCACTATAAAGCAATAGCTGAGTTACAGCAGTTCACAGCTTTTTAAAATTAATAATCTTTAATATTTCCTTAGATTCAGTTACTTCATTCAGTTGAGTTTGGCTCTATTTGATGGCAGGTGGCAACAATCACTTTACATCAACTTTGTTTTGAAAGAAGTACAAATCAGGTCACTCCTATTAACTTTTTCAACTTCACTTTTTAATGTCTTCTGAGATGTTTTGGTAATGCTGGAATTGAGGTGGAATAAGGAGAAAGTATAAATTTTGTGTACAGTAACATTTTTCTGGTTGCATGTCATTAAAAGACCGATACACAAAAACAGGGCAAGGATAGAAGACAGACAACAGCATGCAGGAAGGAGCACAGCTGCAGAGAATTAGGTCACATAAGGAGGAGAAGGAATCATTGGCACATGGTGAAAGTTTTTGGGAAGGTGCTATTTTGTGGAGATTTGTGAGGAGGACTGACCTTAAAAAGGAAGAAATAAAGGACTAACCACAAAAATGATGGTAGGCATTAAGCTTTGGAGGAAGATATGAATGTTTAACTTGAAGTGTGCTGTAAGGTTGAGGTTTTATGGCTGTCTGGAGGATGACTTCTCCTAACAGAAGGCTTGGCTAAGAAAACATGACTTAAGGAATGGCACCCTGTAGGGGAACATTGGTGTCAAAGATACCTGTGTGATTCATTAAGCATTTTCTATGGAGGCTTGCTCATTCTTAATTATGGTCCAGAGTATTGCATCTTTTTTGCTTTACATTTGGGTGTTTATAATTGGTAGAAAAATACCGGCAAAGTTATTTGGTTTATGGAAGGCAAACCTTGGCATGTATTGTTCTTGACATTTCTACAAAATTGTATGATCTAATGTTTACAGTTTATTTGTATGCTAAGCCCCTCACACAGAGGTTTTCTAAGATGCTGATTATGGCTTGCTAAGACAAACTCAAGAAGCAGAGATACTAAATTATTTAAATAGACATGGGAAAAGAGATCCTAACTATTTTCTGGACTTCAGTGTGGTATTGGATATCTCACAATTTCTAACATGGAGCTGGATGTTATTGCTGCTAAAGAAAAAGGCATATCTTTTGACTTTGACTTTTTTTTCTTTTTCCCTGGGCTGCAATGCACAAGGGTGACTTAGAGAAGAACATATAACTTTGACTTAACTGTTCAGTAATCAACACAAACATTGCTGAACTTTGCATTAGCTTATTGTTTGTGAGAGTTTTAGATGGATGTGGTTAAGAGATAGGGTACCATTCTCAGCTTTTGAGTTTATTTAGGCTCTGTGAGGGCGCAACTGGATGTCTCCTCTAAACGGAGCTGGATTTAGACAGGGGAGACAGGCTACAAAATGTGCATCCTGGCTTCAACAGTAGTCAGAAATACATTTGTAATGCTCTGAGTATGCAGTTGTTTGTCACTCAGTTGTCTCTAAAGTCTAAAGCAGTCGCTCAATGGGAATCCGCTGCTGGCTTTGGGTCTCCAGAACTAATTTCAGTTCTGTGAGCTCTGCATGTTTCCCCACACAAGGTTCTCAAGGGGTCAAAGTCCTTTATGGAAGATGAATGAAATGAGGACGTGAAAGGCTCTGTACTTGCAGCATAACTAAATTCACTTGCCACTCTTTTGGACAAGATGCATATACAGGGTTTTTTCTCAACCAAGTGGCTGTACTCTGATGCCTTTTAATGAAGCTACATTTTTAGCATCAAAAATATCTGAACTAGCTGGGCTTACTCTAGGTATCCTATGGATTCATGTCTTATGCATTCTAAGTTGTTAAGGGCACACATCTCTTGCAAAAACAGTGTCGTGTTTATGTTGCCTAGTCAGTGGAAAGTAAACCAAAAGACTCAAGGAAATGGAATGTGTATGAAAAGGAATCATTATCGGTTAAGCTAAATGCTCAGTGAAACCTGAGACCATGCAAATCTCAACTGGTTTCAAGTTTTCTTGCAGCTGAAACTCGGATCAGGTTCCTCGAGAGTTCAAGAATTTCTAAGCAAACCTAGACCTGCTGAATGCATACAAGTTGAATAGCAGCTGTACAATATATGTTTAAAGCACTTGCTATAAGTTAATAAATTACCAAGTACCTGTGTGATTTAGAGGAGCTTGATTATCCTCCTCTTACAATTTAGCAAACAAAAAGGCAGATTTGTTATGTATTTTAGTATGCAATGACACAGTTAAACTTTTGGTTGAGTGACTAACGTCTATAAGTAGGCCTGCTAGGTTCTTGTCTGTTTTTAAGGACCCAGAACGGATGGTTCCCGAGTTCCTGGAGCTATCTTTTGTCTGATGCAGATTATCTTGGTAAAGTCTGGTTATGATGAGTGAGTTATCTGCAGTGAAAGCTTTGTGACGGCATTATAGGTCCTGATTTTAGTTTGTAATTTTTTTTTAAAATTTCAGTATGTTTGATCATTATGCAGACAGGTAAGCTATTATACTGAGCATTTGCATACGAATCAAGATTTGCTCTGTAAATACTGAATCCAATGACTGCAAAGCCTGGTGATGTATAGTGTTTAGATGTAAATATTTGGGTAAACACATACTGATGTACATTTTCTGCTAGTTGTAGATTTTGGTGAAAGTCTTATAGAGAAATGGTCTGCATTATCACATAGAGTAGTTCATGTGGATGTATATGGGTATGTTTAAGCATGCACATCTCCTCTCGCCTTGGTCTACAAAGGGATAATACAATGCACACATGCAAAAAAGGACAGGATGGCCTCTTCATTAAGTCACTGAACAGGAACCCAGAAACATTAACTCCTGTTCTTGGCTCTTAAAAACTTTCTGCCTGCAAATCTGGGAAATCCACTTAGCAAATCCTCATAGAGGTACATGAAATTTTTCGGTGAAACATGAGACCAGAGTAAAATTGCGGATGTATTTAAATACTTTAAAGTGGCATGGAAAAAAATGTGACAATGTCTTAAAAATACTGTTAGAACTGACTATGAAGCCTTGAAACACACATGTTCAAGTACAGAAAATACTTAAAAAATATACTTCAGGATTATAAGAAAATTGTGCTTTGATCAATTTTCAATAACAAAAGCCAATTTGGCAATATCAAAAGACAAGTTTGTATTTTTCCTGTTAATTGCTCTTGGAATACTTGTAGAACTCTCTATCAAAACTTAGAGGTTTTTTTTAAATGTTCCTTTTTTATATGGGGGGAAAGGATATTACATCTACTCTGATTTTTTAAATGATGTCTCAATTTGTGTAGTCTTAGCATTCTGCTAAAGCAAAATAAGTCTTCTTTTCCAAAACCACTAGAGAACAGAAACTCCTCTTATCCTTTATTCCAATTAGTTATATGGGTGTGTTTTTACCATTCCTAAATGCTTTGGATGCTCTCTGCTTTTAGTGTCAGTATTCCACAATGTCTCTGCTTGTTTCATGGAGGTGGATTGTACTCAATCATGAAAAAAAGCGGTTTTTCACAGAGAGAGTAATTGCGTATTGGAATGAGCTGCCCAGGGAGGTGGTGGAGTCGCCATCCCTGGAGGTGTTTAAGAGAAGACTGGATGAGGAGCTTAGTGACATGGTCTAGCTGGGGGGTGTAGGGCTGGATGACCCTGGGTCCCTTCCGGCTCGGAGTGGCCTGCTAGACTGTGAGGGATCTAGGTGGTGTTACGCTCTGGGATGTGCTCTCGGACTCTGTACGGGTGTTAGGTGGTGAGTTGGACTAGATGATCCTTGTGGGTCCCTTCCAACTCATAATATTCTGTGATTCTGTGATATGAAATCCTAGGAGTGCTAGAACTAGTGAAGTCTGATGCCCTATGGTTTTCTCGTGTTAATATGGCTTGGTATGTTTTTTATTCCCTGTTTGTTTAATTTTTTGTTTCCTTTCTATGCAGATTCCTGGGTGGTTTACAATGTGTGGATTCATTGTTGTTTTTCATTAAAAGGTCTACCAGGAAGTGTCCCTGTTTCCTTAAGTGAAGGTTGTGTATGAAAGAAAAAAACTACTGCAAGTTACTTCTCCAGGCTAATTGGCTTATTAAAAAAAAAAAAAGTGCACAGGATGTTTAGTTGGTGTCTTTACTCTACCTAGCTGTGTACCTTAAATATAACATTTGGAGTCATCTAGGCCAGTTAAGGTCATGGGAAACATGACTTCAGACATGAGATCAATACAGAACTGATGGATCTTTGAACTTTTTTTCCTCTTACTGGGCCACGGAGACAACATACCTTGAAATTCTGGTATAATTTTTTAAGCAATACTTAGGAATTCCACTTCTTCTTCTAACGGAGAAATTAAGACAGGTGCTTAGTGGATGACATTGCTTACTAGCTACAGCATTTAAATTCTAATTGCAACCAGATCTGTTTCTCTCCTCTAGATCTTCCTCCAGCTGAACAGTCTGTCATCTTGCCAGCCCTTTGGCAACTTCAGGCACCTAGTTTCGTACACCTATTTCTCTGTCAGCCTGGAATTCCAGCTCTGGGCTCATGAGCAGTGGGTGATAGGAGGTGAAGCAATCAGCACCTTCCTATCCAAACACCAGTGTGTCCATTCTGTCTGGTCACGATGACGACACTGGGATGATTTTTTGTTTATAAAGTTTGATTGATAACTGCACCTGTGCAGCTGCTAAGGTCAGGCTGCCTTTGAGAGAATGTTTTATCACCACGGGCACCTGGCTTGGCATAAGATTTAGGGACATGGCCTGTCTTTGATGACATGGTTCTGGCAATCTATTGCAAGGCACCATCCTGCCAAGTCTACCTAGGTGAGAGCTTTGCTTTTCATAGCTATCAGAGACTTGGGATAAGAAAGAAGGTCTAAACCTCATCAACTGCAATAGTGACTGATGTTAATACCTAATACAATATATTGATTTTCTCCTGCTTCTGAAGGCCTGGGGTTAAAGAGATCAGAAATTCCTTGCACTGTTTATGCTTTGAAAAGCAAGTACAGGTACAGTTTTCACAGACCAGTATATTTTGACCTGGGGGAAAAGGGATGTCTCGGAAGTCAGACCAGGTTGCTCAGGTCTTTGTCCAGACAAATAATCAAAGCCTCTATGGATAGAGGCTGCACAAACACTTTGGACAACACACTTCACTGTCCTAATGGGTTAGAGATTTTCTCCTTACATCTGGTCTGACCTTCTCATTTGGACGTGTGCTTATTGTGTCATCATTCCAAAACATATCACTGTACAGTGGCTCGCTCTGTTGCCTCAGCAACCTTACTACAGGCATGGAGTAGCTCCCCTAAAACCAACTCTACTCCATACTGAGCAAGTTTGGGTTTCTCAGCCTCTCCTTGCTGGGCAAGTGCCTTTGCCATTATGTCCTTCAAACTTTTAATTGTAGAGGAGAACTGGAGAATAAAGAGATCTTGAGGGGATAAAAGGTGAGAGGATGTTGCAGGAAAAGACTAGGGTAGATGGAAGGAAAAGAGAGCCTTGGAGAGTGAGAGGCCATTTTGCTAGTATTGCCTCCCCCCCTGCCTTGCAAGGAGTGGAGAGATATTTGTAAAGAGGGGATATGACAGCCAGAGGTAGAATTTTAATGTGCTGATTGGAGGTGACACAATAAGGAGCTGTAGCTGCAGAAGATGATGCATCTGGAAAAATATGCATGGCACTTATTGGCAGGAAGAAAGAAAAGGTTGGAAAAGCAATGGGCTGGGCATTATTATCACATTATTATCATGCTTCAGGACTTCAAGCTGAGATTGAGATGATGCAGTGAGATAGTCATAGTGCTAACCTTTGAGAACTGTTATAATTTTTATGAGGATGTTTATGCTATAATTCTTTGAGCTGTTTCCTATCTTTAGCTGTCCCTTATTGAGACTAATGATGCACTAGTCTGTATACTTTCTCTTGTGCTACTGAATTCCTGATTGTATTTTCTTTTGTTTCTTTCTTTCTGATTATAATTTTTTTTCTTTCTCCAAATCTTGGAGCAGGTGTTTCAAAGCACTGACCTAGATCTAAAATAAGAGACTAAAAAGTAATTCCTCTCAACACTTCCAGGGCCTTGATAGACCTTTGTAACGGCAGTGTTATTTTGAATACAGTATGCTCTTTCTTATACTACTGAGGTAATATTCTGATTAGAATTCTCTTCTCTGGAATGATTAGAAGTAAAATGGGTCAATTGGGTGTTTAAATGCTATGCTGCATTAATCTGACAGTATTTTGAGTTGTACTTGTGCTGAGGCAACCATTTTGGAACTGAACACTTTACTGCAAGGTCTGACTAATGTAGGGCCTGCACACGTTAGGTTATGTGGTTAGGTTTGAACACTTTGTGTTGGTCTATAGTCTCTTGATATCCATAAAATCACTGCTTGTACTTCTGGCAGGACTGTTAATGTACATAAATTGTGCTTCTTCTTTTCCACTTCCTAATGGGTAATTGGTGTATTGCCCAAAACACCAGCTCTGGCAGAAGCAGTACACTGAAAAATAAGTCTTCCTAGTGATTTGGATAACAAAAATGTCAATCAGGCTTAGGCAAAGATGCTAAAGGTTTTCTATAGAGGCTTATGTCACAGGATGAATATGAGTGTGGGTTTTAGCCCACACTGTTTTAAGAAGTTCCTTTGGCTGGATCAGAGGAATGGTTTGGTCTCCATGTATGAATCTGGGTAGGAAAATGATACTGAGATGCTTTTACTCTACAGATTTATAGATTATGTGTTTGAAGGGGAAATGTATAAAAGCTTCCATAGCTGTTCTGCACAATACAGGAGTGGTATAAGTTTCAGGAACTGTTGAAGATGAGGGTGAAGACCTTCAATAGTTCCTTAGAATGAGTGACTTCATGTGTGGAAAAATAAATGTCCTTTTGGCATACCTAACTGCAAGTACAAAAAGGCACTGCTGTTTCTAGAATTTTCACCTATGTTATCTAAATCACTATCCCTTGTTCCCATGTAGGACTTCAGCTTGATAGATGTCTCCTAGAAATATGATACTGCAGAGAGAAAACATCTAGGATGTTCCTGGAGTGTGTGGAAAATAACTGTCTGACACAGCTGGTGAGTGGGCCAACAAGAGAAGGACAAGAGGACCTGCTGGACCTCTCCTTTGTGAAGAGAAGGACCTGTAGGTGATGTGATGATTGGAAGCTGACTTGGTCATAGCAATGACAATTCTCAGAGAAGTAAGGAGAGGGACCAGCAGAACTGCCACCTTGGACTTCCAGAGGGGATGGAGTTTGGTCTGTTTAGGAGACTGGTTGACAGAGTCCCTTGGAAGGCAGTCCTGACGGGCAAAGGAGTCCAGGAAGGCTGGACATTCTTCAAGAAGGAATTCTTAAAGTTATCCTTTTTTCTTCAAAGGGTGAAATCTGTTTCCGCCCCTGCACTTTAGTCTCCTTCTTGGCTATTATTTCTCTCTGCTTTAAGAACCATGTTGGCTCTGCAATCTTACTTATTCTATTGACTGTATGCTTTTCTTGAGTGTTATTGCATCATGATTACTGGTGTTGCTATCAGAATGGTCTTGTATTATCCCTTCTTATAGAGATAGTGGAGAAAATTGCCTAGGGATTAATCTGAGGAAAATAGTTCTCAAGCTTTGACAAGAAACTTTGGCGTGCTGGAGGCCAGATTCTAACCAAATTGCTCATCTGAGGCACTAACTGGAGAGATTTGAAGAAACTTACTGGGCTTTGGATGAGGGGTTTTTTGATCTTAAGTTTTACATATAATACCTTTGTATTCAGTGGAGTTACCCTATCATGCAGAATAAAGTGTGACTGGTCAGGTTTTTTTTTTTTCTTTGATGTAAGAGTTCTGCTTCTTCAGTGTATGGTTATGCCCTGTGCTGACTATCCATTTCTATAAAAATCAAGTGTTTTATCCTCTTTGTAAACTGGGACTCTGCAGAATGGTGCAACATCTGACTGGCGGCCAGTCACTAGCGGAGTCCCACAGGGGTCAGTGTTAGGCCCAGTACTGTTCAACATCTTTATTGATNGTTGCAGCCAGGTGGGTATGGACCTCTTGCTTCAGGCTGACAACACCAGAACGAGAAGGCACGGCCTCAAGCTACGCCAGGGGAGGTTTAAACTTAATGTTAGGAAGCGGTTTTTCACAGAGAGAGTGATTGCACATTGGAATGGACTGCCCAGGGAGGTGGTGGAGTCACCGTCCCTGGAGGTGTTTAAGAGAAGACTCGACGAGGAACTTAGTGACATGATCTAGCTGGGGGGTGTAGGGCTGGATGATCCTGGGCCCCTTCTGGCTCGGAGTGGCCTGCTACACTGTGAGGGAACTAGGTTTGTGTTTACCGCTCTGGGATGTGCTTTCAGATCTGTACGGGTGTTAGATGGTGAGTTGGACTAGATGATCCTTGCGGGTCCCTTCCAACACATAATATTCTGTGAATCTGTAAAAGTATTGTTATCTTCATAGTTTTGGAATCACTGTCTAACCAGATGTTTGGGTATGGCACCCTTCTGTTGTCATCCATACTTACACGGAAAATAGCTAAATTTGCTGACAGATGTGTTGTGATCTATGACCACCCAGTTGAAAATTCATGATCTGTCTTTTAGACAAAATGAGGATGTCTCAAAATCTCAGTTGAAGTGAAATGGGAACAGGAAGTAAAAAATGAGACCATGTGCCCTGTTGTTTTCTTTGATCTGTTCTCATCTAATAGACCTGTTTCCACTGAAGCTGGTGGAAAAATTGTTTTGCTTAATGGAATATATTTGTTTTAATTATATGCCTTTTAATTATATATTCCAAATCTATTATCATCTATTTCTGGAAACCTCCCAAATGGTGAGGTTTTGTTGTGTAGGTGTAAAAGTAACTAAATGAAAGGAAGATTGTATGCCAAGAAGCTCAGAATTTCAGCACTGTCATTTGACAGGTAGATAAGTTAACAGAAGCAGGTACCCTCAATGTTCCCTCCTCCTGCCCACTTTTTGTTTTTATAAGACAAACTTGTAATTTTGGATCATGTGTGTGATAATTTTTTATAAGAAGCGGTCTTTTGCAGTAGCACTGGATGAACTTAGAGTTTAACTGCTAAGGCAGAGCAAAATCCATGAAAATTCTAGTGTCTGAGTTTATATATTTTTTTCGATTCCATCGCTTCCCATTTTTTCTGTCTGTGTTTGAACATTCATATGAAACTTATCTTTGTTATGTTCTATCATTCATATCCCATGGTTGCCACCAGCTGGTACAAGTCTAATTTTTATTGTTGTTTTGGTAGAGGCTGTTCAAGAACTGCTGTGCATCTGCACAGTGCGTGCCACAGCTCCTCAAGTGTGCTGCAATTGCCACGAGCTGCAATGTGTAAGCACACAGCATTTTAACATTGGTCCATTACCTCAGAAGTGTGAAACTGTGTACGGAAACCAAACGGGTACCAGGTTCAGAATGTGTCTTCCTGTTTTTCTGCTGTTTTCTGACTTAAGCTTAGAGTGTAAACAGACCTTTGTTTTTGTTCCTTTTGCATAGCACGTGTCTTTGTGGAAGCTTTCTTGGTTCAAGTAGCAGCAGAAAAGTGAGATGTTGTCTTCAGCAACACTCTAAATATGGCAGTCTTCCATCTGAAAGTCACCTTCTACTTGCAGGCCAACCTCAAGCTCTTTGCTGAGCAAAATTGACTGGCTTCAAGTAAGAATTTTGCTTGAAAAGAAGAATGTAGGGTTAGTTTTTTGTATTTCTAATGAATATTTAAAGCTGGGCTCCCCAGTTTAAGAAGGATGTTGAGCTGCTTGAGAGGGTCCAGAGAAGGGCGACAAGGATGGTGAAGGGACTGGAGGGCAAGCCCTATGGGGAGCGACCACGGGAACTGGGGTTGTTCAGCCTGGAGAAGAGGAGGCTCAGAGGCGACCTCATTGCTGTTTACAACTGCCTGCGGGGAGGTTGCCGCCAGGTGGATGTGCCCCTCTTCCTTCAGGCTGACGACACCAGAACGAGAAGGCACGGCCTCAAGCTACACCAGGGGAGGTTTAAACTTAATGTTAGGAAGCGATTTTTCACAGAGAGAGTGATTGCACATTGGAATGGGCTGCCCAGGGAGGTGGTGGAGTCGCCGTCCCTGGAGGTGTTTAAGAGAAGACTTGACGAGGAGCTTAGTGACATGATCTAGCTAGGNTGCCCTTCCATAAAGTCCTCTCTCACTCAGGAGAAGAAAAGACTTTCATGACCCTTTCCCAAGTGAGATCTTGACCCAGGGATGACAGCTCTTCCATTCTCTGTTGCCTGAGAGGCACAGCACAGGATGCAGTTTTTGAGTACTACTTTGCTGCTTCATTATGAGCCCATCCCAAAGTATATAGTTCAGATCCTGCCACAATGATTCTGGCACAAAATGTCTGTCCAAAGGACCTCTGCCGAGCTCCGCTCCGGCTCCATGTTTCTGGGCTCTTAAAACATCTGCATGTTTCTCCATCTTCAGTCGTGGCCTCAGGTGGATCCTGCATCACTGGTTCCTCTCTTTCTATTCCATAGGTTTGCACCATGGTCTATTCCACAAGCAGCAGCGAGACGCCTGGAAGAACATTTCTACCCCTTCTTTGGTCGGTCTGGGCAGGGGGCCTTCATGGCTTTCACCTTCTTACACACGTCCTGACCTGGCCATCTACGTTTCTGTTAATAAGTTTTTTTTTCCTTTTCACAAATATGTTATCTGTTATTCACAGAGGTGACCTTGATTTTCATGGCAGCAAGGGAGGCCCAGGCAGAAGCTATTAACATCCCTCGCTGCCAGAAGAAAAAAAAACAAAACCAAACCATAACACATTCACATCCTTTTACTGGAGAAAACTTGGACCATTCTTTGGAGCTACCATGGCAGATTGTTCTTCTGTGTAGACAAACACAAGTGTGGAAAGAAATCTAAACCTTGCTAGTCAGATCCACCAGTATTAATGGATGTGGAAGCAAGGGGAAATGTGGATACCCAAGATTCCATTTCTCCAAACCAGAACTGAATAGTTTGGTGATGTTCCCCTGTCTTCCTCCAAGCATCCCCTTGTTTTGAGTTCAAAGGACTAATTTTTAGACATACTGAAGCCCTTCAGGGATTAACTGGGTTACCAAGAACAGACAAGGTCTCTGGCACCAAGTTTGCAAGCAAAGGAAACAGAAAGAGGTATTACATTAAGAAATGAAAAAAATAAATCCAAATTCATCTGTTTCTCAAGCTGGAATGAATTCAGATATCCTGTGGCAGTTGCAGGAAACACTTGTAAATGTTTGGAGAATGTTAAAATTTTCTGGTTTCAATGGTATACACATCTTCAAGTGACAAGCATGCTGAATGAAGAGGGATTAGGAGATATATCTGAATATATTTTAGTGGTTAAAAGGTGGAGATTATTTTTCATTCGAAGGACCTTAATGAGGTAGACTTGAGGTAACCCAGGTACCCAGAAACCATGAAGGCCTATCACAGAATCATAGAATATTCTTAGTTGGAAGGGACCCACAAGGATAATCAAGTCCAACACGTAACTGAATGCCCATATAGGGATTGAGCCCACAACCCTGGTGCTAATCTCAGGGTCATGCCATTTTTTTTTTTTTAATATGATGACCTAACTCCCTATCCCATTTTCCCATTATCTAGACCATGCCAATAAGTTCCTCAGCCAATCTTTTCTTAAACACCTCCAAGGATGGCAACTCCAATACCTCCCTGGGCAGACCATTCCACTGAGACATCACTCTCTCTGTGAAAAAGGTCTCCCTAACATCCAGTCTAAATCTCCCCTTTTGCAGCTTAAGGCCAT
>WEKX01018474.1:184487-205543 GCA_013390025.1 Pitta sordida | reverse complement strand
GAGAACTCTATGATGTCATGATCGCTGCATCCCAGATTTCCTCCAACCACAACGTCACTGACTAACCCTTCCTTATTGGTAAACAACAGGTCAAGATATAGCTGAAGTCACTTGGGGCAAGAGGTACAAGAGAAGACACTGATGCCTTCAGGGAGTATAAGGTTTCTGCTGAAGTCTGTGCTGCTATTGATGACAGTTGAGAAGCACCATGTGTTAACATCAGAATCCATAAGTTTACGTTGGTGGCTACATTTATTTCCCTCTTTATCCTAAATTTAAAATTTTCAGACATCCTTGAGTTCTGGGATGATGTTTTGCTAATTACAGCGCAGTCCACGAAACAAGAAACGGTCTTCCTTCAGTTGCAAATCCTGTGAGGAAGGGGCAATTTGATCTCACAGAGCAAAGTGTAGAATGTTGATAGCCCCTTGACAGAAACTTGTGTATTGGTGGAAGGCAATCCATGCTGTCGTGTTTGTGCTGGTAAGCACTTCAGTTTTTTATTTAATCAGAGAATTTTTTGACTTCTTTGCTTATTGAGATGTCTTCCTGAAAATGACTACATTCAAATGGAGTAAGTCACAAGAGTATTGGTAATGATTCCCTCCGAGCTGTTGCTCAGCATGGGCAGTAACAGCTATTTCTGCTAATGTGGGGGAGTTTCCCCAAAGCAGCTATTCATATTTCTACACAAATGTTTTTGCAAAGTCCTGCCCAGGCCATTTTTATAATGCAGTAAAATTTTGTGGTTTAAACCTCTTAGAGAATGCTTGTGTATAAAAAACCTGAAGTTCCTCTTGCGTGAATGCTGTTAGAGGCCAGACAGGTTCATGTTTTTATTGTAAGGTCGAAGAAGTGCAATGAGGTGCTATTTGGCAAAGATGTTAGTTAAGAAAAAGGTTTATAAAGTGTTATGTAATCCACTCAGAATCAGTGTTTCCTTAACTGTCTTCCCTAGATATTAGAGTAAATCTGTTTAAAAAGCTCGTGCTACACAAGAGTGACTGCTTAAACTAAATTTATGAGCTGTTGAACCCAGGTGCTACTCTATTTCAGTAGACAATCTAGAACATGCTCCCACATTCCCTTGTGTCCTAAATTAGTCCAAATGAGTTTAATCTCTAGTAGATCATAAATAGTATTCAGGAGTAAATTTTAGATTGTCTATTACCTCATGGAAGGACTCCTCAAGAGAAAAAAACCATACTAAACCTGGTTCTCCTAATACCTGCTACAAAATCCCTCTGATTTCAGCAAATGTGATCCTAATTTTTCTTTACGACATAGGAGAATACAATTTCATTATAGATGGAAAAAAATCTGTTCTGATAATAAATGCAGAGAAAGTCAATAAAACTCACTTGAGGCACATTGCACCCTAAAAATGTAACTACAAAATTAAGATACTGTAAACCTGATGACCAGTTGCAACTGCGATACAGTCTCAAACTGTGTGACCATCCCTGATCTTGGGTGATAAATTTCAACCATTAACCCTTTCCTCTCTTCTAACTGAACTTCTAACATTGGCCTGGTCCTGAAGATCAAAATGTACCAAAATCAATGAAACAGTTTTAGACAAAAGTTGCAAACTAGATGAAAAAGCACTATATCTGCTTTGATCCATCTGGCCTCCATTTGCTTAATGTTTTCTTTCTGTTTCTTTCTTTTTTCATCCAATATATTTGCAAAAAAAGTGTAAAGTTGAGATGAAACCTGGTGATTGCCCAGATTTTCCTCTGAGGAAAGAGATTTGTCCCAAGATCTCTACAATTAATCTTCAGGGTATGTATCAGTCTACCCTCTTAATTAAATGCTGGATGAACTTAGAAAGAGCTCAAAAATCAGGAGTGCTACTGCTCATGATCTGTTGTATAATAATATAATAATCTGAGCCAAAACCCCATCCAGCTCTGCACTACACCCTCGATCTCAACTAAGCTTGCCTCTTTCAGCTGTACCTAGTTACCTTGTGTCTTACCTCCATATTGGAGGTGAATGACAGATGCAGTTTAGACAGCACTACCATATCCTACTGTGATTCTGGATTATATGAGAAACTTTGTTGTCGAAACTTTGTTGTTGCATCTCTTACTTTCCGACTGAGGAAGTAAAGCAAGAGTGCAGTTACATGTGCCAGTGGTGATTGTGTAAATGTTTGGAGTGGATGTATCTGTGCTCTGGTCTCTGCATACTTAAGAAATAAGACTGCCTGGGCTTTGACTGTAGATATGCCAACTGATAAGTGCCAGGTGGTTGGAAACATCATTTTCATGATATGTATATTCTCTAGATTTTTTTTTTTTTTGTGGTTCTGTGAACATATTTATTTCACTTTTATCTTAGGGTGCATGGTACTGGGCTTTGAAACAACACGCAATTACAATCAACTTATTTTGCTGAAAATTGCTTTTTCTGAAGTTCCTACTCTTGTGAAAATTAATTTTTTAAGGTGGCTTAATTAGCCTCTTGTCACACTAGATTTTACTCTAGGATCGCTAATTTGTCTTTGAGGGTTTATTTGGATTGTCACTTGTAAAAGTGAAAGACAAATGAGGACTTTGAGTCTATTCCAATTTTAATTTTTATATAAGTGCCTCAAAAGCCCATAGCAGCCAATTCCCATCTCAGGTTTTCTATTCAACAAAATATTTTTAACATTATATATACCCACTTATGAGTTATATGTTGTGAAATCAGGCACAGCTTTACAGTTTCTGCTAGATAAGTAATTACCATATCAGAATATTAACACTGCAAGACATTGTATGGTGATTAAAAAGGACAGTAAAAAAAAAGTATATTGATTTTCATTTAAAATGCTTCATGAGAGGTCTTGGCAGCTTCTGTTAGCCTTTCACAACAACAGCAGTGAGATACAGCATTTGGCTCTAACAGCAATATGATCTCATTATGTAGGACAGGAATATAGTGTGAAGAGACAAAACACCCTGTACTAATTTTAGATTCCATTTGAATCTGTGACGTCTATTTAAACTTGTCGTCATAGCATCCTAATTTAGACTGAATCTCTTCAATAACCTCTGATTTGAATGGATCCCTGGCTAACAGCATAGCTTCTTGGTGCTGCTTTACCTCCTGTTTGATAGTGGAAAGCTTTTACATTTATTTTGGTACTTTCCTCCTGCTGACTTTTTGCATTATTATTGGACAGAGCAGAGTACCATCTACAACCTGCATGTGTGGAGCCACATGTTGAAGCTTCCAGAGTTCAGATTACTTTTCAACTGAACCGATCTTTAATGTTTTAATCCTGTGTGTTTTGGAAAAAATATAAGTATGAATCCACAAGAAGTACATTCTAAAAATGCTATTGAGTTATATTAGTAATTTAATTTAATACTTTTCTATCCTCTTAAGTCACTTTAAGACAATCCATATACAGTCAGTGCAGTTACTCTAATTCTGTACCATGTGTTATATTAGTAATGACTGGAAATTCTGGGGCAGCAAACCCAAGGCTGATGTAGCACCTATGTGCTGCTCTGCTGGCTCAAAGAACTCAAAGTCGGCTGATTTCTCGAGCTGGGGATTCCCCAGGCGCAGGGGAATCTGCAACTGGTGCTCTCTCTGCATAGCTGGCTTTCTCTGTGAACGCCATGCGGCAGCTGCTCGTAGGGGAGGGAGCCTGTCAGGACCAGCCATCAGGCGTGAAAACTAGGGTAGCTTTGTGGGTGCTCTGACAGTCACGCAGCAGTTGTGCTTGAATCCTAAATGTCTTAGAAACCCTGCTTTTAAAACAAAAATGGAGGAAAAAAATCCCCTCCCTCCACAAACTTTTGACTGCAGTCCACAGGTGGTTTGGATTACTTGTGTATAATCTGAACTGTTTGAGTTATATAAGAAATATCTCCCTCTCATACTCTACTGCATAAGTCTAACATAAAAGCTTAGATTTTCAAAAGGACTTAGGATGTTAGGCATATAAATCCCAACGAGTTTTAGTGGAATTTAGAGTATTATTTGGTCTCCCTTGAAAAATTAATTCTGGGTCTGTGAAGGATTAGAGAAAACTCCCACTGTGAACAAAACTTTTTCCCAATAATGCACACCTTTGCCTGAAGCTTCTAGCCACTGTTACAGTGTTTAAAATAACAATTTGTGCCTGAGGAGTCTGGCAGAAATCTTAAAGTTCCCCTTAGTTCAGTAGGCTCCATACTGGTCCAATTTACAGCAGCAATTCCTATTGCCCTATGAAACTTTGGATTTGCCTTTCATTTAAGTTAGTAGAACGTATGTACCTATATGAAGAGTTGCTTGAGGCAGAGAATATATTAGATAAAGGCTGAAACAGTGGGTTTTCCTCTCATACTTTTTTAATAGTAGATTAAGTTGTTCCTGGTGTTGTTTTAATTGACATGCTTTCCTTAAAAAGTGAACATCCTCTCTGTCTGTGACAATATTTCAGGCTTTCAGAATCCTAGGAGTTACAATAGCTGTCTTAAGCAATATGGCCAAGATTTCTTAATCGCCAGGCGCTGTTACCGCACTCCACACAAATGCCATATGTTCTGCCCTACAGTGTCTACCTTTCAGCCCTTTCCCCTGCGTATGGTCTGCCCTAACTTTTCCTTTGGAGATAAGTCAGTTCATAGGTACTGTTGAGTACTGTAGAAGTCAGTTGCTAGGTATCTCTCAGCTGCAGGAGTTCTATTAAGATAGTACTTCAGTCTTATGTTACTATTAGCTGTTGGCTATCACCTTGCAGCTCTTTGCTCCTCTCCTAGTCGAGCTAGCTGTATTCCCATCTCCTGGAGGAAGAATCTCCTGGTGCTGTTTGGCTTCCAAATTATTTACACTGAAACATCCTTGTAGGAATGGAAAGCAGCAAAGGTCATGTTAACAACCCCATGTTAAAGGTCAGCAATCCCATGGTAACAGTGGAAACCCCTCTTGCTGCCTGTAGAAAAGTTGAACCGCTTACGAGTAGGAAATAACCCAAATAAACAGGGAGGTAGATAAAAAGCAATATCTTAGCCCTGAGCAACACGTCAAGTGGAAACGTAACATTTGTGAGCTGGTTGGGTATTTCCTATGCCTGACTTTGAACCACTTTGCTCAAAATAAAAGCTGTAGCAAATATTCTGAAAAATAACTGCCTTGTAAATGTTCTGACTCTCAACCCGGGGCTTTCTTTTTACTGCAAGTGTGTAATGCAGCCAAGTGTTGTTTAGTATCCTTCCTGTGCCTTAAAGTGTGATTTTTATGGGTGACGTTATGTTTATGGGTCTTTGTTCATCCTCAGCCTCATGTACCCCACTGCTGCTTCCTCTGAGGCTTTGCCGCCACACCGCAGGGTGTTAATTTCCTGTTTTGAGTCTGTCACAGACAAATTCAGAACCTCGATTAAAACACAACACACATACATGCTGCTGACAAAAGCACTAATAAAACTCTAAAGTTTAAAGGTGGCCCTGGTGTTTCCTCACGGAGCAGCATGGGGACCTTTCACCTCTTGGAGACATGCTGTTTGCAAAGGTTTCTTTTCTTTTTAATTAGGACTCGCCTGAATGACTTAGCAAACCACTTTAGCATTTGGTGTGTTAGGTTTATGGATGTATGGACTATAAAACATACACAACTTATTTGAGTGTTTTTTTTTTAAAAGCCAAATAAATCAAAAACCCAGACAAAACCAGACTTTTGAAAATTACAGGAGCTGCAAAGGAAATAAAAAACGCTTAAGCAGAAAGTGTGTTGGTTATGGTGATGTGTCTGGTATGTATGGTCCCTGCAAGACACATGCATGGGCATCTGCATTTCCTGACCTCTTATCTGGTCACTGAGCAGAAGGGGTGGGAAAAAGGCTTTTTGTTTTCCTGCTTTGGTAAAAATCCTTCCTTTTGCAGTCACATTCAGTGGTGAAAAGCTTACAAATATCATCACTTAAGCATGAATTTCTACAGGATTTTGCCTCACTTGTCTAGCACAGTGTTTCAGCACACTTTAGACCATCTTGCAGAGTCAAAAATCTAACAAGAAAAACCTTCTATTATCCAGTACATGTTTTTCTTCTACTCTTCAGTTTGCTGTGTTGTTCCTTGCACCCCTGTAGAAGCCTTTACCCTGTATATAAATACCACATACACTTACAGGGATGCATTTTAGATTTGGATTTATTCTAATGGAGGCCTTGTTATTTTCATACAGTGTTGGGACCTATTTTTTTCCGTTTCCAGTAAAAAATTTGTGTCATAATTAATTTTAACATTTAGAACTATATTGGAAAGCTTAAGTTTCTTACCTAGCCTTTCTAAACTATGACCAGTAGTTTGCATGTCTTCTACAGCTGCTCAGAAAGCCAAATACCTCATAAGAATTCCTTCATAAGCAAGAGGGAAAGTCTAGAATTTCTCCACTATCTTAGAGATCGTTCTTGCAATATACCTGCAATTTAACTAAACTTAGGTTAACTATATTTAGAGAGCAAATTCTGTAGCCTGATTTCTTGTATGGCTATGCACCTTTCCTTTGTGTCAAAGGAAATAGCAGACATGTGCTCTTCATAGCCTTCACACAGAAATGCTGCTTAAAGTCTTATAGCATCTGCCTCTGACCACCCCTCACTGGCCGTCTTTGACTGACACATCTTCTTTCCTCTTTGTCCTTCAGTGTCCTGTGTTTGAGGTTACCTGAATGACTTTCCTCTCACCTCTCCTGCACACCTCACTTTAGTGGTGCCCTGTGCTTGCACCCACATTTTTTTGCCCTTAAAATCATCTTCCAGTGAGATTGGGGTGACTTCAGGTCTGTTGCATGGTGAAAGAATCTGGAGAAGGTAACTCTCACACGTCATGTAATGTGAGAGTTCATGCACTGTAGATGTTATGTGTCACCTTGCGCGTTTTACTCTGGCATTGGATGGAGGAAGTTAGCTTTAAACTGCACATTTCCTTTGCAGTAGAAGAAAGAAACTGCAGCTGCATCTTACTGCTCCCTATGATCTGCTCAGTCAGGCCATAGCTGGAGGGACCAAGAAAGTTGGTCTGGGTCATACCTTCAGTGGCTGAGTGACATTGTGTGCCTCTAAAGAAACCTTGCCAGGCCTTGTGGAGCACACTACTTCTTACAGGACTTCAGGCTTAGTCATTGAAATGAGCTCTAAAATTCAAATTTCAGCTAAGAAAATTTTGGCTTACAAGTATGCCTAAAGCTTTGCTCTAGTGCAAACAGGCCTTTGGTTCTCCTAGCCCTCTCTAAAAAAAAAAAAAAATCACTAAAGATGGCATAATCACTTATGTAGTCATATCCTTTGTATTAAGACAAAATAGGATATAGTGGCTCTGTGCTACCAAGCTGTAACTGGCAGGGGTAGGAAATAAAAAGCCACTATGAAAGTTCTGGCTATATTAGAGCTTCCATGAGGCATTCATAACTCTTCTGAGGTTGGGTTCAGTGCATTTTAGAACACTCCCATATCTTTACAGAAGTCTACTTCTGCTTTCAGAATATGTAATTGTTACTTGCTATGGCTGAGTTGAACTAAGGATTGGTAAAAGAATTAAGCTGTAAGACTTCTGAGGCAGTAACTCTTTGTTTGACTCTGTACTATATAAACATCAATATGGGTGGCAGCACATAAATGAGATCTAGGCACGCCTGCTATATCTATAATACAACTGCTAGATGAGTGTTCTGCATTGTTCATTTTTTTCTGTTCTGAAATGGTACATTCTTAATTGGTCATGCCTTCAAGGTTTCATCTATGAGGAACAGTACTTTATAGTGATAAGCTTTTTTGTTTTTTAAAGCTGGACGTTAGCCATGCAATAGCTAGGATGAGCTGTGCAAGAATGAGAAATGTGATTCATGTTTTAAATGAGTTAAATCTGATGCTTTCCATATGCAGGATATATAGCCCTCTGCCTACATTATGAGTAAGAAGCGGATCTCATGCAAGTCATGGATTCTATGTTTTTTTGCAAAACATCTGTGACTTCTGACCTCTTCAGGGTTGTGTGCATATGTGAGAGCACTGGTGTGCTCACAAACTGTGGAAAAACTTCACAGAGAATAACAGAGTAAATCTTGGAATGCATGAGAAAAGTTAATGGAGGGCTGGAGGCCAGTGGCAACACTGAGTGACAAAAAAGGCCACACTAATTTCCCAAGGCATTGAGTTGTTTTAGCTAGACCAACTGCAATGGAGATATTGTCAGAATTTCTCAATTTGAGTTATGCAGCTGCTGTTCCTAAAGGTTATCCAAGTGCAAGAATTATATGAAAGCAAAGCACTGAGGCTGTTCCAAACTATTTTATGTTAAAATCATACCTAGCACAATCTCTGTCTGCAGTGCATGCACTATTGAGCAACCCATGAAACAGTGAGTGCCAGCTGTCAGTGTGGGAGGCACAGAATGAAGCAGCATCATTCAAATCCTCTGGTTTTATTTTGAATAGTGGGACAGTAACAAATTCCATAAGTGTCAAAGGTGTTTATCTGGTTGGAACCTGTTATAACTTGGATCCTTGCCTAGCTTGTCTGCCGTCTACTTAGGGTTGTACTTTTCCTCTTATCCAAGAGTGCGCATTCTTCCTCTTTGAGTGCCTTCCCTGTTTTACTGGTTTCTTTGTAAAATAAACACTCTCTAATTTTGTTCACTTCTGTTTCTGCTTTCCCCTCGCTTCCTTGTTACCAAACCCAACCATCTCTTTTACAGATAGCCTTCATGCTTCTATTTGTAGCATTTTACCTGTTCCTGTATCTACTAGTCAGGCTTTCCCACTTTATTTGCTGATACTGTCCTCTTTCCACCCCTGAAGTCTCTAGTATGGGCCTATTGAAGAGAAACTGCTACCATTCTTGCAGTTTGAAAAAAACTGAATAAAGATGAACCACAATAAACAAATGTTCTCGATGATATCTCCTCAGACCACCTCTGCAGAAGGGTTTGCATCCAACTCACTGGGAAAAGGAAGTGTCTTCTATGGTGTATAGACAAAAGTGCTGAATGCTAAACGATCACCTCAGATCACAGGTCAGAACTGCCACAGTCACACTAAGATAGAGTCCTGACTTGCTCTCGCTGCAACAGGTTAAATGACAAATTGAAGGCTTTTGTGTCATTCTGAGAAGATTGTTTTGCAGCGTGTCTCTATCAAAGTTTGGCTAATGTGCTGGAGATGTAGCACAGCTGCGGAATATTTTTGCTTGTATGCTACAAGAATGTTCTTTCAATCTATTTGTACCTTGCAAGCTGAATTTAACAAAAAATTTGTCATTTTTTTGTAGAAGTCTGAGTAGGTGATGCAAGAAAATAGTCTCGTGCCAGGAAAGTCAATGAGTAAATCTGTTGAGCTGTGGCCTTCTAAGGGTCATCAGCTTGATCGTGAGCAGGCTGAAGGACGATTGCAACTGTTTTTCTAGAAGCTACAGGCAAAGACAGACCCTAAAATGATTTGATTATTGTAATAGGCTATGATATGGAAAAGGTTGCAATTCTCAGACTTGCATCATGTGGCCCCTCAGATTGTTGAAAGCCTTATAGTTACTGAGGATACTTGATACCACCCAATCAAAATGCTGCCAATATTTCGACGGCAGGAGTCACTAGATGGCAACATTACCTGTACTCTTACAAATCCATATGTAGGGGCATTGTCTAGCCTTTTGAAGAAGTGTGCCTTGTTCTGTGGAGATCTTTCTTCTTCAGTGGGAGCTCAGGCCAGCAACAGGAGTGGCGTTTTCTGGCTTTCCAACCCCTTTCTGAATGGGGTGCTTACTTGAATTCTGATAGCTGCATACAGAGTGTCAAATAAGTCACTCTAATGTTATACCCACCAATTTCTTTTTACATAACCATGCCAGAAGTAAACAGTGATTTAGTGTGTTTGTATCTTTCTCAGCTGTGTCTGCTGTCAGCAGGGAAGTTGTAGTGAAGGGCTGATGGGAGGTAGCAGTCAACTGAAGGTGTTTCTGTAGCCCACTCACCTAAATCTGCCAGCAAATGTGAATTAAGATCCCTTTTAATCCTTTGACTGGAGGTTGTGCTGCCAGGGCTTCACATCTGCTACTACTCAGAGAATCTGAGAATAGCCTTCTTCATTCTGGGCTTGGCAGGTTTTGCACGTCTCTGATTTTGTGTGAAGTTGATTTTAGGAGTGTGTCATGGAGGTTGTGCTAATCTATAAAAAAAAAATTAAATCATAGGATTTCAGTACCTCTGTGAGTAGTGTGGTTGAGAATAATGCTTGAGATTTAACTGGGTAGGTTGAAAATAAGCCAGATAGGGTATGTGATACCAATAACAGTGAGTCCCAGACTTGGCTCATTTTGTCAGAGATTTCCCTGTTAGAACTTTACAGCCATATTTAAAAAACAAAATTGGTGGTTTGTTTCTATTTGTTTTGTTTTTTAATTCAAGTTTTAATTGACAAAGTTATGACTGGTTCACACATTATCTGGAAATCACAGAACTGTTGAAGTATGCAAAACGTCTGGCTTCTCTCTGCTCTTTTTGCTGCAGATGTTGTTTTTATTATTAAGTATTTTGACTAAAAAATCTCACTGAAAAAGTCTTAGGGAGACCCAAAGTCAGAGAGGTCCTGATACAGTAAATTATTTCCTCTTAATTTTCAATTGAATGCAAAATAAAAAATAATTCAATTCTGAGAGTAAATGCAAAATTCATCAAAATTACCCTTAATGAACTTTTTAAAAAATATTGTCAGTGAAGAATATTTGTTTTTAATAGTGAAATGTCTAACAACTACAAAGAGTATTATTTGGAATGGATTAGTAGTTTTCCTTTTCTCTATGTTCTTCAAAGTTTCCCACTGTAATGCGGACGTACTTTTTGTTCTTCCAGTTACATATCCCATCAGGAAAGCCCGTCCCAGGCTCACATGTGGGACTGTCTTTTCTCACCTCCATAGTCAGTGGAATAAATCTGAGAAACATTAGTTTTCCTTCATCTGGATCATATTTTCTATTTGTGAACTACTTTTTCTCGAATAAAATATGAAAGTCAGTAACTAACTAACGAAAGTCAGAAATTGTCAGTAGCACACGCCTGGAATGGGAAATAGTGTTAGGCACAGCTTTATCTTGTAAATAAACAATAGACAGACATTTTTTTTCTTTTTTCCACCCACCAAGAAGAACACATCCCTCCACAACTCCTTTGGAGGTGATTGCAGTTTATCTTATTATTCTGAGACAAAAGAAACTTGCACAATATGAGCTCAAGAGTAATATAGATTGATAGTCACACAGCTGTGCTCCTCCACACCATCAGTCCCATAAGTTTCTATGCTGGTGTTCATCTTCCTCATTTTCATGCCTAGACATTTAGCCATAAAGTCTTACAGGATTCAAAATGATATTCTGCTAGTAAATATTCATTAAAGCAAAACAACAACTGATGGAAATACTATGTCTAATTATTGGTGTGTTTTTTCTAGCAAGTAATAGAAAAAAAGAGGGGAAATCTGATTTTTTTTCTTCCAAAATGTTGAACACTGGTTTAAAATACTAAATATATATTCACTAGCAACATCACCTATATGGTCTACTTGCCCATATTTACTGAACTACTGGTTGCTGGGTTCAAGTGGTGTTATTGAAAGCCCATTCTGAGTACTGCCAGGCCAGCTTGCTTTGCAGAGCACCAGGGTTTTTCCTGACTCTTATTTGCCCTTGGTGAAGGACCCCTGGAGAGCACTAGTACTCTGCTCCTCATATCGAGTGAGGAAATTGAAGTGTACTTGAATTAGAAACAGATGACTGGAATTTGGAGATGAGTTAAAACTGCTCTAAGTAATGGGTAAGAGTGATATAATTAGTCTGGCTTGTGACTTGTTTGCTTATGGTACGTATTAGAGTCCTTGTTTACAGCTTTAAAAATTAATAAAAGAAACACAAAATCAGTGCAGATACAAACATAGCTCTTGGATATGAGCTTTACAGTTCATGCTTATATCCAAAATGTCCCCAAAGCAAAATGCCAAAGCCTGATTTTCTACTGGTCTGAGTCTTGCACAGGTATGATTTCAGTGGAATCAGGCTTCAAACTGAAATGGGAATCAATGATGACGGTGGAATTGCTTCCTTTCTGCCTGCTGAAAATTTGGCTTGCCTCCTTGCCATAGGACTTGAATCCATCTGCTTTAAAATCTTGAATTTGATGATGGACTTCTTTGTTTCTGCAGTAATTGCTTAGTTTTATAATCAGCATCCTTAAGAAAATTCTAAGGAGGAAAGTGTTCCCCATTGCTTTTTGGATGCTTTGTCTGGTGTTGGTTGTGCTGCAGAAATGTGGTGATGCCAACATCCACTACACTGATGTGTTAGTTGATGTAACACTGCTGAGTGACTTGGAAAGCCTTAGTTTCCAAAAGGCATATAGCAACTGAAAACAAAAAGGTGAAACAAATCCAGTAACAGATTAGTTCAGATGCTAAAGACAAACAAGACTTTCTGTACACAGTGCTTGGTTCTTGCCTTGTCCTTCAGAATCTTGAGCTGTGACTTACAGTGTTTTAGTAATATGAATGGGTGCACTAAAGCTTCTGATCAAATGAACAGAAAACTAAAGATAATTAATTCCTATTACGGTTGCAGAAGTTGAAGAATAATTTGTGCCAAAGTACAGGAGAAGGACAGAACAGTTTTATTGCAGTAAACAACAGAGTGTTCAACACGTTCATGCTCCTTGTTTAAGAAAAGCATAGGTGAAAGGGGCAGTGCCATCTGGTTCTGCCAAGATCAGTTTAAGGTAATGGCGAGAACTCTGATCTCAGAAGTGACTGATGGAAGTAGTTGTCTGGGGAAAAGGTGAGACTATCAAGTGTTATGACAAAACTCATAGAAACCTGAGACTGTATTTTCGGGACTAGCACTTTTTTTTTGTTTATAGTGACCTTTACAGAAGACCTTTATCAGGAGTTTCATAATCATCTATAATTGTAATTGATTATTGGAGCTAGTAATATAAAACTATCTATTGAAATATTTGTTTTCTTCAGAAATGCAGCATTTTTGAATATCCTCTATTTCATAAGAACGTAAGGCATTTCTATTCTTTTCTGTTCTTCGAAAAGTCTTGAGACTTTAAAATGCTAGAGAATATTTTTTATGCCTTACTGTTTTAACTTTATTAATAGATATGGATGAGGGAATTGAGTCCACCATTAGCAATCTTGTAAATGATACCAAGCTGGAGGCAAATGTTGAACTGCCAGAGGGCAGAAGGGCTCTTCAGAGGGACCTTGATAGGCTAGAGAAATTGGCAGATTCCAACAGTATGAGATTTAACAAGTCCAAGTGCCGGGTTCTTCACTTTGGACATAACAATCCCATGCATTGCTATCGGCTGGGGGAGGAGTGGCTGGGGAGTGGTGAAATGGNAGGTTTTGCTTGGGAGTTGGACTAGATGATCCTTGGAGTCCCTTCCAACTCAGAATAACCCGTGAACCTGTGAACACACAATACATGCATTTAGTAGTGTATTTTTATGGCCATAGATTAACTTTATTCAGGTCTTTCTAGAAAGTTTAAAACTCTAGCCTGTCAGTTCAAATGTGTTTTGTTTCTCCCCGTGCAAAACAAATTATGATTTCTGACTGGCTTTCCATACAGCAAAAGAGTGTAGGGCATCCAGTCTGCTGTTTCAGATGTTCCTCTGCCCTAGGCAAGGTCTTTACGGGGGCGGGGGGGGGGGAGGAAATAGTTTCTTTTTCCATTAAAGGTATAGGGTGGCTTTGGTAACAAGTTCAAAGCTTGTTGCCACTGACGCAAGATAGACAGTCCCAGTATCAACCTGCCCAAAGAAAACGCATTTGTCTGTGTGTTGTGTTGCATTGCTTAGTGGGCTCACTTGTTTTCCTTCTGCCTTTCTACCCGCTTCAGTTGCAGAAGCTGCAAGGTTATCCTGACTCTAGTATGGCTTACACTCCCTGTTGGTGAAGGGTGGGGGTCACTGTATTTTTCCTTTATTTTTCTCCATGCCCTGACTGACGTGCCAGGCAGCTGGTGTGGCCGGACACAGCTGAACTTGTGCTGCCCTCTCTTAAGGAAATGCTTGAGGCATTGTCAGCTTTAGGACAGATTTAAGTGTCTGTTGTGCTAATTAAGTTGTGCAAAAGAGCCTTGAAAATGCTTAAGATCTGGGTGTCGGGTTGTTACGACTTTCCCAGGTAATTACTGATGGTTGACATGCAGGAACTGCCAGTTTTTAAACTGCTATTTTGTTATTGTAAAAACTATGGTAAGAAATTACTTTGTCTTCATAACGTTCTCTGAAATTGGAAGTACAATTAACAAAAAAATCAAATTTTCCAGTTTGTTGCAATGAAGCATCTGCAAAAATACTCTAGAGGACATGATGATAACCACAGTCTGCAGCTGTTTTGTTACTGAGAGCTGATCTCAGATCTGTGGTCAATGTTGATTTCAATTTTGTACTTCATGTAGGGATTCAAGTTTCATTTATAAAGTTTTAATTCCAAAATGTTGCGTCCACTCTTTGAATAAGGGATGAATTTGAGCGTCTAGAAATAACTTCGTTATACAGTAGGTCATTTACTGAACAATTTTTAATTGAACATTTCATTACTGTGTGCTATTTCTCAGAGATCATGGGATCTCCAAACAGAATGGCAGTTGAAATTGTATTTTACCACGGTTAAAATTAATTTCAAACTCAGGGGCAGGCTATGTTTGAAGAAACATTTTTAGAAGCAAGGATGACTTGTTACCATTACTTATCAGACTGGAATGTGGCAGCGGGGTGCTTTCCACCTGAGAAATTATCCTCTTCAGGCTTTCATGAGGCTTTTTGTAATGATGGAGTTCAGGGTCCTGGAACAAAGACAGCTTTAACTCAACGTTGTACAATTAGAAGTCTGCTAGCATTACTAATGATTATCACAGCGTTACAATTTATCATGGAAGGGCACCCAATGATCATTTGGCTCCTTTTGAGAATCTCAATCCTCATGCATAGCTTTCCACTAGGAAACATCTGTTCCTGAGTGATCTAACTTTGAACCTTAACTTTCTATCACATCTAATGCAAAGATGTCTCCTTCTGGTGCTTATTAAAGAAGAAAAAAAGAGGAAAGTATGCTTGGTTAATAATGCCATGCTTTGGGGATTTCACTTGCCATCTATGGGGTTATGAAAGAAAAAATTCCCCACACTAACTTATAATTCGATGTGTGTGTATTAGGTTCTCTGGTCTTTCTCTGAGGCATAGGATGCTAACCATAGTAAAAGAAGGCATTTAGGCAGGGTACATTCTTTGAGCAGCATTACATTTTCAGAGATCTGGTTCATATTTTTTTGTAGACATTTTTGGGGCTAGGACTGAAAGGTTTTGGTCAGATCTCTTTTGATTGTTAGGGTCTACTTGATTTTGCATCCAAATCCAGTGCATCTCTTCTATGTAGATGCACTGGACTACTCCTTGAATAAGAAGAAGTCTGCTTCAATTCGGATTGAGGTGAATTAAACGTCTCTGCAATTAAAATACTAATCTAATCTGGTTTTAAAAAAACTAATAAAATACTTTGCTACAACATATGTATACTGGAACATCCTAAGTCTGATATGCTCTTACTTTTTCTGCAAAATTGTCATGAAACCCCCCCTGCTATTTCTAATCTGACTGCTAACAATATACAATCTTGCCTCAAGCTTCTAAGCCTCTCCCTTAACATGCGCTGTAAAGTCAAAAAGCCGCATGTAAAACTGTGATAACAGTCTTTCATTACACTTGCAGGGAATCTTTCTGCCAAATTAATTACATTATGATTTTTAGGAACCATCAGCTACAACATAATAGATAAGGAAATATGAAATTCCACTGCAAAGTGCGATACTGTAGCACTGTTTAGAGAACTTTAAAGAAAGCAAAAAGCTAGATTCCGTGCTTTTATGAGTCTTCATATACTTATTTTCCTCTACAAAAAAGCTTTCCTGTTGGAAATCCAATGAGCTTTGCTACACTCTCTCAGGCTATAAATGTGTATTATATTGACCAACAACATTTCAGAAGCACAGAATATTCTGATTTGGCAGGAACTCACAAGGCTCATTGAGTCCAGCTCTTAAGTCGATGGCCCATATGGAGATCAAACTCTCACTCTAGGTGCTGTTGACATTGTGTTATAACCAACTGAGCTAATCTATTTGAACTCTTCTGAATTGGAAGGTATCTTCATTATACAGTCTAAAAGTGGTCTAAAACTAAAATAAAGTTTGCACCTGAAGTCTATTCACAGTCATTGTAATGCATCCATGTTTAAGTGCCCTTTAGAGGGAACTGATTTTATAACTGATTTATTTGTATGGGCATGTTTGAAAGATGCAAGAAAAATAACTGCATGGAAGTACTGTTAAATTTGTATCGTGGACCCTGATGGATAAAATTTGAAGGTTAGAAGCACAAATGAATTCTTTGAACCTTGTGCTTAGAAGGGGAGTTTTCTGTTTAGTACAAGCAATAAAGAACAGCTGTCGTTCCAATGAATCAGTTCCATCAAAAATTAAGAAGGTGAATATACTGCACTAGATGAATGCAGAAAAAGAAAACAAAAATAGGAATTGCTTGCCTTTTACTCAGAACCACAGTGGTGGTGGCAAGGGAGTAGAATAAGAGATGGGAGAGAAGAGGACCAGAGAAGACTCTGAAATTAGAGTGCAAAACCTTTACAATATTAATTGTAAATGGATACAGAAAAGCGAATGCTGCAGAGGTAGTCTTGGTTTTATCTCTTTGCTAAATGATGGATGGGTTTTTGTGCTGTATTCACACCTCAGGGTATTTGGCCTCCTGCTACCTTCGACTGGAAGTAGTTCGCAGGATCACAGGTTATTCCGAGTTGGAAGGGACCACAAGGATCACCTAGTCCAACTCCCAAGAAAATGCCCACCCAGGGATCGAACCCACAACCTTGGAGCCATCCATTCGAGTCTCCTATTATCTAGACCATGTCACTGAGTTCCTCATTCAGTCTTTTCTTAAACGCCTCTGGGGATGGTGACTCCACCACCTTCCTGGGCAGACCATTCCACTGAGACATCACTCTCTCTGTGAAAAAAGTCTTCCTAACATCCAGCCTAAACCTCCCCTGGTGCTGCCTAAGGCCATGTCCTCTTGTTCAGGTGCTGGCAGCCTGAACACCCACCTGACTGCAGCCTCCCTTCAGGTAGTTGTAAACAGCAATGAGGTCACCTCTGAGTTGATAAGGACTGTATGAGAATGTGGAGAATGTGCACATTGTGACAGACTCCATTTGTCTATTGCATTAATTCAAAGTTCAGAGTGTCAGAATTTCCCTCTGCGTGTAATTGTTACAGGATTTCGCAGGTATTTTGGTGGTTATACAGAGTGAAGAGGCGGTTAAATTACTTATAGGACCACTTTGTTCTCTGAGCATTACCTGGGTATCATTTTGGGTATCTAAATTGAATAGTGATAAGGTTTGCTGTGCAGAATGTTATTTCTAATATTCAGTTTCCTAACACTTTCCTGGAGGTCTTCAGGGATTAATGTGGGCAAGGCTGAACCATACTAGATTGTTTGAGACCCTATGATGAAATAGGGAAGAAAAAAGATTGCATGTAAACTTTAATTCCTTTTTACTATGTTAGTCCCAAATGCCTAAATCTCTTTGTTTTAGTAGTAGAAGATCAAATCCAGGAACAGTTCCCACCTAAGGAAAATAAGTAATCTTAAATCATTGAACTGAACCCTGAATTTTGTGGGAGACAACTCTTTTTCGGTTTGTAGGACTGTGCTGGAATTGAAAAGACTCTTGGCACAACATAGGGCTGAATAACAGCTTTGAGATTTGGCCCCTAGGAATTTCCTGTTTAAAGAATGCTGGGCTTGGCCATGAACTTCATATATGCAGCACACACATTGCCAGATGTGTGTACTCTCTTTTGCAAAGCTAAAGGAACTGAAGGCACTCATGGATTTTAGCAGGATCTGCAGAAACTCTGATAGCTAATAGACACTAATGTTGCATCCATAACTAATGAGTTGCCATAATAACATATACTGTATAGCAATCAAGTATGATCTGTAGCTTTTGGTGGGATAGCTGGAGTTTAAATTTAACTCAAAGTACAGAACATTTTTTTCCCTTTCTTGCTTTATTTCGTACTTATATAATTTTGAGGATATGGAACAACAAGACATGATTAGAAATGTTAATTTGGAAACAGGTATGTAAGCTTTCTGTGGTTCTTTGAAATAAAGTAAAAAAGAGTACCTGATTGCAGGATAATTTTTAACTCCCTAAAACTGATTCATTCTAAATTGTTGCAGAAGCTCCTTTAGGATCATCTCCTGAGTATCTGTTCATAAAAAAAAGCTTTTATTTTATTACAAACAATGCCTCAGACATTTAAAAGCACATCTGGTATAGTCCTGAATCCAATAAATATTTAAGAAGACTTAAAAAGAAACCCAAACCAAACCAAAAAGCTACAAAACTACTTAGGAGAAATGGTAACCCAGCTGGATGCTTCAGCTCCTGAGACAGGAGGAGCTAATGACTAAAGATTCAGCATGGAAGAATTTGAGCATGGCTTGGAATGCCCAAATGTAGAACCTCACAACACTTCCATTCAGCTTAGAGATATCACATATATAAAGTTCTCTATGAATATATGGCAGATGCTATTTTACACCTGCACAGTAGAGTCTGGGACAGGGCAACTTCTTCTGTTGGGTTAGTCCAGTTGCCAGTTAGATTGGCAGGGGGGTGCTACAGCTTTGGCTGAGCAGCCTCTCTGTATCTTGATCAGGTTCACATTTGTGATACTAATGGCTTTCTTATTCCTAACCAGTTTTGCATCTCTCTCATAGTTATTTCCCAAATCTGTTTATGAGAATATCAATGGACTTAATTAAGAATTCACAAAAGCCAGCATTTGTGTGTGTGTACATAAGGTACATGCATACGCTATCATCTTCTTAGGGGTCTATCCCATTACTCAGTCAACAGAAGAATTGAGATTAACATTTCTTCTTGGCAAATCTGTGCCAATGTTTCTTACCCCATTGCACAGCTTCAGGTTGTGGTACCTGTTGGTGTTTGGCACAAGAGTTTCTGAGTGGTCCAGCTAGTCTCCTACCTGAAAAAAATGGAAATACAGTTATACCCTGTCCATCGCGAGGAATGGGACATGCCAAGGGCGTCGCAAAACGCTAAAATCGCAAAGAAGTGTAGGTCGCTAATACGCATGCAGGCCACGCCCATTGCTCCACCCCCCAGAACTCTGGAGCGGTGCGGACAATTTTCTGCTTCTCCCCTCAGGCTCTGTGAGCAGGGGGGAGCAAAGGGAACCGTTTCTGAGCGGCTGCTGTGACCGTGTGTGCTCACAGCCCAATTCTCACGCCGCTGCTCCCCTCCCCTAGCCTGCTGGCCCGGCCTTGGTGCTCGCACCGGCCCCAGGGGCCCTGTGCCACCCCGCGCGTGCTCGCCCTCCCTCTGTGGCAGGGAAGGGGTGTCCCTGAGCTCTGGTCAGCATTCTTGGAGCCTGGAAAAATCTTAAATTTGCAACATTGTGACACCCTGTGCGCTTATGGCGGGGGGAGGGCAGGGTGAGTGCTGGGGGCTTCAGTATTGAAGTTTCTTTCCCTTTAACATCCACCAGTCCTGGCAGAGGCAGCGCTGACTGGGCTTTGAGCAACAATGAATGGCATGTCTTGTGGTGGTGATGCGCTGGGTCTCAGTGGAGCACACAGGAGTGGGTCAGGGACCGGGTCAGGGTGTCGCAGGTCTCTAAACGCCACTGCGAGCTGCAGTAAACCGCATACTCCAGCCCTGCTGTGCCGTGCGCTCGCCGTCACAGTGCACCTGAGCCACAGCACGGGCACAATCACAATTTGGTCTGTGGGAGCGACCACAGCAGCCCAGAGAGGCCCACAGGGTGGGGGGTGGAGGGGTCAGGTTGGTACGGGAGTTTCTTTCCCTTTAACATCCACTGATCCCGTGAGAGAGGGGCAGCGCTGCCCGTACGGCCCCAGAGGGCAGGGAAACAGAAGCCCCCTCCCAGCACACAGTTTGCCTCATTTTCATGAGGCAGTTTCCCCATTCAGGGACAGGCACACAGTGCAGCCATTACAAGTCCCCTCCCCGCAGGGCGGGGTGAGTCCTGCCCCACAGGCACTGCGGCACCGCCCTTTGGCAGAGCAGAGTCAATTGTGCATGTGTGGGTGGCTAGACTCGCAAACGGTTGAATCATAATTGCGAAAAATTTGCTTTGCAAATGGGTGGGGTCGTAATGGAGAAGTCGCGATGCAGTGGGGATTCACTGTATAACATTTGTAAATGGTCTGATATGTATGGTTATATAAATTGGAGGGTTGCTGGTGGCTTTTACATCTCAAGATTTGAGACATCACTGCTAGATCTGCTTACAAACTGTTTCATGTCCTACATGATACGCAGATAGGTCCTAACAGGCCATAGTTCTTGTGCTTATCAATGTGGTTACTTTTCTGCTCCCTGGACCCCTTTCTCACCTGGAAACTTGACGCTTTTTGTTCTCTTTTCAGGACATTTGAAATTGCTGAAGCTTTCCCATAAAACTCCATCAGTCTCTCCTGCCTATAATTAAATCTTGTCTAAATAGTTTTAAGGTATTCTGTCTAATGTTTCTACTCCCCCTAAGTATCTGAGAAGGTTTAAGCATATTTTCACTGGTAACCTTTTGTGGCAGGGGGATAAAAGTTCCACCTGTGTTGGTGTGTGGTAATGGTGGGATCAGCTGTAGTCTGTGATAAAAGGAAGGTGTAGTTTCCTACTGGGTGAAGATGTTTCAGGGTTATGAATCCCCTTTATAGGTTCAACATCATTTTTAGCAGTACAGTGAGCCCCCTTGTATTCGTGACCCGCTATTTGCGAGCTTCAGTATTTGTGGTTGATTTTTCTGCGAGATGTGCAACCTCGGTGCGTGCGCAGATCCTACCACTACCTCAGTCTGACTGGCCCCCAGCTTTGCCCCTCGCGGCGCCACCTCCTCCCCCTCCCCGCCTGCACAGCCAGCCCCAGCCCTGTCCCCGCTCCCCCGCACC
>WEKX01018474.1:169635-183870 GCA_013390025.1 Pitta sordida | reverse complement strand
CCTCCCCCCCCCCCCCGCCTGCACAGCCAGCCCCAGCCCTGTCCCCGCCCCCCCGCACCCCACTCACAGGGCTCGCGGCGCACCACTGCCCCGATCCTGGTCCCCGTCTTGGCCGCTTGCCGCGGCGTCCCATGCCGGTGTTGCCCCCCGCTCCACCCGATCCCGTCCCGGTCCCTTGCCGTGGCATCCTGCGCCAGCACTTCCCCCCCCCCCCCCGGGCCCGGTCCCCGTCCCGGCCACTTGCCGCGGCGTCCTGTGTCAGTGCTCGCCCCCCTCCCCCCCCAAGTCTCGGTCATCATCCCTATCCCGGTCGCTTGTGCCACTGCTCGACCCCTGCCCCGCACCGCTCCAGTCCTTGGTGGAGCACACCCAGATATCTGAAACAATCCCTGCTCTCAGGACCCTCCTCCAGACCTTATTAGGAGAGGGGGCGTGGCTATGGGCGTGGCGTACATGACTACATAGTGGGTTCGCTGTCTTTGTGGATTTCACAACTCGCGGGAGGTGGACTAGACCCAACAGCACGCGAGCAATGGGGGTTCACTGTACTTGTTGGCTAATTTGGGTGGCTTCTTGCCTTTTTGTCTAAATTGCTGACACTATTTCTTTTTGGTGTGCTCTGCAGTGAGTATTGGGATCTAATTGAGGATTTTGGTTTTCACTAGACACAAATTAATTTTTTAAGAACAGGACTAGGATGAGCTCCCTCACTGTTGAGTCAGACAGCCTTGAAAACTATAAAACCATTGAAATAAATATTCTTCCCACTATATTTGTTCTTGAACTGGTGAAACATTATGACTAGCTAAAAAAAGAAAAAAAAATTACACTTACTGAACTATGGGATGATTAGCACTGTATTTATTTAACAAATAATCACTTTGGGCTAGGCTGAGTTTATTTTTCCTGACAGTATCTCTTCCCAGAGTTTTACTGAGGCCTTGTCCATGCTTACAAACTTTGTCAACACTGGCTGAGAGCTTTAAAAAAAGAACAAAAAACATTAAAAACCCCCACCAAACCCAGGAAGTGTGCTGGGTAAACTTAGATTAAGAGATGGTGTCGGAAAAGTCCTTTTGCCACTTCTGCTTACTTTGTTCAAGCAGGAATATCTGTACAGAAAGGGACAGTTTAGCAGGTATCTATTTTCCCTCCACTTGATGGATTTGATAGCAGTCAGATAGGAATTCTGCCTAAACCATCTGCATGTGAAGTATGGATTATGCAGGGCTCCGAAATGAGTTTATTAACTTGGTTGAGAATGGTTGCTTCCTTCCACCTATGAGTACTCATTCAGGGTTTGATTATAAAATTACAGAGCTGCACTGGATGCAATGTACCATGGGACAAGCTCATATGTTCCACAAAAACACCTGATAGCAGAAAAAAAGGAAAAGAGAAAAGGAGCAAGAAAAGAGAAAAGGAGTTGACTTTTATTACACTTTCCGGTGATTTTGGTGACAGACTAGAATGTTGGCATGAGGCTTCCTAGTTCCTCTACTTGTCATCAAATACATAAGCATGTACTAAAAACACAAGTAGTGAGAGGCTTTTTAAACTGTGTACAAATGGGTCCATTTCTCAACCCCTTTTAAATATGAGAAATAAGTGAAGGAGGAATAGAGGATTAAAGAAAAAATGAGGGGAAAAAATGGCATAGAAAATGAAGGATGAATGAAAATAGAAGTGGAATAATATTAAAAACTGATAAAATGAATGGCTGAGAGAGCTCCAATCAGTATTTTATACATCCTTTACAGTGCATTATAGGATTCATTGAGTACTGCACTCTCCTCCAGGGTTACATGCTAATTAAGTATTATAATTCTCTCTTGGTCTTCTCCTTTCTCCTTTCTCTCACAGGAGAAAAGCAGTGAAATACAGTTTTAGTGTGACTCTGAATAAAATATCTGCTTTTGTTCTTTTTTTCCTGTCTGAGTCTTAGTGATGTGAGACCTCTCTGCTGAGAATGTCAGACATAGGTAGCTGAGTCATACAGAATAAAAGGGAAGTACAGTTGACCTGCCATTGTTAGAGTGCCCCCATCCCAGCTGTTTTTAGTACCCATATGAGAGTTTTTCTTATTTGCACAACTATTCCTGTCTAGATCTGCCCACTTAATTGTGTTGAAAAATAGTCTGTTTCTGTAAACCACCTAAGCATTCACAGTAGATAAAACTGTAAGTAGACTAAAAGCTAATAGTTGCAGATCCTAAAAAGGTGCTAAACATCCAACTTCTGCTTACATAAATTTCAGAGGACTGGAGAAGCAGCATTAGTGAATGTTGAATTGGCAGCATCCATTTGAAGAAGCAAAGTCTTTCTTGCTTATATGCTGTCAGTGCATGTAATTTATGTGCACCTGGCTAGGTGGAGTTGAAGAACACCATAGGTAAGCAATACGAACTCAAACGTGACTTTTCTTGTGTTCAGTTTACCCTGTAGCAGTGCCTGTAAAATAATGGGTAGAGGGAAAAGCTGCCACTTCGAAAGAAGCAGAGGATGATACTGACAGATGAGTCATGTTATTCCTAGGCAATACTGTTGAGCTTGTATTTCCTCCCAATAACAAGGGGACATTTGGTTCAAAATGCAAAAAGTGCTGTGAGAGATTAGGATGAGATGTTACAGAAGAAAGTAGTTGTCAGAATGATATTTGCAAGTTAACAGTCTTCTGGGGTGCAACATTGCAGGTGCTTTGCAACAAAAGGATAACAAATGTAAACCGTTGACTCAGTGTTTAGAACCTTTTGTTGTTGTTGATGTCCACGCTTTGTAAACAATTTAATTCCCTTCCACCTGCCTTTTCTAAAGACTTTACGGGTGTAATGGTATAAAATTAGCTCCTGAATCTTTGGAAGGAGGCTCCAGTAAACAGATGATGTGTTTTCAGACTAGTCTGTCAAAACACTTCCTCAACAGATTAAATTTATTCTTCATTGGATATTCAAAAGGGAAACAGTAAATTATGTTGCTGTGTCCCTTGGCTGAAGAACAAACCAATTTGTATTGAATACAGCAGGCTGGAGCAGGGAATGCAGTATTTCTCTGGGGTGGGCTAGGGCTGAAGTTGTTCACTTTGTCCTAGATTTTGGAGTGAGTGTCCAGAGAGATGATTTCACATAGCTCTGTAACAAATGACATTTTGAAGAAGCTCCTTCAGGAAGGCTAAAAATATCTTGCTCTACTTAGCCTTTTTTTTTCCTGTTCTAAGCAGATCAGATCACTTGGCAAAGAAGAATTTTTAAAAACAAGAAAAAAATCAAAAAATTGAGATGTGTGTCCTTGTATCTCAATTAAGGATATAGGATGTTATTGCCAGTAAGAATTCCTAGACCTTTTATTGTAATGGCATCTTCAGGTCTGTATTTACAGTAGCCTTTGTCCTTTCCTCAAGTAGTCATACTAAGGATAAGGTTCATCTGTCTCATATTTTCCCATGCTTTAGAAACACCCATACTTGTTTCCCATGTATGTATTTCCCTTCTATATAAACCAATAGCACGTGGATACACTGAACCATTGCATCATTATCAGGAAAGGTTGGGTGTTCAAGACATGGTCTTTCTGACCTTTGAGGTCTCAACACAAAGGACTGTTGATGATATGTGAATACTGTCATACAGATCACAGTGGACCGTCTTAGTCCCTGCACAAGAGGTCAGACTGTAAGTGAATGTTAAGTTTGCTGGAAGGGACAGGTAAAAGTGTGGGGGTACGCTAGCACAAGGGAATGGTAGCCTGGTTTGAAGTAAAGTGTAATCAAGAGGATTATTTTAAAAAGTTGGAGGCCTATACATTTATCCTCCCTGAATGTCAACTTATCTCTACTTGTTAATTTTGCTTTTTAAAAATTAAAATCTCCCATATTTTCCCTTTTTTCTGCATGTGCTCTGACTTAGAAATATGCAAACTGGTTTGTCTTTGATAGGAATCCTTAAGACAATTTTTCTGAGACCCAGTTTCTCGATTTTTATGTTATGTCTGAAAACAGATTCATAGGTTTTAAAGACAGAGAGGACTGTTGGGATCACTTAATCAGATCTATTATGCAAGACTTCCTTGAATTATTTCTGTCTGGAACTAGAGGAAGTCTTTCAAAAACAATAAAGGCAAAAATCTTCCAGTCTTGATTTTAAGTAGAGATTTCCTTTATTTAAAATAAAAACAAGTTACTCTGATTTGTTGTGTTTCAGAGAGTTGTTCAATCCATAGCATTTTTAAGGCAGTTTGAATGGTTCATATTTTTAAATGACAAACTGTGCCACACTGATTCAGAAGGGTGCATTTGTTGACTGCCCACATGTCAAGTGGACTTGCTGCTGTTGGTTTCTACCTGCTTTTCCTCCAGTGGAGAGCACTAAATGAAATCTAGTAGCCACAGTAGTTTATTGAAGTTGATATCTGAAATTTCTCTCCAGTGTGTAAACTCGAGATTGCCAAGCCAATTCAAAGTTGACTGGGGAGGGGTACAGGCAGGAGTGGAGCACTTCCATTGATGGTAGTCATGGCTAAGCCTCATTCCCTTCAATGTTTAACTGACACCTGGTAAGATCTTGATGGCTGGTAAAGGATTTAATAGTTTTAATTATGGATTTGAATTGACCCCATAGATTCATATCTTTAGCTGTCTATTTCATGAGGGCTGTAAACTTTGCAACTGGCTCCTGTTCATGGAGGATATAATGGTGATTATCTTTGGGAAGTTTGAAGTTGGATGATGTATATTGGACTCTCTCTAATTGTGTTGCTTATATTTCTCTGCCAATGCAACATGATTTTTCTTTCTGTGCTTTTTCATAACAAATGGAAAATTCTGTCTTCTAAATTTGTTTTCAAAAGCCAAATCTGTTGTAGCATTTAATTTAGTAAATCTAACATAAATTGGGAATTCAATACCACACAGTCATGGTAGACATAGAATTTCACAGACATTAAGACATTTTATGGCTTTTGGATTTGCTGAGAACTGTAATTTTAAGAGGCACTAGACATTGAGTATGGAAATTAAACTGCTGCTGTGCTGGGGAAGGAGAAATCATTTCTTCAGGTCATGGGTGAAGTGATGAAGCAACAAACTGAAGGGAGTTGACAGCAAGTTGACAGCACACTACCCGCTAGAAATTACTTTTGGACTGTGGTTATAATGATTTTCCATATGTTACTAAAAAGACCTTCCATCTTTATTATAGACAGAACCTGCAAAAATAGTAAGAATCCAAGCCACTACTGAAGGTAGAGTCTATTTAGGCAGATATCAACATTTAAATTGCTCCATTGGAGATTTAAAATAGGAGAGGAAACTACTACTGAGGTCATAAGAGCTGCATTTCTCTTGTCCTAAGATGGTCAGCCAGTCTGTTACACTGCGTGTGTGCATGCTTTTTTTTATAGTACTGACTATTGTTGCCAGTGTTGATGATCCACAGCACTCTTATCCAATGGCAGCAGGCTTTCGGAATGTATGCTATTTCATGACTCTGCCTTTTCACACATAAATAAAAGTAATAATAGCCTTGGCTGTCTTGTACAAGGGACCATTAAAATAATCAAATTGAGAACATTGAACTCACATGTTGGAAGCCTTATTGTGAATGGAAACTTGATTAAAAAATAGTTGTTTTCATGTCCAAAATAGCAGAAGGCAAATTAATGTTTCTGTCTCTGCTCTTTGATGTGACAGCATGTTTAAAGATCTGCTATTTAATCCAGCATCAGGGTGACAGTTACATTAACTAGAAACAAGTACTGTTATCCTCTTTATGGCATTGAATTTAAATTCAGTTGTGGATTTGTCCCATGGCTTGGAAGAAAATGTGCCTACGTTGAGCGAAAAGATGGCGTTCTGGATTGGGTCCTATGTACATGCCATATGAGTAATAAGATATGTGGAAGGATGTATTATATTCTGAAGCACATATGGCAAGCATCTCATTTTGCAGGAATCCAACATACGTAAACCCAGGGAGGAGTTGTTTATGCTTTGGGAATTTTGGATTCTGACTTGCTTCTGCAATGGAAGTAATTTATGAAACTGTTATCTTGGTTTGAGGTCATGATTCAAGAGAATCACAGTGGATGTAAAAACATTAATATTTTTTCAATCTAGGATGTAACTATGTTGACTGAAGACAGGTCCCTAATGCTTCAGCATGACCCAATGGTTGCAACTTGCGGTCTGCATAGTTCTTCAGTGGCGCATAGAAAGAAACTGTCTGAATGTGCTTGCAGCTGTGCTCTCATGAGTCTTAGGTCAGTAATCGCTAGTATGCAGAGGGTGATGAGCACCACAAGATGCTTCCATTTTTATCTTGCCTAGCTTTTGGCAAAACTAATACCTTTGTACAACTTAGGAGCTCTGAGTTTCTCTTTGAAATTTGTAACATATCTAGATCATGAGAAATTCAGTCTCAGAAGTTTAGGTTTGACTTTCAGGTTTGTATTAAAATACTAGTGTAATTTTGTAATTTAGGAACCTTTTTTTTTTATCACTGACCATAATGTTTTCTCTTCCCTGTTCTCGCACAGGCATTTGGGTTGTTTGGTTTTCAGATTCTGTTTGCAACACACAAGTGTGATGCACCCATTTACAGTATTTCTAAGCACTATGAAGGTGTGAATGAGCAGCTGACAGCAGAGATGGTTTAAGATTACTTGTGCAGTATTTTTGCTTAAAGGGTAACCACAGGCTCGAGTTCATGCGGCTTCTGGTAACAAGTCCAATTCAGAGGCTCTGGTTTCTCCTTGGGTGGTGACTAGGGTAGGGAAGGCTAAAATGAGCTAAAAGGTATTACATAACTTAAAATACTTTGTCTTGAATTTGCTGGAGTTATGACTCTGGTTTGTTTATATGATGCCCTCATACTGAAGTGAGTGAAACAGATGAGATTATTTCAGGCAGTGGGAAACCAACTGGAAGGTGGATATTATCAGTCATTCTTTGGCAGAATAGTGTACCCCTGAACAGAGTTCTGTGGGAGTATCTCTGGAGATTGGTTTTGTTGAAAATTTACACAATCTGGATGGTGCATTTTAAATTTGCAGATACCGTTATACCTCATCATTTGCGGGGAACGGGTCATGCCAGGGCTCTCACAGAACATCGAATTCACAAACCCACAGAGGTCATTAATATGCATGCAGACCACGCCTGGCTGGGCTTAGAGTAACAGGGGACAGCGTGACTTTTGGCCCTCCCTGTGAGGTCAAGCCAGTCCTGCCCCACAGGGAGCGCCAGCACTGCTCCTCGGCGGAGCAGAGGCACTGAGCATGCGTCAGCCGGGAAACATTGCAAATGACTGAAGTAAAATTGGAAGAAATTTTCCTCACAAATCCATGAGGTCGTAATGGAGCGGTCTCAATGTAGCAGGGATATACTGTAACATCCAAACTCAACCTGCTGAGAAATGTCTAAAATGGGAAGAGAATTTGAAGAAAAATTCTGAAGAAATGGGATGTATTTCAATAGGAGTAATTGCAGAAGATGATGTGAATAACTGGCAATAGAGATACAGGACAGAGAATAAGAGGTAGTGGTTTAATAGAAGACAGTCTCGTACAGTCATGGCCAAGCAGCTGAACAGGAACCAACAGTGTTTTGTGATTGCAAGGTGGAAAAAGGCAGGTGCTTTAGAAGGTTCTAAATATTCATAACTTTTCAATCTGCATAAAATGAACCTTCTGATCCTCTTAGATTTAAATTTTCATTGCAGGTATAATCAGTTGGGTAAAAGAACTGAAAGAGAGATTTAAGGGATTGAAAAAATATCTGCACAGAATATTGAAATCAGGTTTTCTTAATCTACATGAGAGAGGAATTTGTAGATTTGAAGTATGTATCAAGCAGCTGCAAAGAGGGAGGGGTCAATCTGGTAACCATATCCCTGGTAAATAGGAGAGGAAGTTAAGGGGCATAAACTGTCACAAGAAAGGCTCAGGTCATATTTTCTACTGGTAAAGACAGACAAACGGTGAAAACTGGTAAAAATTACCTGGGGAAGGTATAAAGGACCTCCAGTAATAGAAATTCCAATGGCTTAGATAATCATCAGGCAGGAAAGACATAGGTAGAGTTCATCTTGCAATGGGCTTGTGAAATAATGTCAATGATTTTTGGAAGAATTTTGCGGGTTAATTTTTCTATTTGTGTATAACCAGTTACCCATTTTTTTCAGTAGTAGTAGACCGGTCAAACTCTAGAAAAAATACTGCTTCATGAGCATTTTACTACAGGCATAATCTACTTTTCACAAGTTACAGTTGATGCCTCCTATGTATGTTGACTCACTGGCCACTTCCAGGAGCTGTGCCCATAGCACCAGGTTTTCAGTTGAGAAAATCAATGTAATCACACACAGAGGAACAGACATACGAAGTGTTAGTAGAATGCTTCCTTTCAAGGCCAAACTTCTTAAATTACTTACAAAAAATGTCTTTTGCTTTTAGGAGTTAAATTGAGAAAAATATCTGTATCCATAAATACTTGTAATTTATGTGTTACCTATTTATGAAGCTAATAAGATGTCAAACCAACTATAATCTTGTTTAAATTTGGGATGAAAGGTATTAAATAGACTAGGAATTGTCACAAATTTTTGATTTTTGACCTAGGCCAAATAAATTCAATTTGAAGGATTGTCTGACCTCTATTCTTTCATTGTATTATACCTTTGCTAAGCACATAATTCCAGCAACCATCTACAATTACATCTACATTGAGGCCTGATGCTGATTTGAGTAAAAATAGGATGCAATCTGACATGCAGCGTTTATTGTTGAACCTGGAGCTTTATTGATGCCAAGGCTAGTGTTTTCTGCAGTATTGTTTCCTGTACATTTGTAAATGTGTGGAATGATGGAATGGCTAGACATATTAAAAAACAGTGCATAAGTGCTGATTCTCTCCTGAAATGAAGAGACATAAAATATCAAGATAAAAAGAGCTAGGGAATGCCGTGTGATGCATTCAAATGGACTCCAAGTAAAGCAACTGAATCTTTCACAAACTGAGCCATGTCTTTTGAGCTTCTGGCATATTCCTCACATTTTCCATCTATGCAGAGCAAAGTTGCCTAGTTATAGTATCTGCAGAAATTTTTGCTGCTTTTTTCTGCAGTTTTGTATTGAGGATAAAAGTAGATTTGCTATAGCGACCCATGAATATGATTTTCTGTTTTATTCCAACTCATGAAGGCACGAAGTGCTGGAAGGAAAAGGGTTTGTACTTAAATATGGTGCTTGTGGTGGTGCATGTGCTGTCAGAGAGTTTTCTGGAACACAGTGGCTGCTTCATGGATGGTCCTATATGATTTTTAGGATCACTGGCCTCACCTCTTGATCTCTCTTAAATATCTGCAGGTTTAGAGGAAAAATGAAGGATACTTTTCTGTTTTGAGATACACTATGTCTTCTGTGCCTGAGGTCCTTACAAAACAGTAGAGTCTCATTAGATAATACTTCATAGTTTAGTACGTGTACCCTGAGCTTGCACGCTGTATGCCATTGGACCCCACAGGTTGATTTGGGGAAACCTAACGCTTATTTTTCCTGTGGTGGCCTAATAATTGTAGTGTATTTTTTAAGGCAATGCCAATATTTGCCTAGTTTAATGAGTTTGAATGAGCAAATCCGTCTTTTAGATCTGGCAGAACAGGACTGCTATTAATTATTTTGTGCTGATGCTGTTGAAATAGCAGAGATATGACTGGTGCAAGAGTCTGAAAATGTTACACAAGAAAGCTACTGTCACTAGACCTCAAAAGAAAATGATAGTTACCATGCTGACTTTGTGGCAAATCTACTCTTGCAATGACAGCTGCAGGAAACCGTGGTGAGGCTTTCCTCATCTCTTCAGCCTCTTGAACCCTGAGTTGGAGTCTGTTTGGTTCTGTCTGCTGCAAGTTAGTGAAAAGAAATATTTCTGACAGGAAACCATGGTTTAGAGTATACACTGGTGGTGTAAGAAGTGCTACAGTAGGAAATGCTACAGAACAGGCTGTCTGAAGCCATGTGCTATATCCTACCTGGCACTGAGCAAAAGCATATTGCCTCTAATACCAGTAAAGGTGACAAAAAATGATACTTGCAAATAGTAATTAAGTAGCACTGCAGCTTTATCCACACCAAAGTCACTAGAGCTAATTACACTCTTCTGTGGGTAGTAATGGTCAGACAAATATGTTAAAGGATGGGACCCTCAGCCATTGTAAGCAACTGTAAAGCTCTAAACAGAAGAAGAATCAGACCTTTGTAATAAGGTACCTTCCCCCCCCCAATAGATATAATAAAATTTGCTGTTAAACACAATTTGCATGGAGAACAGTAAGATGGTCTACCTTGGCAGGGACCCATCTGCTCGACCCTGTGTGTAGTGTATTTTTATATGATAAAAGACACAAGACCCATACCATCATTAGGGAACCAGGGAGCATTTGAAAAATGGGAGACAACAGGGCCCAAAGATGATACAGTGTGTGTTCAGGTGTACTAGAGTCCTAACATGGCTGGAGAGTGGCGGCTCTGGGTCTCCTAAAATGAGGGACTGAGGTTGCACCGCAGCTTCTGCATCAGGAAGGTATTGGCCCTACACAGAGTTCCTGCTTGAGCTGCTTGGAAACCACAGTTTGTGGTTGTCTCTGTCATGATTTGTTGAAGTCTTAGTGGTCCGTCTTTTCCACTGACCTTAATCCATAGATCTCTCCAACCTTTCTGCTATTTCTCTGCTTATTGCCTTAGTCATGTAAGAAATATTACTTTATCTTTTCACGCTTGTGGATGAAATCTCTGGCTGGGTGAGGCTTGGACACTTGTCTTCAAACCAAGAGATGTTTTTTGATGGAGTTTTCTAAATACTCCTGAGATGAGTGGAAGAACTCATGGCTGTTGAGCCTGGGTATGGGTTAAAAACTGGCTCTTCAAATATTTGTGATCCAACTTACTTTCATCTTCAGTGTTAATGCAATTATTAAGAAGGCTTGAAATTCAGGGGAAGTTCCCTGTGGTTCTTATGATATTGTCATTCTCTAATATCAGCCTTTATTATCTTCCTCTGAATTTTGCTTACTCGATGGACTGCATGATTAGGTCAATGTGGGCATATTATACCACATGATGAAACTCACAAGTTGGATGCTATTATTCAGTAATCTACCAATAATGAATAGAGCTGAGTAAGGCTTTAAATGCACAGCACGTGTTTTTCTTCCTTAAAGACCTGGGTCATTCTGAACCTTTGGCAGATGCATCAGAAACCATAGCAAGTCTGTGTACCCAGCTGTGATATGGGGAAATAAACTGGGAATATACTTCTAATGAGAGCCGGAATATACTTCTAATGAGAGCCATGAAGCAATGCATAGCTGAGAATAATTAATATTGACCTGGAAAAGAGAGAAACAGTTTTGTAACTTGGTTAGGAGGTACTTGATGCAGAGCACTCTTGAAATCTAAATGGAGATCAGCAGACTTTGAGTTGTACCTGGCCATATTGCAAATAATGTATGCAAAATGTGGTTTTCAAAAACTATTACCAAGCTGTAGATTAGAGTTGGTGGATTTTGTTTCTTCTATATGTGGCTTTTCTGGCAAAGTGAGGAATTGGACATGTATCTAAAAATTCATTAGTAACACAATGTTATATTATTATTTTATTGGTTTAATTATTTAATTGTCTCTAGGTGCAAATAGTCAGAAACAACTAATAACTATTTGGAAAAAACAAAATCCAAGTCATGGATACATTTGAAGCACCCCCCTTGGGCTCCTGCATCTTCAGTGGAACAAAATTAAAAGCATCTCATTCCATACACACTATTATTTCCTTTGTCCTCATCCGATATCTCCCTTCACAACACCAAGAGCACCTTGGAAAGCAAAGTATTGGTGATATTTGATGTGTAAACAAAACAAGGGCCTTTAAGACCTTGTGAGGATTTTAGTTGATCAATGTGAAGACACTTTAACATTCATATGGTACCATTCCTGCTAAATTTGATGCATTTGGGTAGTCCATTGATCTCCAAGGGAATATCCCTGTGCTGTATTTTTGGTCCAGTATTTACCAGTTCTTTTGGAAAGCTGTTATATTTGCTGCTGGAGAATCAGAAGGGCAAAGGCAGTATCTCAAGCTAAGAAATTTGCCAACATAAATTTTTAAAGAATCTTTTCCGAATAAACATAGAAGTCTGGAGTACATATGACTATGTATCTGCAATGGTGAGTGATTTAACTGATGCTTTTTAAACTTTTATTAATAGCAATAGTCATGACTGGATGTTGTGGTGTGATACAGGAAAGCCAGTACTATAGCTCTCGCTGTTTTACTGTAGCATAGGGTAGGACAGCTTCAGTGCACCAGTGTCAAAACTTGCACCCTGGAATTTGGCAAGCTGGAACAGTTCTGTGGCTGTACGGTTCAGACTGTTTGTTAAGAGCTTAGAAAAAATGTTTCAGTTTACATAAAGATAATTCAGTACAATCTACATCTAGGCTTTTCTGTATATTATAAGAAGAGTGCAAAACATAAATCCTTCCCTTGCTGGGAATAATTATCTCCAAATTTGGAGAAGCATAAAGATAAGTCTGAGAGAGATTTTTCTCTTTATTTAAACTTAAGTTACTTTTCTCTGCACTGTTGATGATTTATCTAAAATGCCACCGCTCTCTAGATTCTTGTGACTGAGAAAAAGTTGATAAACTTGTTGACTAGTGATTTAAATCTACAGTTATTTATGCATGTGCATGTAAACATATAAAGACACCACTGAGACAATTTTCATGCAGCCAGTTCAGCAAATAGTCCGTGTGGAGTTTTCATTTCTCATTTTGCCCTAGCTACCATACTAGTACGTCAGATTTGTCAGGTCACTGCTTACGTATGAACATTTTGTTGTGACATCCAGATTTAGAGTTCTGATCCATTCATTTTCAAATGTTGCCCAAAGCCAGATTAAAGACTAGGAAACTACACAGCTGCTTAAATTCAAATATTTTGCTGGTGTGGAAAGCTAACCTTTCCTATAATTTTTCAGAAAGACTCAGGTATGTGATAATGATGGCACTCGGCCACTGTCATGTTGGAAAAAGTGTGCCTTGCCACAGTGTATGTTAACATTACAGTATTAAAATAATTTTGGAGAATCCATTTTAGTATAGTGGTGTGTTCCTCCTTCTCACATAGGAGACCGCGGGTTCGATTCCTGCCAGGAAGGCAGTGGTGTGTCTAAGAGTTGGACTCGATAATCCCTGTGGATGCCTTCCAACTCAGAATATTCTGTGATTAAGGGATTCTTTGATTAAGTTTCTGCCTCTTTTGTAATTGCTTCTCTGTGAAGGTATCTATTTACTGGGTTTCTATCAGCTTCTTGTGTTACAGCTGGAGGCGATGGTATGTGCGTCTGCCATGTGTTGAGATGGCAGCTACTTTGCTGCTTCAGTCAAACATGGGATTGCATTTGCTCTCATATAATACAATATATAGTAATGTGGGTTTTGTGCAGCTCTCTCTTATCTCAAATTTTCAGCGTCTGATTTCTTCCTCCCCAATAGATACACACTGAGAGATACAATGGAAAATTAGGAGCAGGAGAGCTTTTGGGATAGTGAGGGCACAGTTAGGAATACAGTGATCCCATGTTACTCGCGGGCTGTTGGGTCTGGTCCGCCTCACGTGAGTCATGAAATCCACAAAAATAGAGAACCCACTATGTAGTGGAGTACGCCACACTCGTAGCCATGCCCTCTCCNGGATTGCATTTGCTCTCATATAATACAATATATAGTAATGTGGGTTTTGTGCAGCTCTCTCTTATCTCAAATTTTCAGCGTCTGATTTCTTCCTCCCCAATAGATACACACTGAGAGATACAATGGAAAATTAGGAGCAGGAGAGCTTTTGGGATAGTGAGGGCACAGTTAGGAATACAGTGATCCCATGTTACTCGCGGGCTGTTGGGTCTGGTCCGCCTCACGTGAGTCATGAAATCCACAAAAATAGAGAACCCACTATGTAGTGGAGTACGCCACACTCGTAGCCATGCCCTCTCCCCTAATAAGGTCTGGAGGAGGGTCCTGCCAAGGCAGGTGAGCGCTGGGGCGGGGGAGGCAATCACCAAGGACGGGATCCGCGTGGGGCGGGAGGGCGAGCGGCGGTGTGTGAACGATGGGCACGGGGATGGGTTTGGGGCGGCGGGCAGAGGGGGGACGGGGCTGGCTGTGCGAGCAGGGAGGTAGGGGGGT
>WEKX01018474.1:150594-166433 GCA_013390025.1 Pitta sordida | reverse complement strand
GATAGGCTAGAGAAATGGGCAGATTCTAACAATATGAGATTTAACAAGTCCAAATGGCGAGTTCTTCACTTTGGACATAACAATCCCATGCATTGCTATCGACTGGAGGATGAGTGGCTGGAGAGTGGTGAAATGGAGATGGATTTGGGAGTATTGGTAGACAGAAAACTTAATATGAGCCAACAGTTTGCGCAGGTGGCTAAGAGGGCCAATGGCATCCTGGCCTATATCAGGAACGGTGTGGTCAGTAGGACTAGGGAGGTTATTCTCTCCCTGTACTCGGTGCTGGTCAGACCACATCTTGAGTACTGTGTCCAGTTCTGGGCTCCCCAGTTTAAAAAGGATGTTTGAACTACTTGAAAGAGTCCAGAGAAGGGTGACAAGAATGGTGGAAGGGCTGGTGAACAAGCCCTATGGGGAGTGACTGCAGGAGCTGGAGTTGTTCAGTCTGGAGAAGAGGAGGCTCAGAGGTGACCTCATTGCTGTTTACAACTACCTGAAGGGTGGTTACAGTCAGATGGATGTAAATCTCTTATTTCAGGCTGCCAGCACCAGAACAAGAGGACCTGGCCTTAAGCTACGCCAGGGGAGGTTTAGACTGGACGTTACGAAGAGTTTTTTCACAGAGAGAGTGATCCCTCAGTGGAATAGTCTCCCCAGGGAGGTGGTGAAGTCACCATCCCTGGAGGTGTTCAGGATAAAACTGGATGAGGANTTTACAACTACCTGAAGGGTGGTTACAGTCAGATGGATGTAAATCTCTTATTTCAGGCTGCCAGCACCAGAACAAGAGGACCTGGCCTTAAGCTACGCCAGGGGAGGTTTAGACTGGACGTTACGAAGAGTTTTTTCACAGAGAGAGTGATCCCTCAGTGGAATAGTCTCCCCAGGGAGGTGGTGAAGTCACCATCCCTGGAGGTGTTCAGGATAAAACTGGATGAGGAACTCAGTGACATGGACTAGACGATGGGAGGCTCAGATGGATGTGGCATGGTGCCCGTGGCTCCTGGGTTGTGGGTTCAGTCCCTGGGTAGGCACTCGCTTGGGAGTTGGACTAGATGATTCTTGTGGATCCCTTCCAACTCGGAATAACCTGTGAACCTGTGTGAACCCTCATGTGCCATTACCAAATATCCATAATCTCAAGGAAGAGATATTTATTTTTGCTTGTCTCTGTGACATGCTGTGAAAGTAGAAAAAGAACAGGGGTTTTGAGATGCTTAGAAGTTTAAGGAAATACTCTGTAGACTTACTGAAGCAGTCTAGAAATGCAACGGTTACTGACAGCGCCCCTTTACTTGATACCTCATTTGACAAAATCATGTGCCTTCAATTCAGGGTGTGACATAAAGGGGTTTACAGTAGGTCACTCAGAGACTTTGTTTAATTTGAGAAACCGAATTTCTGTTCTTTGGGTATCAACAATGTCCTGGTTATTTCATTTTGTGTCTGCAAGACTCGCCTAGTGTGCTGTGCAGAATAAAGAAAAAGGAAGAATTAGAGCAATTCCTCATACGAGAAAAGAGTCTTATACACTAGGTGCCAAAAGACAAGCTGCTCAGAGCACATCTACCAGCTGTTGTTGGTTGGGATGATACAATAGAGAAGGGAAACAGGACAGGCGGTGACCTTGGCTTGGGTTTAAAATGGAATTTAGGCATAATTTTTAAGTTGTGAGGCCCAAGTGGCTCTAGGGTCTGTCAGGTTTTGGAGTTGATTTATATTGAGTCCAATGCACATGGCCACACTATGCTAAAAGGGCAGAGAGGAGGACGTGAAAAGGTTTACAAAGATAGGGCTGGAAATGGGAAATATGTAGGTGGATTAGAGTGGTACTATAAGGCATCATACAGGACCTGCTACATCACTGAACATTCAGAGTTATGCTTGTTCTGGGGAGTCTTTGCAGAACCTGACTTTGTGGAGGCCCACATTGAGCTGGTGCTACCTAAGGCATTTTGAACTTCAATGCGGCTATTGCTCCGGTCTTTCAGAATGCTTCTGAAGAATAGGGGTCCTGTTCCTACATGGTTTACGCCTTCGTGCTGGTTTAAATACTATCAGAAGTAAGAGTTCTGTATTTTATAAGCTGGGCCAATTGATCTTTCCATTTGGGGAATTCAACCTTTTAACATGTTTTTAACTTGGAGATCCAAATTAGTCAGAAAATTCTCCTTAGCTGTGTAATTTGCTAAATAATCCTTATCACTGGGATTTTCTAATATTATTCACTTTTGAATGTAGTCTTGCTGGCAGGGGCTATTCTATTCCAGGAATATATTACTCTCAAAAGACTGTTAATATTTCCATCATTACCTTCATATGGTGAAGCTATGTTTTCACCATAAAATGGAGAATTCATTTTTGTATATGTGTTTTTTTCTCACATAAGAATATTGATACTGAGATAACTAGCTGACTGTAAAGCCAAAGCAAACCAGAAAATCATTGCTTTCCCTCTGCCAAAAAAAATCCCCTTTTACTTTTCCCATGCTCCCCAGTAGTGTGATGACAGCTTATATATCTGACTGTAATTATGCATATTTAGATAAAAATAAGTCACGTTTCTTCTGTTACGTATCTCAATGTAAAATCCTATTTTGACACATAAAACATACATTTTACTGTTATTATTCTGTTCACTTAAGAGGATCCTCTGATTATGCAGTGTGTGGGAGGACTTTTAGTGACTGTACAATGGGACAGATTCATACAGTAACATACAATTTTTGGGCAGCTAGGGGATTGCCAACTATTTTGTAGGCCAGTCTGATTGTGTGTTAGAGTTTCAATCACTGGACATCCTTGGCAGGCTGAATTCAACTGCACTCATGTCGAAGCCTAGAATGACTGAATAAGGCAGAAGCAGAACGTGGATGCAAACATCTTTATAAAATACTGGATGAAAATAGGTGGCACCAGATGTTGGTAGGAAGATGTAAGGATATCCAAATGGGTACCTGCATGTGCAGCCTACTTGAGTGATATAGTCAGAGTGTGTGCAAGGTGACACTGATGGGACTCCATTTGGCTTTGGAGTTACTGGGCCACTTGCAACGGCGGGGATGGTGGGGGATGGAGAGGTGATTGGCTTTGCAGGAAGAAGCAAATCTGAATGAGAGGAAGAATTTTTAGATGAGAAATTAAATTCACAGTCAAGGTTTATTGCTCACGTGTAACCACTGTGTTTCAATTTCCCACGTACAACATGGAACTAAGGGGGCCTCCCCCCCTCCCAGGTGTATTGTGGGGGTGAGAACAGCTTTGATTCTGATAGACCTTGTTAGAGCAAGATGAAACCTTTTTGTAAATTGTTATGATTATTTTACATGGCGTATCATCCTCAGCCTTCACTTGTGCTCATGCAGTCTGTGTTGTTATTACATTTGCCTCTGAAGTTTCATTTAAAATGTCTTCATAATTCAAAATGAAACTGTCAAATTTTTCCCCGTCTCACTGAGTTTTGATGTGAAACTGCACATTTCTTATGGCTCTTTAGATCACAAAGCTCTGCTTGAGGCTGGGCCTCAGTTGACTGAATAGTTATGCAAACATTAGCAAATTTTCCCTTGAGCTAAGTTTCATGTTTGCAATGAAATCCGAACTCAGGCAAATTTTGTGTGGTTTTCATTGCAAACATGTAGGCAATGCGTGAAAGCTGTGCAGTTTCCTATCTGCCCTCTGGAATGATTTAATTTTTCATTTTTCTCAAGCCTCCTATGTTAATGCCATACAAAAATGTCATTAATTTGGAGTTTAATATCTCCATGTTAGCCATTAGGTAGAGTGTTTCCTGCAAATTTGCAAGGCATTTTTAGTAATTTGGGCAATTAGAGTTTAACTGATGGTTTGTATATTAAGATTTTAGCCCATGCATTAAAAAAAATTCTCCTCTTTCATCTTCGTAGTCTGAAACCCCAAATGTACTTTTGTTTGTTTGTTTACAAGCATGTGTCATTTGAAACAGAAGGATGGCAGATTAGTGTGAATGTCTAGTTCCCTTCTGCCAGATTTTATATTTGGGCTGAAGTGGTTGATGGCTGTTGTTTTTGTAGATTGGCAAGAAGTGTAATTACACAGAGCCCTTCCACCCCCTTATGGCACACTTGGAGAGTTCAGTGCCGCGCTTTTGAGTCCATGGAAATCTGCCCTTTACTGCAGGAACCCTGCCATCCCCGGGAAGTGCTAATCAAACTCCTGCCACCAGAAATAATTATCAAGAGTTATACCTAAAAGTACCCAGTTGTAAAATGTACATGATGAGTAAGGTCTAGGTTGTTCTTTATGCTATTTGTTTGTTTGTTCTTAATAGGGAAGTTATTTTTATTTTCTGCTCAATTTCAGTTCATTTCACAGACAGTTAACAAAATCTAATTGCTTATGCATATGAAGTCTACTTTGCACCTTTCCCCCTGTTCCCTCCCTTCTTCCTTCCCTCCCTTCATAAGCACAAGAATGAATACTTCTAAGTTAGTGCATGAGTCAGTAATCTTGATTTATTGGGCTCTGAAGTACTTTTGCCTGTGTGTGATTAGAGACAAATTAGAAATTCTTGCTAGTGCTAGTTTGCAACCGCAGATGTTATAGCTTTGAAGAGAAAACAGAGCAGAAATCTTTGCAGCAGTGCTGAACCTGCAGGAGCTAAGACTGTTCTTTCTTCGTGCTCTCCCCCTTCAACAGGATTTGAAGAAAGCAGTGTGTGCTCTTAGTGATTTCCAGGTGTAGTCTGATCTGTTGGCTTAAGTTTCCCATGGAAGTGGTGCATTTGTGGCCAAACACAGAAATGGTTGAGGTGCAGACAGTTTTCTTTTACAGATCTTGCTGTGGTAAGGGAGTAACCTTGCACAAAGGGATATGCTGAGAGGCTGAGGTTGCTTTCTGGCTCTCGTAAAAGAGCTTACTGAAGGTACTGGTGAAGTACCAGTTGTCTAGCAGGATAGTTAATAGTGCATTAGTCTCTGAGCGTTATCTCTTGCTAGTTAAGGATATATTACAGATAAAGCAGCAGTAGTTCTCCAAGTCTGGCAATTTTTGTCCTAGTACCCACCCAAGGAGCAATGAATATCCAGTGCCTTCCAGCAAGAAAGGCTCTTTATGAGCGACTGTTCATTGCACAATGTAGTATAGAGGGTATATGTTAGACTGACTACTGAAGGGAGTCAGTTTGTCCCCTGAGACATAGTATTTAGAGACCTCTTTAGGTACAAAACTGTCCTATTCTTTTTATTTATAATGTACATAATGTTCCTAACTCTTAAATGCATTAGAGTTCTCATTCACTGAAGCATGTGTACAGTAACTCAGTGGGGATTTGGTTGGTTATCACGATCCCAGAGGCAGAAATGGGGCTGTTTGCACTGAGAGCAAAACAAAGCTCACAGTGCAGGGTCCTTTACAAATGCAGGGACATTATTATTGTTTTCCAGTGCATGACAACCAAATACTCTTATTTTGCTAGTATTATGTTGTTACCTCATCCCTCTTCTTCACCGGTCCTTACAGCTAAATGACCTTTCATGTGTGTAGGGTTAGTCGTTGAGATAAATGTTGATCTGAAGAAAGAGAAACATGAGGCATCACAGTGATAAATCTGTAGAGTTCAAAGTTCCTTTTGAGCATGTAACAAGTGCATAAAACCCCACAAATACATAATTTATGTTTATTGTAGCTTGATATGGTTACATGATTTTGTACAGTAGCTTCTGCCCCAACATTTTATACTGTACACTGATTAATCAAATGGCAACAACCCCCTTTCCTTCACTCCCTGTGTATGTTTGTGCAAGTGTTTGTGTGAATTAAGTGGCATGCAAAGTTTAAGAGAAGAGGTAGATGTGAGAGAATTCTGTAAAACATAAATGGAAAAACTTATTTATTGATAGTCATGGCAAAAAGCACAGCAGCCCACAGTATGATAGTTAAATACTTATAGCTTCCAACTCGACTTGGACTGTAGCTGTTTAGTAGGAACCTGATTACGCCTTTTTATCCGTCTGCCCTCTAGTTTGTCCACGCAGGCATGGGAGGTACTGTGACATGGAGTAGATGTCACTGCAAGCATATTGCCTCCTAAACTTTCCTTCAAGTGTAGAATCTTGTTCTCTTTGAGAGGTTGCAGTTAATGTCTAGCTAGTTATATTCGGAAAACAGGGTTCTGGCATTTTTCATCTTTGTTTGGTTCATTTTTTGCTCAGCTAATACTGTCATCTTTTCACATGGTTTGTGTTGATTTGATCAAACATTTTTAGCAGGTATTACCCCCTTTCTTTGGCTCAGAACTCTGAACCCTGTTCCTGCTGCCTCACCTTCAAAACTCATACCTTCACCATTTTTATGGCACTGGAAAAACTAGAACTGATACACAGCAAGTCTGTATGATTGTTGAACCGTGCCTGGATTGTCTGCATGCCGTGGCAGTGTTCACTACTCTGCAACAGGGAAAGAAACAGTCTCTTATGGCTGTCACTTTAGGTGTTTTTCATGAGGAAACTAGAGATCTAATAGCGTGAGAGATACTTCTTTGGTGAGCGTACATAAGGCTTTTCTGCTTTTGTTCGTCCTAGTTTTGGATTTTGCTCTTAGTTCTTGAAAAGGCTTGTGATTTTGAAATTTTTATGTACTCCCAGACTTAGCTGTGTACACAGAGTTTAGCTGAAGTTTGTGTGCCTCCACAGAACGTCACAAACTTAAAGCAATTGCTCTCTGCAATTTTGCTCCTGTAGGTTCTTCCTCTAGCTGCTCAAATACCAGGGGAAACTCAGCTCTGACAGGATCGTTAATGTTTAATGGAGTTCAAAGATCTCTGGCACAAAGATGTTTGTTTGCAGTGTACAGCTTTGTTTCCACTAGAATCACAGATGAAAGAGGTCCTAACATTTGGAGGATATTTAATGTTTCAGGTTAGTATTATCAGTTCAACTTAATTTAGGCTCATTGGACCACTAGCTTTCTATGGATCTTTTTCTTGCCCTCCTACACCCATCTGTAGGTTCTTAAGGGTTTTTTATCTGATTTTTTTTGTTTGTTTTTTTCATCTATGTACAATTTTGATAATTCTTTGTTGCTTAAAGAAGAATTTTCCCTGATTTAACACAGTAAACAAAACCAAGGACAACATGGAAAACATCTGAAAAGATTAATGCCAGCTGCAATCATGTCACCAGTGCAGTTTATATTTAGATGGGAAGCGTGCTGGAGAGGAGGTGAAGAGTTCAGAGTGGGATTCAGCCTGAGTGCTTGGATCTGAGTGAGGAAGAACTAACTGCTGCTAGAATTGAGCTGGCCTTCCCAGCTCATGTACATGGGTGTTGATTTCAGTCTATTATCAGGGCTTTCACAACTGCAGACTTAGAAAAGTTGTTTGGAAGGAGAAGGGTACACCAACACTCACCTTTTTGCTAAGAAGCCACAAGTTCAGGCAAAAGGACCTTTGAGTGCTCTCGATTCTTGGAAGTTGTCTGGCATAAACCTGACTGTAAATTCTGTGTCCTACTCAGTGGACCACAAGTCTTGACACTTACTGTGAGTTTTTCTGTCTTGACAGTTGCATGTCCCCCTTGTTGTTGCTTGTTCATCACTTATCCCAAAATTCATGGCTTTATTCCTATAGTTCTCTTGACATAGAGGGAACTGTTTATGGATCCCTGTGTTACAGATGAGGCATTGATTCTGACAAAGCAATCACAAAATTCTGGCAAAGCAATAATGGAGAGAACCTCTGTTGATAGAAATATAGCTGAAATTTGACCCATTAATTGATTTTGAACCTGACTATCATATCAGTAGGCTTTGTTGCAATATTTCCTCTACTTGTGATCATTCCAGGAGAAAAAGAAAATACAAGGATTTTTTTCAAATATTATGCTATCTCTGGTTCTTGCACAACTTATACAAAAATAATTTTTTAAAAGGCACAGTCAGCCACAAATTCAAAGATTTATTAAAAGGTCTTCTTTAATATATCTTTAAAATAAGAAATTTAATGAGATGTCTTGGTGATGGGATGTTCTTTCCTCAATATTGTCTGCAATAATGTATTGTTGAAAGTGAAGATTAGAGATTCCAATTAAAGTAAAACTGAAAAAATTGAAATAGTAGTTTTGTAATATTATGTTTCAGAGAGATAACAAAGTCATAGCTACCTGTCTGTTAGCACTGCAGCTAGTCTAGCACCTGGAAACTGGAAAAGGAAGACATTACCTCCAATGATGTCACTTATTGGCTGATAGTGGCATCTTTAAAAAAAATTACATGGAAGTGGTACAACTGAGCATTTTTTAATTCTTATTTTATTTTGCATTTGTGGAGACTGGGATGAACAGATCTTATGCCTTACTATATGCGGAAAATGGCTGATTTAATCACATCAATATTATTTAATTTTTAAAATATATTTTATGTAATTCACACACAGATTCACAGAATATTATGAGTTGGAAGGGACGCAGAAGGATCATCTAGTCCAACTCACCATATTTTATATTTTATAACCACAACAATATCCATTACCTCTTAAATAAGACTTTAAATTTCTGGAAGGATTAAATCTGAGCGGTAGCATTTACACCACTTTCAGACAGAAGAAATAGTCCTTCCTGAGTTTTCCTAACATTCCTGTCCCCTCTCTGCACAACCCACACCATCCAGTATGAAGCTATTCAGCAGCGAAGGGGTTAAGAATGCACAAGGGTGAGTCTTGTAGCTGAATTTATCTTGGTAACCCAAGCCCTTCGTGAATGTTGAACACAGTTACTACCGCAGCTATTCTTGTGTTGGCTTCCCCACCACGTCCTGACATGCTTTCGTCCATGCATGCTTCTTGAGTTTCACTCCAGGGGGAAGTCTGGGGAGATCTGGTGACAAACAGGCCTCAACTCCTTGCATGCTTACTGAATCAAGTTGTTTATATTTGCCACACATCCTGCTTTTGTTATGCTGGAACTTTTATTTCCTTGTACTTTACTATAGTCTTGTACACTAGTTAAGATTACAAATTATTTTAAGAATTATTTTAGAAAGCAGGAAACAAGTGTAAGTCTTGAATTATTTTTATTTATTTTTTATTTTTTATAAGCCAGAATTTAAATAAGCAAGTAGACAAAGGAAAATTGGTCCTTGTGCTCACTAGTCCAGTGGACTGATGCTTTTAGATACCGACTCCTTGCAGATGGCAAGTGTAAGTCTCTGTTACTGGATGATCATGATGGAAGGCTTACCTTTTTCCTTAGTTCCTGGTTCAATTCCTGGTCTTCCAAGGGGTGATGACTGCTTCTATGAAGACAGAAATTTCTCATCTTTATCACATGAAAAAATATTTTGTTCTATTTACAGTGGATACTGGCTCATATCAAAACCTGAATTAGAAGATGCTATGGGCTTGGGAGAAATTTAATTTGCATTTCTGCAAAAAACTGTCTCTCTATCCTGTTCATTTTCCTGCTAAAATCTTGCTGTGTATTGAGCTAAATTCCAGATCTGGGTATGCCCACCCAATATAGTGTTAAACTTCTGTATCCAGCTGCTCTGGCATGGAATATAGCTCTGCCTTCTCACGATGTTAGGAGATGTGTTTTAATATCACTGTTAGAGAGATTGTTATATAGGGGAAGGTTGGATCACACTTGCTTTCCCTGAAGTATTGTATTCAAATGTAACTTGACTAATGTCCAGAAACATGGAGTTTGTGAGGTAAAATGAGGTACATTGCATATGCTCAGGCTGTGTTTCAGCTCTTTTTCCATTTCCTGAAGCCCAAGAAGCTGCCAAACTGGAGCAATCTGTATTGGAACAACAAGATGAAAGTTTAGGTTTATAGATTGAGTTGATGCATATCATTTGTGGCATTTGATTATAACACTACTGTTGCTACTCTGATACTCGAAGTAGAATTTTGATAAATCATTTGAAATCTCCTCTTGTAAGTGAAATTTAAGATAGATGAAGTTCCTATTATCCAGAATAAGAACATCCTAGGAATAAGATTATCCTGTATTTTCTCTTAAGTCTTAGAAATTTAGTAGTTTCATCCATGTGCATTGCTAGGGAGAGTAATTTTTGGGATTGGTTATATGGGGGAAGCAATGGAGGTAGGTATCATTGTCCTTGGTCCCTCCCCCCCAAAATATATGTGCACAAGTGTGTTTTTCTGTGTATCATCTTGCTTCTTTTGAGGAATCTCTTTTTATATTTTGTGTCAAACATTCACTTGTACAGAGTGATAATTGGTCTCCATATTTTCTGTGCAAACCACTACATATATACCTGCAAACATGAATAAATACTTAATATTTACCCATAAATAAAGAAATAGTACCTAAATTGTCTTTTGATTTAGCTAGAATACTCTATGAAAAAGATATATGTCAATATTTTTGAACTAAACTTTAATACCTAAAAAAAGTGCTGGAATTCAGAGATGTTGAATATCCACTTTTTAAAATGGATAATGCAAGTTTTCTGTCTCTGGAAAAGCAAACAATAAACTTAGAAGTGTAACTTTAGGCTTCCAGTTTTGAAAATAATTGGTAGATACTTCCTCATCTCCAAAACTGGTTATCTGTTCAGAAGGGAAGTTGTGAATTTGCATAAGCTCTCATTCTGAGAGTGAAGTCCTTTGGAATCAGTGGTATGAAGTGCTAAAGAGCTGTAGCATAGACCTGTTCCAAATGAGCAGAACTTTCTTTTTTTTTTTTTTTTTTTAATCAGGAGATATTATTTTAACCTGCTCCCTGAAAGCTGAAATGATGTTTGCTTGACTACTAAAATGACTGTGGTGAAAGATACAAATAACATAAAAAGGAAAAGCAAGTGCCTTGATAAGCTTGATAATAAATGCATCCAATAATGTTACTATTATGAGAACACTTCCTTTTTGGGGAGAAAAAAATTCTACTCGGCACATTAGCAGAAGTTCTTTTCCTTCCCAATTCTGTGTGAGACGAAACTTCACAGTTTACAGGCTGTGGTCTTTACAGTAAGCTGATATAAGCAATTCTGACTACATGCCTTGCCCAGCAGTGTGTGGTCAAGTGCGTGTTAGTAAAGATGAAAACTCTTAGTGGTTTGGCCCAAATTGATTTGGCTCTATAGCCACTCTTGTCCTGCATCTGGGAATGGAAATTGAAATACATACTCCGAAATCCTATTACAGCTGAGTGCAGCTTTAGACTATTACAAAAGGAGAGAGAAAGTATGTTCTCATTCTGCAGACAGACATCTTTATTGGTTTCTCAGCAATTTGACCTTGCTTGAGATCATCTCCTGTCAATAATAGTGTCCTTCTCAGGGTAAAATTTGGAAGACTGATTTGAAAAAAAACAGTAGACAGAAGGAGTGGAGGAATGCCTAAACTCCAGTGCATTTCTCAAGACAAATCTGGGAGAGTGCCATTGATCTCACTTTTCTGCACCTCTGTAAATTTCTGCCATCTGAGAGCTCTATCATGGGATGTTGCTGAAAGAAGAGCCTCAGATCTGATTTAGCTGCTTGCTTAGCTGCAAAGTTGTTAAGGTGCCAAGCTTTTGGATGATGTGGATCTCAATGTTACAAATGCCAGCTGATAATATCAACAAGAGTGAAAATTACACAAAAATCATTCTCCCTCCTTTTTCCTAGGAGCAAAAGACCTGAGGGTTGTCCTTCTCCTTATAACTTAAGAACAAAGTGCATAACGAAAACAAGATTCCTTATTCCATATGATCCTTCTGGTTAATGAATGGAAGTGAAAGCTTGTCAAAAGACCATCTGGATTTTATCTTTCATGAATCTGTTAGCTGTGAAGGTCAGTGGGCCTGTTTGTGTAGATGGGCTTAACTCACACTAAAGTGGGTGAATGCAAAATTGTGGTAAGCTTGAGTGGAGTTACTGAAAGATGTGTCCACCAAAGGATGCCTCTGAGGGACTGGGCTAAGCTCAGTGAGCAGGTGTAGAGGTTTCAGTGCCTCACCCCCTTTGAAATGAAAGTGCTATGGAGAGTACTGCCCTGTGCCCTGATTTTTCCCAGGTTGCAGACACCTGTTAACTGCTGTTGTAGAGTTCACAGGTTATTCTGAGTTGGAAAGGACCCACAAGGACCATCTAGTCCAACTCCCAAGTGAGTCCCATACAGCATTCGAACCCACAACCCTGGATCCATGGGCACCACACTCCGTTGTAGAAGTTTCCTTTAAATTTGAGTCTTTGTCACTCTAGAACAGCACTTTCCTGCCTTGATTGGAAGAGGACAGTTGCTTCACTGTTCTGGAGACCATTAGCAGACCATTAGCATTTGTTGTTCATCATCATGTGTCTAAGTACTGGAATGAGTGTGAAACAGGCTGCTAGGAACAGGAAATCAAAGGACAGACAAGTGGAGAATTTGAGTGAAGTGTAGGGAAAGCAAGATGTACTGGGAGGATGGTACACAAGTTGTTAGTCACTGTTGTGAACTTAGTGAGGACAAAGTCCTATTTGTGAATAAATCACTGGGACAACTAGCATGCATTTAGTACCTTGAGCTGGGTTCCTGAAGTCAGTTGTGGAATCCTATCTGCTGCACTGTATTTTCAACATGAACTGTATCTGGTTCATCTTGGCACTACAGGTCCCAAAGAGCCTGAGCCTAAGAATAGTTGGAAAAGATCTTCACTTGGAGTTGTGTTTCTGTGCCAATTACCTCTGAGGCAGCCTGAACTCCTTCATAGGCTGCTAGAATTTCCTTCTCTGTTGGAGTGTAGTTAGCTTCAGATCCTTTATAGCTTCGACTCCAGAATCCCAGAGGTCTGCCTCGAGTCTCGCCAGGCACTTTCTGCCAAAGACTCCAAGATAAACCATGATTCCCGGCTGCAGTGTAGAGCACATTCTTCACTTCTGGTCCTGTTCGGACTGGGCCAAGGGCCACTGCATGAGCAATTTCCTGCTTGATTTGAGTGAAAGCTTGCTGTTGTTCAGGGCCCCAATGGAAATGGTTCTTTTTACGAGTGACTAAGTAAAGAGGACTCACAATCTGACTATACTCAGGAATATGCATCCTCCAAAAACCTATGGCCCCTAGGAAAGCTTGCGTTTCTGTCTTGCTGGTTGGTGGAGACATGGCTGTAATCTTATTGACAACCTCGGTAGGGATCTGACGCCGCCCATCTTGCCACTTCACTCCCAGAAACTGGATTTCCCGAGCAGGTCCCTTGACTTTGCTCTTCTTGATGGCAAAACCGGCTTCCAGGAGAATCTGAATTATTTTCTTGCCTTTTTCAAACACTTCTGCTGCGGTGTTTCCCCACACAAGGATGTCATCAATATACTGCAGATGCTCTGGAGCCCCACCCTCTTCTAGTGCAGTCTGGATCAGTCCATGGCAGATGGTGGGACTATGTTTCCACCCCTGTGGCAGTCGGTTCCAGGTGTATTGCACCCCCCTCCAGGTGAAGGCGAATTGAGGCCTGCATTCTGGTGCGAGAGGAATGGAGAAAAAGGCATTGGCTATGTCAATAGTTGCGTACCACTTGGCTGTTTTGGACTCCAACTCATACTGGAGTTCCAGCATGTCTGGTACAGCAGCACTTAATGGTGGAGTCACCTCATTCAAAGCACGATAGTCCACAGTTAATCTCCATTCTCCTTCAGCTTTACGCACCGGCCAAATGGGACTGTTGAAGGGTGAGTGGGTTTTACTGATCACCCCTTGGTTCTCCAATTCCCGGATCAACTTGTGGATGGGAATCACCGCGTCTCGAGTTGTTCGATACTGCTGACGATGCACTGTTGAGGTGGCAATGGGTACTTGTTGTTCCTTCCCTTTCAAAAGACCCACTATTGATGGGCTCTCTGACAATCCAGGCAAGGCATTCAACTCTTTAATGCCCTCCATCTCCACAGCAGCTATTCCAAACGCCCACCTAAGTCCTCCTGGCACAAATGTAGGAGTGCCAACCCATGCCATTTTAGGATTTGTGTAGAAGCACATATCTTTAATAGAAAGTCAAAATCATGTTCTAATACAGTAATTACCTTTTGAACTTCAGCTAATTTTTGTGATTGTTCCCCCTCATTTTAGTTGTTTTGACCTCTTCTGTGAACTCGGGCAATGATGCTAGGGGAGGGGGGAAAAAACTTTGAAAAGAGGAAAGTAACCCAAACCCATCTGTTTTGAAATTATATGAAACAGCTGAGTATTGCCAAATTCTTGCTTTAGAGCTGATGAATAATTTGTCTGTTCTTAATGCATTCTTTTTTTATTATTTCTTTCAAAATATTCTTTTGTTATTGCAGCTTATGAGATCATGTAAATTCCTATAAGCCTGTCCTTTTCTGAACTGTTATGCTACACTGTTCCTTCAAGAGATGCTGCTTAGACACTGATGCAGGACTTTGTTGCACATGTACCCCTCTGTTCTTCTCCCCCAGCCTCCCAGACAGTTCCTTGTACTCTCTTCTGACCCTTTTGCTATTGCACAGGGGCAGAATTGGGTCCTAGTTAACAAGTTAAGACCTTCTCAGGTGTAACATGGTGGAGTAACTACTACAATCTCTCTTTCTCCCCAGCCAAGGAAGCAGGAGAATTTGGGCTTCAGAGCCCACAGCAGTTACATGGCTTTCAGCTGGTGTGGAGTTCTGAAGACAGCAGGAGCTGAAACACCAGAAGAGTTTTAAAATCCCTGTACCCTGCACCAACGGCGGTAAATAACCCCTGCTGAAGGCTACAAACTTCTCTGTGCTGCCAGTTGTGTTTCTCTTGATACCATTCCCAATTTCAGTCAAATGAACTGAGTTGGCACAGAGCAACATTTAAATGGCTTACACATTATCTGAGCTTTTGAATGAAACAAGCTAGGGATGGCCAGTGAAACTGCTCATCCAGCAGATCTGAGGAGGCAATAACCCTTGGCAGAAAGCAGTGATGAGTAACTGGTGCTGGGTTAGAGCCTCCTTAGATCCTCCTTAGATCACACTGCTGCAATTGATAAAGGGTGTCTATGGACAACCCAGGCTGTCCAACTTCTGCTAGTGAGCTGAGGGCCTGTGCTCAGTGCTAGATCCTTGCCTTTGCTCCCTGGGAAAGCCTAAGAAAGGATACTGGATAAAAATCTCTCTGCTCACTGTGTTTACTAGGCTACACAAATTGCAGGAGCCCTTTCTCTCCCATCAGAATAAAAATTCTTAAGGCATACCCTTATTGACTACTGACAATGCCAAAGGAGTTCGTGACAACTTCTACCATACTGCTGTGTGTAGGAAGTTAGGACCACATATACCTCTGACTACGTGTCCTCTTTCATTTTGTTCCTAGGATGTCAACTCTGCATTTCTATTTTGTTTCCCAGTGAGAGGAGAAAATAAATTTCACAGGTTCACAGGTTATTCTGAGTTGGAAGGGACCCACAGGATCATCTCGTCCAACTTCCAAGCTAACACTCACCCAGGCATCAGGCCCAGAAGCGTGGAACGATGGGCAACACACTCCATCCATCCAAACCTCCCAACATCTAGACCATGTCACTGAGATCCTCATAGAGTCTTCTCTTAAACACCTCCAGGGATGGTGACTCCACCACCTCCCTGGGCAGACCATTCCAATGAGAGATCACTCTCTCTGTGAAAAAACTCTTCCTAACATCCAGTCTAAACTTCCCCGGCGTAGCTTAAGGCCATGTCCTCTCCTTCTGGTGTCGTCAGCCTGAGAGAAGAGATTCACACCCACCTGGCTGCAACCTCCCCTCAGGTAGTTGTAAACAGCAACAGGTCACCTCTGAGTCTCCTATTCTCCAGGCTGAACAACCCTAGTTCCCGTAGCTGCTCCCCATAGGGCTTGTCCTCCAGTCCTTTCACCATCCTTGTCGCCCTTCTCTGGACCCTCTCAAGCAGCT
>WEKX01018474.1:134449-150255 GCA_013390025.1 Pitta sordida | reverse complement strand
ACTCATTTTTGGGCACATTGGGACCGCCTGCTCCTGTGCCTTCATGAGCTCATTCTTAAAGTATGTCCAGCCTTCCTGTACCCCCCTGCCATTAAGGGCTGATTCCCATGGTACCCTCTCAATTAATTTCTTAAACAGTCCAAAGTCTGCCCTCTGGAAGTCCAGCATGGAGGTTTGGTTCATGCCCTTTCTCGTCACACTGCCGATTGAAAACTCTGTGATCTCATGGTCACTACATCCCAGGTTTCCTCCAACAACATCACTAACCAACCCTTCCTTATTTGTAAACAATAGGTCAAGCACAGCCTCCCCCCTGGTAGGCTCACTCACCTGCTGCATCAAGAAACAGTCATCAACTATCTCTAGGAACCTTCTGGACTATCTTCTCTCTGCTGGGTTAAGTTCCCAACAGATATCAGGCAGATTAAAGTCTGCTGTAAGAACTAGGGCAGCTGATCTTGAGGCTGTCTCTAGTTGCTTAAATAGCAATAGGTCTGCCTCTTCCTCCTGATCTGGCAGTGTGTAATTTCCCTCTCTCCTTCCTCCTTGTCACCTATTTTGGATGGTTTTTAAAAAGCCCTCTCCTTTCCCTGCCTCCATTCTCTCTCAAGAATGAAATTCCACTTAAAGCTTCCTCTCTTCCCTGAATAGGCTTAAAATCTCTTCCTTTTGTTAGCTGATAGTTAACTCTTGTTCTCGGTAGTGAGCAGTCACTTTAGCGCTATATGAAGGACTGTATGTTACCAGTCTCTAGCAGTACCAAAAGAATTTACTGGTTGGGCCTCTTAGAATGCTTACATTACTTGTTTTTGTGTTTTCAGAGAACTACTGGGGCAATAAAAATAATCTGGGATCCCTAATTTGCCATTCACTATTTGAAATCTGCATTTCTGTCATATACCCTAGCCAACCAGACAATAGTCACATTCATGTTTGATTGCCACATCTCATAGATCTAGTAGCTGTAACACAGACCTTAATGGGAGATTTTCTGCAACGAGCCTTAGCACAAACAGTGGAAAATCTTCAAAATGTGGCCTATTGATTCCTTTTGTTGGTACAGCTTCTTGTGTTCCTCTTCAAGACTTCCAGCCTTGTGTTCCATTTCTTTAAAAGTGAATTGAGTCCCCAAACTTTGCAAACATTTTGACTAAAGCTGGTTAAACTGATACATTTTCTGGCATGGCTTTTTTTACAGACTAATCTGTTCTCGCTTGGACTGGCATGGGGAGTGTTGTGCAGGTTGGGATCAGTGGATGCACATTGTACTTGCCTGGCTTAGCTTCCATGCCCTGGAATGCATCTTCACTGCAACCAGTCTGAACAAAATCCCTTTAGGGAACTGGGATGTGAGCACAGCTACTGCTGTGAGGTCCCCTTGCCAGTGAGTCTTCTTCACCCGTGATTGATCCCTCTGCAGTCCATGGAGAGAATGCAGGCTCGAACAAAAGTCTTTGATGTTGTTTATTTCTAAATCCAAAATATCAACACGCAAAACATGGTTGGACTGTCAGAATTTTCGTTTCAGTCTTGTTCCTTGAAACTTCAAGTAAGAAAACTTTATTTCAAGTGAAACAAATTAAAATATTGTTGCACACATAACATTAACAATTTTGGGGGCTACAAATAAAATTGGGAGGGTCTCTCCATATGCATTACACTTTCTAGGGTCATCTAAAGCCAGAAATTCCCTATTGTGTGGTACACGATAGCTAGACATAGCCCCCTAACTATGGTACATTGCAGAGTGTGCTTAGAAGGTGATGGCAATATTTTGAGACTCTTTCAGGGATTTTCGGAAAATGTACCTTGTTAACTAAACATATTTTAAGTTGGTTTTACTGATATTGCTACTACACAAACCCATGCATTCAGGAATTGGAACAAAACCCAGGATGATGGTATCCCTTAGCTAAAATAGCTCCAAGAAGGGTAAACATGTGTCCAAGGTCACGGTTTCACCCTTGGCTGACTGAGGTCCTTAGGGGAATTTTAGTTTTGCCAAAGTGTATTTAGAGTCTCTGAGAGTTGCACATCATTTCCCAGGTGCCTCATGTTTTCTAAAGTCCAGCTTGAGGCTTCATGTTCCAAATTGCCTCTTTCATAATCAGCTTGGCAGATTGTGTTGCAGAAGTATTCTATGTTCTAGGACCCTCAGCACAGGGAAAAACCCAACCTGAGTTCCTGAAAAGAGACCATAATCTAGAAGGGTGCTGCAGCATCGTACACTATCAAGTATTGGAAATTTTCAACTGATTTTTGTTTAGCTGCCAAGATAAATACATCTCAAAAAGGGAATTTTTAGAAGGGCAACAGCTGTTGCACAATTTCAACTTGCCTTGATTATGGGTGAGAAAAATCTCGCTATAGTTTCAGAAACTGCCTTGAAGCATGGCAATATTTTCTTTTTTCTCCTCTGTCACTTCCTATCTTTCTGAGTAAGCTGCTTCCTACTACCCCAGAATGGTTAGTGGCACCCCTTAATTTACTGTTAAGAATGTAGACATGAGAGAAGGCTAGAGGATGAAATACGGTATCAAGTTTGTATCTGCTCACATTTCACACACTAAGGAGACAAGACCCTTTGGCCAGTTGCCATAGGGAATTTTCTTGCAGAAGTAAATAACTCCGCACAGAAAGAACTCAGATTCATACTGCCCCAGCTGCAGAATGTCATTAAGTCTCAAAGGATGCTATGTGCATTATGTGAAGGGAATTTTATAATCTGGATATAACTGTACTTAACTCTAATCTCCATTTCCTAATTCACCTTTTAAGAATAGTTGAAGTAGAATTAAATCTACCAGGACATACAAAATATCATGTAGATGGTTTTTCCTTTTAAAGTGTTATTCATTACCTTTCTGATCCCAATAATCTTCAGAAACTTGGGAATAGGAGGGGTTATTTTCTTTCTCCTCTCACCCCCCTTTTTCTTTATTACTTAAGATAGCTAAGAAGAGAAAGCACAACTACCTCCTTTCCACTAGTAGTTCTTTTTTCAGTCTGGATTACATGAGTGTGTCATCCATGAAGTTGATCATGGTATGGATGGGAGGAGACTTATGCTGTATCTTCACAGTTCCAGAGGACAAACACAGCTTCTGTTTTGGTGGGATTTCTTGTAGTTCTAGCACCTTGGCTCAGATTTGGTAAAGGAATGAGGGAGATGGATGCTTTTAGCACTGATTTTTGAAATAAAACCCCATTATCTGGATGAAACAAAAAAAGAAAAACAAAAGAATGTATTTTAAAATGTTCCATTTAGTTAGTGTCTGTGTCTTTGGAATGATATACAGTGACACAACTTATAGTACCAATTTTCTTTAAGCATTTTGGATGTTATCTCTGTGTCAGTACGTACCAGAAATTGCTTGGCTGCATAGTTGCAGCCATGAAACTGCAGGTTCTTAGTGCATCAAGCAGCCCAGGCAAGGTTGTTTTAATTGAGGTGATCCTTAAACCAACTGATTGCTAAGACTGTAGTGACTGCTGGGTGCCTGGGGAGCAGTGGGGTAGGAGATGTGTCTGCTGACCAAAGCCCAGGAACCTGGGCCCAACACAGCTGCCACAAACCTTCCTCTTGCCTTGCAGAGTGGTAAGAGCCTGCTGTCCGGTCTGCTTTAGATGTGTCCTGTCAGAAGAACCAACGGCTTGGCTGCACTACGTGTTCTCAGTCTCATGTTCCCCATCTTTAATAACATCTCGTTAACGAAAATTTCAACCTCAGCTTTAAGCTGCCTTGTACTTTGTGGTCAGTGGGTAAAATTCAGGCCAGAGCCTGCCAGCTCCTAAGTAAGTGCTCACTAGCTCTGTCAATCTTCCCTGCAACCCAGGGAAAGGGAGGTTAGAAATAAAAATATGACCTGGGTGGGAGGGAAAGTACACGTGTGTGTTTGTGTCATCGCCCATTAGATCCCTGAGCTGCAGTTTGGTGGAACGTGTACTGAGCAATACTCCAGGAGACAGTACATCCTGCTCTGAGCTCTTTCCCCCAACTATTTTTGTGCTCTTCAGAACTGTTATTAAGCAAGACCACAGAGTATTTTTACAGTATAAGCAGAAGAAATCTATACTGCGTTTTAGGGCTGTGAACTGTCAAAACCCCACGCTGAAATATAGGTGTGTATAGACCTTCATGTAATCTGAAGAATGTGTCCTGGAATAATAAGGAATTTGGATACTGTTAAATTTTTTTTTCAATGTTTGATCAAGCAGATTAACTTGTCATTGGATGCATCTTTTCTCCTTGTTTCATTTAAAATACGTCCTATAAAGTTTTTTAAGAGTTGCACTTCTGATAATAGAAAGAATAACTGTGTTTTACTTTGATTTTTGTTTGGCAGGGATTGCATGGAACATCCTAGACTGGGCACAAAGCAGTACAATGACAGGTTGCTCTGTCTAGGCTAATAGAAATCTTCTGACCTCTGCATGATGTGTCTGAGACTGTGCTTGGGTCTCTGCTCTCTTGAGAGTCTCTGTGATGCCATCTTTACTAGAGCTGACAAGCTAAAATATTTCTCCCGGATCTAATTGCTGTTACTATAATACTGGGCAGGAATACGCTTCTAAAAATGACAAATTTTTAAGAATGTCTTTGCCCAAAATTTGAATCACTGTTACATTTACACTGCTATCTTCTTGGTTTGCTTTGTATAGAACTTTATTTTGTATGTTTAAAGTGTAGAAGTCTGTATATTAGTGATTTCAGCAAGATTTGTTGAACGTTAAAGTTAGGCATTTCTATCCCAAGTTATTTCGAAAATATAATAATTGACTACACGATTTTATCTTAGGTTTTGTATTCTATTTAAGGAACATTTTGAGGTTTTGATGCCCAGTCTAGATCCTCTTGGTGTTCAGTAACATGATTAAGGATTGCTTTTCAATGGGGAGCTCAGGATGAGGTGATATAGGTGGGACAGAGCAGTTTGTATGAAGGAGACAAATAAAAACAAGGGGTTACACGGAGTTCATGCTCAGTAATGTGCTCCTGAGGATGGACTTGGGGACTAAAATCAGGTCTACTCTGGAGCAGTTCTGTGCCTGTGGTTCATGCTGTGGCTGTTTCTCTGTGAAAACTACTCGGGTTGTTTAGATCTATGTGGCAGGCATATTGAAGACAGATTGCTGCCTATTTTTGAGAATGTAACCATCCAGTTTCTCTCTTTTTTCTTCTTTCAGTGTAATACAAGAATAAGTGATGATTTTTCTCAGTCTCTTTTCAGTTATATTCTTATTTTTGTACTGGAGATTACTGTCAATTAAAGCTCAATGTTTTGAAGAAGAGGAGTGGAGGGAAAAAAGGAACGAAATTATTTCCAAGTTATTTGAGTATAGTCTTAAAACATGGAGTAAGCATTAAGAAAAAGGAAGTTAATGACCTATTTCTATAAGATGAGGCAGACAGACAGTAGGTTTTGAGAAGCGAAGTGCCCCATAGCAGATAAAGTTGTTGCTAAAGAGCTCGGCTTTCCCTTTTGATATTAACTTATCCCTTTAGAAAAGATTTTTTTTTGGATTTCAAATCAGGCAGCTGATGCAGAGTTAACAAAACGGAGTTAAAATTTCCCCTCATGTTTATGTAGGCTAAAGTTGTAACCTGTCAGGGCTGCAGGGGAAGACAAGGCTGGATGAGAGCCCTCGATGTGGGGTGGAGATGGCCACCATGCCCACAGCACCGCTGGCCCCATAGGGCGGGGCTGGGCTGGGCTCGAGTGTTTCACTCACGTCATTCAAAGTGAGTCATATTGCTGTTGTGGTTATTTGGCTGATCTGCTTCAGCTGTTGGGTTGAGTATTTATAAGCAGATGAGCTTCTGTGTGTAAGCAGAGCAAGTTAGGGAGCAACTGCAAAAGGGGTCAGCTGGCAGACTGCAGGTGCAGGGTTGAGACAGTGGGGCTGGGATGAGCAGCAGGTAGTTCTGGGTGCAGGATGAGCAGCAAGAGGCAGGGTGTTTGTTTAGCTTTCCAAGATTACGCAAGCGCACGTGAATAAAGAAGATGTATCCAACACTTCCAGGTTCCTCTTTGACCCTTTCTGTAAACTCTGCTTCTTCTCATGTCTTATTTTTCTTCTTTAAGGAAGAAAAACTCTTAGATGGACAAATGAAGAGCTTGATCTATGCCCCACTCCCTCTCTGTGAAGCATTGTGGCTGGAGGCAAGGACCTTCTTACTCGTGAGACAGACAGATCTGGTCCATGCTCTCTCCCCCCCTCACACAGGAATCACAGGAATTCCGGCGTAGGAATACCAAATGCCGGTCTCTTCTGCTTTCCTTTCCAGGCACACCCTTTTTCCTTTCTTGCACGAGAAGTGAGCCTCAGCTGCTTTGTAGAAACCTGCAGCCTTGCCAGGCTCCCTTCTTTCTTCCTCCATCACCTGTCCAGTGCTGCTACCAAACTCCTGTCATCCTTGCAGGGAGAACAAGACATTTTTTTCCCCTGAAACAGAAGGGGTTTTTTGCCTACACACCCATAATGGTTGCTCTGGCTCTGCTCCTGTCCCAGGTTTGCTGCAGGACTCCTGTAGGTTCCCCGTGTAGTGCCAACTCCATGGGTGGGCTTAAGGAGGTGGGTCTGGCTGCTTGTGCTTTGCTAAGAGAGGTCCTGACCATGGAGGGTGAGAAGCCTGTGAGGAAAGCGTCATCTGCCAGCAGATTCTCAGTGCAATCTCATGCTTAGTGTAGTTCAATGCAGAGTCCAGAGTGCAGGTATGGGGCTTACACTGACTTTGTGCCCAGGTTGGACTGTCTATCCTTTGCTCCTTGCAAGTCTTCACTGCCAGTTTTGGGACATTGAGACAGGTGTGGTCAATAGAGAGGATGTCTAATACTCTTATTGCACTGTTAGAGCCACTGAGCAGCAGTAGAGATTTTCTGTCAGTTGAGAAAGATCAGCACTAATTTAGGTAGATCTTTTAGCACTACTCGGGATATGTTTAGCTGAATGTCATGACACTGAATTTTTTTTTTACCTCTTCCAGGCTTTCTCTTTCACATACATGAAACCTCTAGTTGTCACTTTTAAGAAATGCCATAGCATTATTCAGAATTGTTAGATTACTGTTGTAAGCAAGGATTTTTGATGCGATGCCTCAACACAGATTTGACAACTTCCAAAGACTCATGATAAGTGTCATACACAATCCGAAGTGGCTCATTACCTTGGCTCGGAAAGAAAGAATGCTAGTGTTATCTAGCTTTTCCTGCAACCCAAGAATTAAAGTAACTGGAAAAAGGCTGTACGGATTTTGTATAACAAGCTGATGTTTTAAAAATTTTTCTGTTTGTCTGGAATATGAGCTACTAGTACTTTTGTTGTTGTTGTTGCTAAGTTACATACAAGTGTTTTTTAATGAAGTGACATCCTTAAAAAAAGTCTCTACTCTTTTGAAAGATTTTGCTGAATCTTGTTTTCTCCTTTCTAAATTTTTTTAATCCCACTACCCCCTTTACTCCTGTGCTTTCTCCACAAGGCAAAGAGAGATTACAGGAAATTAGCTGGTGACAATAGGTTTAGAAATTGCAAATAATGATAATGAAAGAACACAAATGTTCGGTATTGATGCGTCAGGGGAGATTTAGACTTGACATTAGGCGGAACTTTTTCACAGAGAGGGTGATCTCTCAGTGGAATGGGCTGCCCAGGGAGGTGGTGGAGTCGCCGTCCCTAGAGGTGTTTAAGAAAAGATTGGATGAAGTTCTTGGTGACATGACCTAGATATTAGGGTAGGTTGAGGTGTTGGTAGTAGGATGGCAACAGGTCAGGTTAGGTAACAGGTTTGACTAGATTAGATTAGGTAACGGGTGATAGGTGATAGGTTGGACTTGATGATCTCTATGGTCTTTTCCAACCTTACTGATTCTGTGATTCTGTGGTTCTGTGATTAGGATTGCTCTGAAGTGTTGTAGTTTTTGGTCATCCATCTTTACACAGATGCATCATTCAGTAGGGTACATTTTCATTGTGCATGCTGGCCTCTTCAGTGCAAGCCAGACCTCTGAAAACTACCACAGTTTTCACTCCAGAACAGCATGTGAGTCGTAAGTAAATCAACCTGTAGGGNGTGGGTGTGAATCTCTTCTCTCAGGCTGACGACACCAGAAGGAGAGGACAAGGCCTTAAGCTACGCCAGGGGAGGTTTAGACTGGATGTTAGGAAGAGTTTTTTCACAGAGAGAGTAACCCCTCAGTGGAATGGTCTGCCCAGGGAAGTGGTGGAGTTGCCGTCCCTGGAGATGTTTAAGAGAAGACTCTATGAGGCTCTCAGTGACATGGTCTAGATGTTGGGAGGCTTGGATGGATGGAGCGTAGTGCCCGTGGTTCCATGCTTGTGGGCCTGATGCCTGGGTGGGCGTTTGCTTGGAAGTTGGACGAGATGATCCTGTGGGTCCCTTCCAACTCAGAATAACCTGTGAACCTGTGAATGTTTTTGTTCCTTTTGACTATGGAGAAGTCACTGCTGTTTTATTGGCTTCCTGTAGAAGTATGGGGAGTGTTGGTTAGGGTGATTAAAAGATCGAACTTCTGAAAATATTTCTGGAGCTAGTGAGCCAATTTTGGTCCTGAGCTAAACCCACATGACTTCACAGTGTTAGTACTGCAGGATTAGAGAGCCTGTGAGCAACTCGTCATGTCAGTGGGGGACAGAAGAGCAGGACAGAGTAGTTAGGGAGCGCAAAGCATCTTTTCCTTCAGCCACCCACTCTCCCAAAGGGGCCGTGAGCTTTTCCCACTTCATCTTCCAAAAGGTCTGCTGGTAAATGGGACAATATTCCTTAGTATGTACATGCCTGCTAAAAATATTGTGAAGTGAGTGAGAGGAGGCCAGGTGATCTGGGCAGTGTCACTGACACACTTCAGTGAATGAGCTTGTGGGGAATGAAAGCAGGGTCCTGGCTCGCTTAACAAGAATGAATTTGTTGTTCTGTACCCCTTTGAAATTCTTCTGGACAGAGGCCTTTAATTGCAATGTGTTTAGGAAGAAATTTAAAGCATCTTATGGTTAGGCTACATTATAGGGTCAAACAGGATACGTATCAAATACCTGGAAGGAAAGTATGACTTTTGGATTGCAGAGCAGCCCAGATTTCACAAAGAAATGCCAGTTCAAAGCTCCAAGGCAGACACAACAGTTTTCCTGAAATAATACCAGCAGTAATCCCTTCAAACATCCCCAAGTGTATTGGCTCACGCATGTTTTAAAATTCTTTCTCCATTTTGTTATAAAAACTTGCATATTTCTCTCCCCTTCACCATATGAAAATCTTCTAAGAATTTTTTATGAGCATTTGTAGACTTCAGAATAAGCCCTCCTTCCCCTCCCCTTCCTTACTTTCTAATCCAATTTAGTCAGATAGTTACTTCAAATCCCTTGGAGGCCTGTAGTTTGTTCATTCTCCCACAGTGCTGAGATTTCCCTCCAGCCCAGCTGGCAGGAGTTTTTAGAAATAACAATATCTCAGGGGGAAGGAGCTGAAGATTGAATGGGGTCTTTTGTCCAGGTCTCTATGAAGCCAGATTAATTATGCATTACAGAACACAGTTTAAAGCTCTGAATTAGGTCCTCATTGCAATGAAAGGAAAGCACAGGCTTGAAAACTGAAAGAATTCCCATTTCCATCAGAGGGACAGACATATAATGACTGAAAGCAAGAAGAATTTTTGAAAATTGCAATTAAACAGTATTTTGTATTTACCACTCAGTAGCAGTTGTCTTAAGCATTTACAGAAATGATTCTTTGACATTTTTTCACATGATCACTCCATAGGTGGCTGCACTTTGAGGATTTTCAAGTCTTTTCTGTGTTACTAGGCTACTCTTGAAAGTGCTTGTGCTTTGATGAATGAGAGGGGTTTTTTTGGCCAACACTTACCTGAATAGAGGTCTTTAAAACCTCAGCAGTACAATTAGCAGTTGGTCAGATGATACTGATGGTAGAGAAAAAAAGCGAATGGTTTTCTCCTTTGCTTCTGGGGGATTTTCTAAAGCTGCCTGACCCAGTGTGATGTGCAACAACATATTTCTTTTTTTGGTTTCCTAATGCATTTTAATTCCAGTTTGAAGAAAACAAAACTCGTTCATGGATTACAAGTCCATAAGTCCATAATATTATACAGCTGCCAAATAAGTTGTTCATAGATATTTGTATTCATAAGGGCACTTTCTGTCAGGATGTGAGATTATGTTTTGGGAGAGGTCAAAAGAGGGATAAGGATAAAGTTAGCTATGAAACCTCTTAGCCTAGAAATCCTTAGTGCTCTCAGATATGACCAAACTGGGATGGATGAAGTGTGAGAAAAAGAAGCAGATGATTTTCCTTTTTATCATCATCTTGAAATCCCACGTATGGAATAACACGCTGCAAACCAGCTGTACCATAATGAACTCTGCAGTTCAATTAAGTTTAATTAAAAATTATCAACTGTAAAAATAAAAAGAGACAGCCAAATTCATACTTGGAAGGACAGTGTTTTGGGGCTGAGTAAATAATTTACTGAATCACACTAAAAAATCTACAGGTAGGATCCTAGTGTGAAAATCATTTGTTACAAATCTTATGCAGGAGAAGCATTTTAAAAGACCAAGCACATGTTAATGGAAATTAATAAAACAGCAATCCTTCGAATATCGCGGGGAGTCAGTTCCAGAAAGATGATGCAATAAGGAACGAAGTAGCAGTAAATAGGGTAGATATTGTAAAAACAGTAAAGGTGGGGGGNGGGGAAAGGGGAAACTGAGGCATATTGAAGTTGCTAATGGTGGTCAATGTCTGAGGTACAGGCTTCATCCTAGGTTGCCTCCACACTGCTTCTCTGGAAGTGCAAAGAGTTAACTCAGAGCTGTGTTGACCAAAAGCAATTGCTGCTGGCAGGGAGTGGAGGAATGGGTACTCTCTGCAATGGTCTTCTATAGTTTGTCTTAAAGAAGTCACAGTGTCAAAGTGAACATTGCTGTATTAGGAACTAGTGGGATGGACAAGCTCAGAGAATGTTGGTAAATGATGCCATATCCAGCTGGCAGCTGGTCACTAATGGAGTCCCACAAGGATCAGTGCTAGGCCTGGTACTATTTAATATCTTTACTGATGATATGGACAGGCGAATTGAGTTCACCATTAGAAAGTTTGCAGATGATACCAAGCTGGGGGCAAATGTTGAACTGCCAGAGGGTAGAACGGCCCTTCAGAGGGACCCTGATAGACTAGAGAAAAGGGTAATATGAGATTTAACGTGCCTGAGTGCCGGGTACTTCAATATGGAAACAATAATCCCATGCACTGATATCGGCTGGGGGATGAATGGCTAGAGAGTGGTGAAATGGAGAGGGATTTGTGAGTAACCGACGGAAAACTTAATATGAGCCAGCAGTGTGTCCGTGTGGCTAAGAAGGCCAATGGCATCCCATCTTGTATCATGAACAGTGTGGCCAGTAGGACTAGGGAAGTTATCCTTCCCCTGTACTTGGTGCTGGTAAGACACATCTTGAGTCCTGTGTCCAGTTCTGGGCTCCCCAGTTTAAGAACGATGCTGAACTGCATGACAGGGTCCAGAGAAGGGTGACAAGGATGGTGAAAGGACTGGAGGACAAGCCCTATGGGAGCCCAAGGGAGGCTTAGACTGGATGTTGGGAAGAGTTTTTTGACAGAGAGAGTGATTCCACAGTGGAATGGTCTGCTCAGGGAAGTGGTGGAGTTGCCATCTCTGGAGATGTTTAAGAAAAGACTGGATGAGGAACTTGTTGATGTGGTCTAGATAATGGGAGGCTCAAGTGGACANAGAGGGTAGAACGGCCCTTCAGAGGGACCCTGATAGACTAGAGAAAAGGGTAATATGAGATTTAACGTGCCTGAGTGCCGGGTACTTCAATATGGAAACAATAATCCCATGCACTGATATCGGCTGGGGGATGAATGGCTAGAGAGTGGTGAAATGGAGAGGGATTTGTGAGTAACCGACGGAAAACTTAATATGAGCCAGCAGTGTGTCCGTGTGGCTAAGAAGGCCAATGGCATCCCATCTTGTATCATGAACAGTGTGGCCAGTAGGACTAGGGAAGTTATCCTTCCCCTGTACTTGGTGCTGGTAAGACACATCTTGAGTCCTGTGTCCAGTTCTGGGCTCCCCAGTTTAAGAACGATGCTGAACTGCATGACAGGGTCCAGAGAAGGGTGACAAGGATGGTGAAAGGACTGGAGGACAAGCCCTATGGGAGCCCAAGGGAGGCTTAGACTGGATGTTGGGAAGAGTTTTTTGACAGAGAGAGTGATTCCACAGTGGAATGGTCTGCTCAGGGAAGTGGTGGAGTTGCCATCTCTGGAGATGTTTAAGAAAAGACTGGATGAGGAACTTGTTGATGTGGTCTAGATAATGGGAGGCTCAAGTGGACAGAGCGTGGTGCCCATGACTCTAGGGTTGTGGGTTCGACCCCTGTTTGGGCATTTGCTTAGGAGTTGGACTGGATGATCTTTGTGGGTCTCTTCCAACTCAGAATAACCTGTGATCCTGTATAGCAGTTCCCAATTCATGTGCAGTTATGAGGAAGCTACCTACAAGTGGCCTAATCCAGAGTCATCCCAAATTGCTCTACTTTATGGTATTAGAATGGGGCTCATTGAGAGTAAGTGAGAATTGTGCTGTAATGTCTTCCTAAGACACATCCAAGGCTGGTTTAACTTGTACCACTGCTCGTCTTTACTTCTCCTTTGGGTCTGCTTTGCTCTTTTGCAACACAAGTCAAAAAGCCTTGTTTTTCTTCTCTTTCTGATTGTTCTGGAATGAACCAGCTGGAGTAATTAGTACTTCACAAGCCTTCTCCAAAACTCAAATTGAAATAATGTTTCTGTGACTTGAAAGAAATGCAAGCATTTCCTACAGTCATGTCCTTTGTAAGCATCTATGCCAAGGAAGGATGGAAATATGTAGCTCCTACTGACCTGAAGTGCTTAGTGAACAAAGGCTCCAGAGAAGGTAATGGCAAGGCTGGAAATATTCAGGTTCTCAGGTCTGAAGCAGTGGTCTAGCTCTTAATATCTGTCATTGGAACCTTCACATCAGTGGGTTTTGGACCACACACTTACTCTGTCCATGCAGTCTCTAGAAAATATGAACAAAAGTTAGGTTTGCCTGATAACTTGTAGAATAACAGTAGGGCTCACCACACTAATTACAATACTGTTCACGAGGGATTCACAGATTCACAGATTCATAGAATACTATGAGTTGGAAGGGACCCACAAGGATCATCTAGTCCAACTCACCATCTAACACCCGTACAGAGACCAAACGCACATCCCAGAGTGGTAAACATAAACCTAGTTCCCTCACAGGCTAACAGGCCACTCCGAGCCAGGAGGGTCTTTTCCAAGTCACTCATCTTTCAATTAAAACAAAAATTGTTTCTAAGGTGGACAGCTAGAGCTATCCAGAGCTATCTACATGGGTTGCTAGAGCTGTTTGGATTCTTTCCCCACAAAACATCTTCTGGTAAAAAGCTGAATAGGATGTATCAAAGTGTCTGCCAATAGAGGCAAAAAAGCTTGCTGAGGAAATGTGCCTCTTTTTAGGGAAATCCTTTTATTTGCAACACAGCCTATCTCGCGACAGTCTGCTTGAGAGCTGTTTTAGTTTAGAACCTGGGAGCCTCACTTGGAGCCAGGAGGTCTAAGGGCTTCCAGGTCATTGTTGATCAGTCTGAAGGCTTGAGCTCAACTTCTTGGGGTCACAGAATAGCTGGGCTCCCAGCTGCTGGGCTGACAGTCTTCCAGAAGATTATTTTATTTGTTGAATCTCAGTTTGAAAGTCTGTACATGAGGAAAGCATTTCCATTAAAATAAGTCATGTTGCTTCAAACAGTTAATAAAAATGGAAAGATAATGAAGTTAATGTCAGAACTAGGCATTAGTTAATGCCAGTGTCAGCATTTTACCTTTGGAAGTCCATTATCTGGACATTCTGAGCAATCCTGTCAAAAGCACTAAAATACATTGAATTTGTTTAATTCCTTTCATCCTTAAACTTTGGCTTTTCCATTTGGCAAAGTTTTGAGTTTCTCCAGCAGAAGGTCAGATATTTTTTAGGGTTCTTAAAGCCGTTACTTGAAAAAATTAACTGTTTTCTTTTGAAAATTCTGTTTACCTCGTTTGAATTTCTGATTTAATATTTCTCTGTTATTCTTCTCATTGTCCAGTGAAAATAAAAACTAAGTAAAAAACCCCTTTTAATGTCTGTAAGTGACCAATGTAAACCTTTCATACCAGTGATGTTACTACAAAGGTGAAGACAAGAATTCTGTACATTAAAGTGATATGAACTTCAAAGCAGCAACCCAGCATTGTCATGATGACTCCTACAAAGTTGTCTCTGTTTATGGGAGATAAGGAAAGTTTTTAATCATAGCTGGGTTTTTTTTTTTCCTCTTCTTACTAGGCAGGCCTTGAAGTTTTTTTTCTGAGCCCTACAGGGACAGTTTCAAGTGACCTAAAAATGCATATTTTTTTCCTAGTTTTACTGAAAAGTCCACATCTTCAACACTTGAAAATCTGACATGTCCCTGTATGTGGAAGTAAAGTCTTGGCTGCAGTGTTCAGCAGTTTTGGCCCAAGTAACCCTTGTGTCTTAGCTGGAGTATTTGCTTTCATATAAAAACCCATGCTGCTGCCACTCACATAGTTTGGGTTTTTTTGAACTGAGAGGTTTTTATACGTACTGCTCCTACTGGACTAGTTTAGATTCTGAGTTTTGCATATGTGCAGTTGTAAAGAAATCAAATATTACAGCTGGAAACTGTGAGATCAGCCTTGTCACTACCCCGGCCTCCCATTTACCGTGAAAACAAACACAGTTCTCTTATGTCTGCCAGCAGGAAGGGGGTGGGGAGGCAGGCAGAGAGGCAGAGGAAAGTTTTTTCTTCAAAAAGGAAGAAGGTCAACTATTTTGGGAAACCAAAACCTTTCAGCAATTAGAAGAATTCTCTTTGCTTAGTGATTAGAGAAGTCTGAAGGAAAATAGTAATTGCTGAAGAGTAGAGCCTTGCAGATGGATGAGAGCTAAATGCATCTCTTTGCAGAAACATACGCAGAAGACAAAAATGGATAACACAACATTCTGCTGTGCCTCAAGTTAAATTATAAAACAGAGTCTATAAATCTCTGCACTGGATAAATCAGTTCTTCAGGTACAGTCAGTCAGCGGATGTGCTAAAGGCAAGGACTGTGTGACTGATTTCTGCCCACTGCTTCTGACATCTGTGTGATCTACTGTGTTTCTAAAGGCTGTATGGACCTAAGACAGGGAAAGAAATAGATCGTGGAGGAATTCTTACCTACTAGATGCAAAACAATGAAAAAATTTAATTCAAAACATGAAAAAATACAAATTCCACAGCTTGGAAGTTTCTTATGTGACTGAAGAAACTGCAGAAAAACTGGTTAATGTGGTTTTGTTCTGGAGGCCTTGAGTCAATTCCTCATATTTTGCCATGAGTTCAGTGTTTCTGCAGTCTTCTGGCAAGCAGACCCTCAAGGAGTCCAAACAGAAAAATACAGACATGTTCCTCATTAATTTTTTTAATATATTTCTGAGTGTCATTAGTTTCTTTAAGTTTCATCTCATTCCAAGCAATAGTCAGAAAACCAGTACAGGGTAGAATTTGATAAGTGTGTTTTGAGACCTCCTATTTAAGTCATCAGGTTTTCTGTTCTACTAGTTAAGTTTTCATGCAATGAAGATTCTCTTATATTTTTAAAGACATTATTCTGAAGTCTGATACTTTTTGTTCAACAATATTTTTTCTCAATAGGC
>WEKX01018474.1:110114-128920 GCA_013390025.1 Pitta sordida | reverse complement strand
ACTTTTATTTCTTCTATTTAAGTTTAATGAAGGAAGTAGATTGCTGTTGTTTACATGATGAAATGTGTTGCCTAATATTTACACATTAATGTGTTGGCATAAAAATCCTAATGAATACAGAATGAAAGAGCCGTCTTGCATTATTTCCTCTTTATGAACTCTAACTTAGATACCTTAAATACTTACATGCTCTTATTTATGTGCTTGATTGATTCTAATGATATGAAAGTGGCAGATTAATTGCAAATGAAATTCCTTACTCAAGAAGTTATACAATAATTATTTCTGTGAAAAACTTCAGAATTTTCCTAAAAGGTGCCTCAAATGATTCCATCAGGAGTAAACACATTTCTAGGAGGCAGATTGTAGAAATTTAGGTCTTTAATTTCAAAATTAAGTCAGAAAAGCTATTATCTCAATACTGCATTGTGATGAAAATACTTTTGATTGTAAATCCATTATTTCTTTTGCACTTGCCAAAGAAATGAGGTTTTCCGAATGATAAGCAAGGAAAACCAGCCTGTTTCAGAGTTATCAGGGAGGCAAAACTGTGTTTCTTCCTTTATTTTTCTTTTCTCTAGCAAAAGCCAGTGAAGGGGGTCAGGGAAGGGAACAGTCTTCTTAAGAAATGAGCAGAGACCATTGGGAGGGAGGGAGAAGAGATTGAGGGAAAGCACAAAGTGCTGTCATTGGAGAGGGCCAAGACAGCTGAATGAGGGTGATACAGACTTTTCATTATCAGAAACAATTTCTTCGGCAAGAACAGCATGGGACTTCTTGCAATGTTTTTGAACTCGAATTCCTGATAGGGGCGCATTACATAACTTGTGCTTTGTGAGTGCTGGCAACCGGTGACCTACAGAAAGACACAGCCAGAAGCAATGTGCTCAGCTGCTTGCTTTTTTTAAAAAAAATCACCTATAATCTGGGCCAAGCATTAAACAGACAAGCCTATCTTTACCCTTTCCCCTGCCCCCTCCATCAACAGAAGTCTGGTTTTCATCACAGATTAATAAAAGAAGCCTTCCATCATTTTACTGTGCTTCCCACAGCCTTTTGCTAGAGTTAACAATGCTTTGAGTCAACATTGCCATAGTGCTTGAAATGTCTTTGCATGTTTGTTCACTTGAAAGAGTTGTGGCGATGGGATTAGAGAAAAGCTTTTAAACAGTCGATGTGTACAACCTCAGAAACTTTGGGATGGTTTTGATCACATTTGGTTTGATAAAAATCTGTTTTGAAACAGTCGCTATTAATTGTCTTTCAGTTCTATAATAACAATATTTTTTTAAAAAAAGAGCTCATGTTATTTATTCCACTGTCTCCTGAAGTGATTATTTGTATCATTTGCTGTTAAGGAAATATGTCTAAGTGCTGAGGAATTCTAATTAAGCAGGCTCAGCTGGAACAAATAGCCTTAGGATTTCACAACACTGTTCCAAAATTATTGGCAGGCCCAGAAACCAGGGAAATTCTTGAATTTTGGGGTTTTACCATCATAGACATAGCCATTAAATCTTACTTATTTGTTTTCAAATCAATGGGTTTGTAGACCATGTTATTTCACAATTGCGGTCAGTGGTTGTTCCTCTTTCTTACTTTCTCTTCCATCTGTCCTAAAAATGATACAATTTTAGCCAGACAAGCAGAACCTCTTCCACATTTCTAAGAGAGGTGTTTATGGGACTAAACATCATAGAATTTCTTTGGGTTCATATGGGTTATTTACGAGAAAAAAATTGGGTTCTTCTCTTTGGAGGTAGAGACAATTCTGCTGAGCCCTCAAGGGGAACCACTTTGTAGGTATTTACTGAATTTGTGAAAATGTAACAGTATTAACACATATTAACATAATTAATATCCTTTTCTGTGTAGTGTTGTCATGAAAAAACAAGTTAAAACTTTTCAGTGTTATGTAACTCTAATTCTCTATTTATATGGTAAACACTTCTCTGTTTTGCTTTCCAAGGGCCATCATTCCCTGCCTTCCTAATCTACTGTTGGTAACAAAAGTGACAGTAACAAACCAGGGAGGAACAGCCTTCTCTGGTCCTTTGTTTTTACTTTGCTGGGTGAACACATGGGTTTTCTCCCTTTGCCTTTTCTCTTTTCTCATTTTCTCTTCAGGGAAAGGAAACCATTTGTATGTTGCATTAAGAAAAATAATTGAAAAGTGGAAGCCCATACTTTTCTCTTCAGCAAGTGGAGATCTGTTTTCAGTCTGATGTTTGGTGAAAGGAAGCTTCAGAGCTGCAGGCCAGCTGCCAGGAATGTCTGATTTCCTTTCCACCCACTCCTATGATCCTCCCTTTTGGCAGTGATTACCGATGACCACAGCTGTCATGCTAGGTCATGGTAAGCTGTCAAGTAAGGTAGTACATGAGATATATGAGGCCCAGTCCTTGATCCATGCTGAGGAACAAGATCTTAAATTGAATCTGGTATCAGCCAGTGCGTGAGCATACCAAAGCAAGAAGTGTCGGGCTAATGTCAACTTGTCAGTCTGGCTTCTTGAGGAGGTGGGCAAGCAGTAGGTGCTAGCAGTAGGTACTTTTCTAACCTTTACATAGCTCATAATATCCTGAAGCGTGAGGATTTAGTCAGAACAGGTGATTGTCAGGAATGGGCAAGTCCTTCCAACCAGCTGAAATGAGATAAAGCACTTTGCATTGCTCTCACCCAGCAAGTATATAATAATACAGGACAACTCCATAATCAGTGATCAACATTCAGGTGGTTGTGCATGCAGCATGTTGCGGGTGACTGACTGTTGACATTATGGATGTGACTGAAAATCACTATAGAACTGCCAACTTGAATTCAGAAAATGATGGATACTGTTGTCAGAGACATAACTTCTATAAATCAGACTTGCACTCTACATAAAGAAGTATTTTGTTAAACATCACATGTTCAGTGCCAAGTGCATAAATGTCTTCTGAAGAGGTAGTATTTTACCACATTTTATGCTGGCTTCAAAATGCACTTTTTGCTATAGCATCTGTTCTTCTTCTAACAGCGTATTAAATAATGTGACAAAAATCCATTATGTGTAGGGCTCTGTATGCCCTTCCCCACAGGGGGAGGCATTTGTGATGAAATTTTTAAAAAAAAATATATAAGAACAGGTTCTTTTCTGTTTCCCAGAGAATAAAAGGTCAGCAGTAGAGGGACAGAAGGTCATAAACATTGTGATTGTCCATTGTTTCTGTGGGAGTTTATCGCTGCTTTTGGGCTGGCACAGACAAGGAACTTGACTTCAAAATAGCCTCAGGGTATGTGGATGTAGGTGATGCTGATTTCCTTTGGTTCTGTTTTAAGATGACAGAATCTGATACTTGTGGTCTTGCTCCAGTTGGAGGATGATCACCTTAGCAAGTTCGATTTGAACTTCATTTGTTATGATTTACTTCAGAACAGTAAACATAATTTCAGTTCTTTTGCTCTTTGTTCTCACAAAACACTATGGCCTTGTAAGAAATCTTATATAAAATTAAATTTGACTTTATTAAGCTCTTACATAAATTTGGTAGAATATTCCAGGAACCATCTGGACAAGAGCCAATATCTTTACAGATTTCTTCTGGCCAAACAAGGCAACTAATGACTACTTTCACAAGACTGGGGAATCCACAACTACAGTTAAGAGGGGTAAAAAAATGTAGTAAATAAACAAGTCTGTCCACAAACCCTTCCTCAGGAAACCAGCATGGGAAACACAGACATTTAGAATGACAATCCAACATGTTTTGCCGAAGAGAGACTTTCCAAAACAGCTGTAGAAATGGTTACAGCTTTGTTGGACGTCCATTTGAATAGCATTATAACCTCAACCGTTCAAATGCTAATCTAATAGTTTTCATGCTGTCAGCTGTATTTATTGCAATTGTATAAAGTTTTAAACCTATGTAAACAAAATAAAGTAACCCTTGAGAAGGAGCAGCAAACTTAGTGCTGTTCATGAGCCCAGTTACCTTCCAGCTTCTGTTCATTCAGGTACAGTTAGTTTTGAGAGATTGACAGACGCTGCTGTTCAATGTTCCTGTGGGATACCACATTTACTTCATTTGTTCAGAAAGCATTTCATAACTGTCCCATATCCGGAGCACGAAGGAGTGAATATGTTTCCTCTCTTTAAAAAATGGCTGAACTCATGGTGGAAGACGAGGTATTTAAATAACTGTGTTGCCATGTAGAGTACCTCATGATTTCAACCCTCGGAGCCCCTGAGCTATCTGAGCACATATATACAATCAGCTTGCTGAATACTCTTTCTGGCTATTTATCATTTGTGAGCCTGTGTTTCCATTTTACAAATGTAACTCTATAACTTAAGAATATGGTATGTCCTGTCATGAATAGATTTTTCTTTTTTTTTGTCTCCAAGAACAGAAAGTTCCCAATATGGGACAAACCTTCTTTGTGTAATATATATGCTTTCTTCTCTTTGCTTTGTTGACTTGGACTGTGGAACATAGCTGCTAAGACACTAAAGGATTTCTGTGCCTGGCCCTCATTGCCATGTTAGCAAGTGTGGATCTAAATGTATTTGCAACTGAAAGGACATGTGTCCATACTGTTGAACTCTTCTACATTCCCAAATCCCAGAACGACTTTTGGAAATGGTCTCTGCCTTATGCTAACTTCTGAGCTGCGGGTAGGAATTAGATGTAACCTAGAACTGTCCCAAATGCAAGGTGACTCAGACTACAACTGTGTCAGGGCTGCCCTACCTCTTTGATGGGAAAGGCATCTGACATTCCTTAATCTACCATGATATATACAGTTCTTAGCCATAAATAGGCCCATCTGTACTGGGTGAAAGGAGTACTTGATCCCCATAAGTGAGACTCAGATGCCTAAATTTCAGTTCAGATTGAGAGTTTGCTAGGCTATCTGCAATTATCATGTCTTCTGAAAGCCCAGAGACACAATTTTGTGAACAATTTTGTTTAAGTAGTGCTGCTTTTATTCAGAAGTAACATCATTTTGACAAGACTGACATCATCAGGAGTCACAAAATGGGCTTCCCTGATTTGAGATGTCCTGAAGGGTTGGGTTTGGTAGGTCTGTTTGTAATGGCAACAGTGGTTTGTACACAAAAACAAGCAGCTGTGGCTGTGGCTAGCGATGGTGTTGCAACACTGAGCTATGCGTCAGAGCTTCCACCCAAACATTCAAAGCTGTATCCTTCACCTCAGATAAGAACAACTGGGGCTTACCTGTAAGTACTGTGGTTTTCTGCTGAGTGAGGGATATGTGGATTCGGGGTCCTAAGAATGCTGTGGATGTAAGGTTTTGATTGCCTGTTTCCCACAGAAGTCTTCAGTCCTCTATGCTATAGCTTAAGGTGAATGACGATATTAATGCTGACTGCTTAGAACAAAATAAGTGAGCTGTATCTAGCCATCCTCACCCTAAGGGATGTGTGAGGGCCCTGAATACTGAAGGGGTTAATTCCTATTATGAGCAGTGAGTTTAAAAAAGCACTATAATGTTGAGAAACAAGGAATTCCTGACAGACTTGTCCACTCAGCATTTATTTCAGCAGCCTGACCTACTGAATCAGACTCTGGCTGCTGAGGAACCCATCTCCATGCACCTATGTGTTTTTTGATCACACAGGAGTTGCAACCTGGGCTGAGACTGTGCAGCCTGCAGTGGAAGCTGGCCCCTGCAGCAGAAGTGAGCATAACATCACCATATGAGAGTCCCACTGAAGATGCATGCAGCACTGACCCAAGGAAATTGAAGGCAGGTGTTTGGTGTCCTTGGTAATGCCTTGACCATGAGGCTGTATGCTCCAGGGTATATAATGTTACTCTAGATAAAAAGTGGTGCTTTGAAACGATGATGTTTTTGTCTGTCAGCTGAACCTGTGGTAACAAACAAGGAAATTCTTGAAAATACTCTACAGAGGCCTTCATGTTCTCCATCTACTGACTCTGCATATCTACCCCTTATAGCAGTATGTTTTACTTATCTTGTTAGCCAGTCTTCCCCTTATAACAGCAATATTTGTGTCTCTTTTTTATTGGGTAACCATCAAACAACTGCTTCAAGATAGACTTTGGACTAAGGCTGCTCTATTGGTATAAGCTTATGTACTGTTGACACCAGTAACTCCAGAGAATACTGTAATACCAGTAATACCAGAGAATACGGAATACCTACCTTTTGAAGGCTGTAAATTGACTTGTTTTGGATAATCAGAAATGAGAATAATTCACAATTTTTAAAGTTTAGATTTTGAGTTTTGAAACAAATCTTCCCACTGCCAGCACAATATCATATGTGGAGGGACTGTTAATTAAAATCTGTGTGTAAGAACAGAAATTGTTGTGAAATGTGGATTAACTTAGAATTTTTGAGGATAATGCTAAGAGAGTGAAGAAAAAAAGTAAACATAAAATTATACTTGCTTGCTATCCAAATAGGATTTCAACTGAAATTAAATGGATGTAAATTTCTGTTCAGACATACTTCAGACGGTTCACATCCTACCCTACCTGGGATAGGACACAAACAAGATTTAAGAGAAAACTGCTGAACACTTTATGAAGGAAAGCATTTCACTAGGGTGAAGAACTGGATTAGAAATGACTGGATTTCTCATGAAGGAGTCTTTAGTAATGAATTTTTATTCTTTGGGTGTTCTCAATAGACTAGACAGATCTGAACTATGAGGAGTGCTGCTGACTCAGGCTCCTGCGGGAAGATGTCGAAGGACAATCAGGGAAATCTCTGACCTTCACTTTGCAGCTGATAGTCACTTGGCTTTTCCTGTCTGGAGAATAGGCAGAGGGTTGGGTAGCTGGGAAGGAAGCTGAGCCAGAACCATTGAACTCAATCTAAACACAATACAGAAAAAGACAATAAACTCCGTGTAGAAAATCATTGGAGTGATTCACCTAGGAGGAAGTGAGAATATTAAATTCTTTCAAGTAACTTCAGGAGGTGTAATAGAGGAAATCTATTGAAAACACACAGAGAAGACATCTGTCTTTAGCTAGAAAGTTCTATGACACACAGAAGTGTTAGGTACCTACTATATAAGTAATATTTTACAACTGTTTAAATATGTGAATGCTGTGGGATTATTGCATTTGTGAATTCACATTACTTTTCTGCATCTGGAAAAGTAGAGAACTGTAATAAATCCATCCTAATTTATCTGTTGATCTGGATATCCCTCTTCTCTAGTGTTGACAAAGACTTTTGATGTGGTCAGAGTGATGAAGTTCTCCTTCAATATCTGCTTTACCTGTTTTATCTAATACTGCCTCTTCGCCTCTGTCCTCTCCCGTCCTCTGGCTCGCCCTCCCCTTTAATACAGAACAGACTTGTAACTATATGGATTGCCAGAAGTATAGTAAGATTTTGTGTTTTTTTTTTTTTCTTTTCTGCAGAGTTTGGACAAGAGTCTCACACTGGCTTTGGGAATTCACAAGACTTCTTCTTTTGATGCTCATACTTACCAGAGAGTAAGAAGACCTTTGCAAGGTCATGCTGATTTGGAAATTCAGAAAATTACAAATTTTAGGGGGTTAGGTAAGGGCATAGAGATTTAGGAATTTTAGTGAATGAGTGAAAATTTAGTGAATTTTAGAAGGATTAGTAGATCTCAAAATAATTCAAGAGCCCTCAGAGTTAAAGTTGAATATTAAGGGTGAAAAACGCTGTCCTGTAGTTCTTGAAGGTAAACAAAAGCGAATGCTAGCCACAACAAGGGGAAAAGAATGAGCAACATTGGAGCTAATTGGTTGAAGGAATTCACAGAATATTATGAGTTGGAATGGACCCACAAGGATCATCTAGTCCAACTCACCATCTAACACCTGTACAGTGACCGAACGCACATCCCGGTGGTAAACACAAACCTATTTCCCTCACAGTCTAACAGGCCACTCCGAGCTGGGCTTATGGCAAAGAGCATGTCCATGACATAATGTTGAAGGGATGAATATTCATGGAGTGATTTTCATATGCATGATACAAGGGGTTAAAGATTGGTGACAAATCTGGGTGGTTCTCTTTTGGCACCTGACAGGGCAGAGGGCACTGCTGTGCCTCTTTCCTTGGCTCTTGGGCCAAAAATAAACTTTTCTGCTTGCAAGCAGTTACCATGAGTCCTCCAGCTCATTTTCCTTCAATCAATGCCTCTTTTAAAAAAAATATGGGAAAGTGTGTGTGAAGCCAGATTTTAAGAATGGGCAAGTTATACATAGTAATTTATAGAATCACACTCTAACCAGAAATTATGTATTTCTCATTACAGTATTGCATCATGTTGACTGTTTTCAGTGTACTAGAAGCAGACTTAGCTGTAGCAGTGTGGCAGACCTGTGATTATATACTGAGGCTTGGAGAATCATCATGGATGCAACCCTGGAACCTATACCCAAAGCTAAACCCAGCATCTGTGACATCTCAGTGATGTGCGCTTGAACAGAAGGAATGTGTGCTGTGAATCTTTGACAAAGTAGTGCTCCAGCAAGCCATGTGCCCTACAGTGGGTATGTGTCTGAGTGGAAATGGGAAGAATGTTTGGTAAACCAATGTACCAAAGGAAACTTCGTATGCTGTCAATTGGCATGTACTTCCACTAAGAAATGAGAAAATCGACATACCAAAGTCTCCTGGCAGCCTTCAGTATTTGCATTTCATGCTGTGCAGGTAGAAATAGATAACCTCAATATGTAGTTTTTATATTCTCAACCTGCTCTATATTTCCAATGGTGAATGAAGAACTATGTTACAGGCAAATTATGAAGAAGATAAAAGCAAAACAACAAAACACTAGAGGTAAACCACATAGATGATTTCATATTATGGGGCTGAAAAGCCAATGCAGACATATGGCTGGAGCAGTGAGACAGGTACTGTGTGAATGACCAGCACTTCCAGTATTATTTTGTTGTTCTTAAAACCACTAGCACTGCTAAACAAACTCTGTGAAATAAATTCAGCTTTATTTTTGTTAAAATAGATAGTTTAAAATTATATACTTCATAATACAGTGAATCCTCTCTGTATCGTGACCTCTCCATTATGACCTCGCGCATTGGCAGCTCGTGCTGGGATGGCCGGGGACGGGCCGGCGTGGGGCTGGCGCGCTGCGGGGCCGGAGGAGGGGGAAGTGGCGCCGGGGTCTGCACTGCGAGCACACAGTCGCGGCAGCCCGGAGAGGCCGACAGATTCTCGGGGTGGTGGGGGTCTCCCGAGTCAGAGTGGGCTCAGAAATGGTTCCCTTTTCTTCCCCGTGCTCAGACAGTCCGAGGGGAGAAGCAAAAAAGTGCCTGGAGCCCTCCAGAGTTCCGTGGGGTGGGGCAATGGGCGTGGCCTGCATGCATATTAACGACCTGCACTTCTTTGCAAGGTTAGGGTTTTTGCGAGGGCTGTCACCTGTCCCTTTCCTCGCGGTGGAGGAGGTATAACTGTATAGATGTAGATAATTTAAAATTATATACTCGGTGGATTAAGCAACAAAAGCTTAAATTTTAAATCAATCCTAGCTATGCATCTTAAAGAAAGCTCCTTGTAGACCAAACACCTCACTGTCAGAGAGCATCACTGACACTTGCTATGGGATGTTTGGTCTGCTAACCGACTGGAGCAGGACAGGGAGTACAGGGGTACTTATTGGAATATACCTGAAGAGTAATGGCTTATAAAGACTTGATATAAATAATAAATGCCCAAGGTAGTATTCTTTCTAATGAACATTTCAATGGTTACTTTTCCCCAGTAGAGGACTTCAGGCTTCTTAACAGAGGCACAGAATGGACTCTGTGTTGCTGCTGTCTGTCTCCGTTACTTTTTGTTTTCTTCTTGCGTGTCCCTTATTGCTGGCTGCCACTGCTTCACTCTGCCTCCAGCTGTGAGGGTGAAGTTTATAGCATCTTCAAAACCTGCTTTTTGTTTTCTTTTATTTGGGTAAAGCTTGATGGGGACAAAGCAAAATGCCTCCCCTGCCCACTGGCATGCTCTGGGCAGCACTTCTGTGACTCAGCTCTGCTCCCTACACCAAGCATGAACTAGGAATGGAAGAACCAAGACTGGATCCGCAGTAAGACACTGTCACAGGCTTTTCTGGTGAAATCACAGAAGATTAGATGAATAATGTTTTTAAGTGCCACCCAAGGCAAAATTCAGACATTTTCAATGAAAGCAATGCAAAACATATAATGTATGCTCTTTATATAGCTATTTTTTTTCATTATATTCTTTGCTAGATGCAAGTTTCTTTCTTTTTTCCCCTCCACATTTTAGCCTAAAATTTTCTTAGGCACCTTGCATGACGGAAAACAATTTCATGCTTTGCCCTACTGATCCACAAAACTCCGTAATAACAGCAAATATGGGTACTATTTCTCTATCAAAGTGCTTTGTGTTGAAATTCAGTCCTGCTGGGAGACTACGCCTAACCACCTTTAAATGGTTAAGAACTGTATTTTTAACAGGAGTTAGAATATTTCCTAAAGGAACCTATAGTCTGGGATGGAGTCCAGATGTACATTTGAGATGGCTAAAACGGACAGTCCTGATTTTTTATTAGGCATGCCATTCAGAGCGCAAAATGAAGTGTGAGCAAAGAAAATATGCTGGCGTGGCAACAGCAAGTATAATTTAATGCAACAAGTTTTGATTCTGACCTGCAAAAGGAACTGTTTGTCCTGACAGCTTGTAGCCCATAAAAGTTTTAGAAGACAGTAACTTGTCTTCACTAAAGGCCAGCAACTGGAGAGGTGGATACCTCAGAGGTTTTAGTCAACAAAAGAATCTAAATATTCTAATGGTTGTAGTTCTGGCATAGATGTGCAAAAAGGAATTGCTTCAATAACGTGTCTATTGCTCACATGATAACCACCTGCAGGCAACCTCTTAAGCAGAGTCTCTCTGAGTATGTGACCTTTGTAGAACTGTAACACATAATATGTAGAAAAATACACATAGTGTGAATTACCAGGATCAAAATTTTGGGTTTAGAAATTCCTTTTTCCCATATCTATGGAATCCACAGTTAGGTGGCTGCTACTTATTACAACTATTCAATTAAAAAGAATGAGAGAAGCAGCAAGTTTGGGAAAGCAAGCTGTTTTCTAGATTAGCTTATTAAGGCTGGAAGTAATTCTTAAACTGCAGATCTGATGCGAGGTATTTGATTTAGAAGAATGTGCTCATTTCCCTTTCAAGATTAGCTGCTCTGGATTCCTGAGAGTAGAATGGGCTGCACAAGACATATTCAAAACGTGTGACTGTCTAATTCCATCTGCTGCCACCTCATCTGTCTCCATGGGAAGAGGCAAATTTACAGAAGCAAAAAGAGGAATGAACTACTTTCCATTGTTTTGACTTGCTGGAAGAAATAAGCTACTCAAATCTTAAGAGTAACTTTGATCTTACAGGATTTGCAGTTCACCCTCTGGACTAAAGATGCTCGTAGACGCTTGGCCAAGGGTAAGGTATAAACCTCCAAAATGAACAAAAGATTCTAGACACGACTCAGAGACTCACCACAGAGAGGACTTGGGTCACCCTTCTGGAAGACAGGCATGTGAAGCGTAGGCATCTGTATGCCCTTTGTGACCTAAGGATCCGTGTATTGTTTTCACTTCATTGTTTCCAGGTGTCTTCATAAAGCAGTGGACAAAGGGGATTTGTGCTTATGATCCCCATATGCACTAAAGGCAATGAAATCTTCCACTGCTCATGCAAAGTAAAGCTTCTTGAATATTCTGCCACACTACGCCATGCCCTTGCTATAGCCAGATTTTAACAGCTCAGGGCATATAAAGAAACCAAAGTGTAGCAGCCTTCCTGTTGGACCATGGTTTGGTTTTGGTCAAGACTTGTATGAGCCTTTCACAGCATGAAAAGTGGACAAAAATAATTATAAAACAAACAAGACTTGAGTTTAGTGCATTTCTGACACTATGACTGGTGGCTGTACTTGAAATATACATGCTAGTTAACATAGGCCTTATCCTGACATATATTAACAGTCCTTATGTCCATATATTTAACATTTTATTTAATTTTAAAAGAAAGATGCTTAAAATGCCTGATTCCATTTTCTAACCCCTTTTTATGTGAGTCTTCTTTTTCATATAGATGATATGGTTTGTAGTTTTTTTTTCCCCCCCCGGAAACATGTATATGTGAAAATTTGTTGTTTAAGAACGCCGCCTAAATTCTCCTTTACTGCCTGTTGAAATCAATAGAAATAGACTCATTTCATTAGTCTCTCAGAAAGCTCTTTGCAGTTCTGATATTTTTCTGATAGGTACATTATTTTTTTCTTGTTATGAGTATTTGGCATATAGCAGGACCAGTGGTATCCATAGTGGGAAAACTTTCATCAGTCACATGTCCTGCAAATGGCTGTCCACCTAAGATTCATCAGGTAGACAGTACCATTGGCTTCATCACACTGGGTTTAACAATGCATGATAAAAATACTAAATAGGCAATATTCTTTCCTTCTATTTAAAGTATACCATGCAGCACTTCCTTTGAAGGAACTGAGAAGTAATTATCATCACACTACCATTTCCTCAGTGACTAGATTAACAACAGGTTATGGGGGTCCAGAGCTGGGGAATTTAGCCTTGTTACCATTTATAGGTTCTCTCTGCATCCTATAATGTGCTTTCCTGTTAACTAAAAGTGCCATTTCAGGAAATTGCCTTAAGGGTTGGTTTGATGTGGAGTGGGGGTGAAGGGAAAAAAGCAGTTGCCCTGTTCCACTGTAGCTGTAGACAATCACTTAGTAAGAAACAGGGATATTATTTTCTTATCTGTCATTCTTTTCTATTTCTTTTTCAGTAGGATGACATCTTCAAGAGATTCATACAGACCATGACATCTCATTCTTTTACAGATTGTAACAGGGCAAAAATAGTGAAGGGATGGTAATACACAGTTGCAGTTTTCTAGTCTTGCTATTTGTTAAAATTTATTGGACTGAAATACAGTGATCGCCCACATATTTGCGGCTCGCAAATCCATGTATTGAATTAATCGCAGTTGGATTTTCAGTAAGTTGTGAGACTGCACACGTGCATACAGTGTCCCAGACCCCGGATTTCGTGGCTGGGAAGCACCAAAGGATGCTTCCTCCGCTTTAATAAGGTGCTACAGTGTGAGCCACACTCCCAGGACCGCCCCTCCAGACCTTATTAGTGGAGGGTGTGTGGCCACAGGTGGTGAGTAGTGGAATATTCATGGATTCGGTATCTTCGCGGATTTCATAACTTGTGGGACCTGCCCAGATCCCCCCCCCAAGCGAATTCTGGGGGATAACTGTATTAGCTGTATTAGTATTGTTTAATCAGTTACATGGAAATATATTTGTCTCTTGTCCTCACAATTGATAATTGTGCTGAGTTTATTTTCCTTTTATGCCATAACTCCTGCTGAAAGGACAACTCCTGGTCTGGGATGGAACAACTGACAGTCCTGAAGGTCGTGTGTAACTGGATATTTCTTAAAGGCCTCTAGTAGTTTTGAATTTTGAAACTCTTACATGTTCAATAAGAGAGTGACACAGATGAAAGTGTTTGATCTGCCAGTCTCAAGTATACTTTCTGTTTTCTTTTACTCTTTTTTTTGTCCCCTTTTTTCCCTTTTATTCCCCTGTCACTGAAAATTCATGAAGAATATGTTATATTATTACATAAAATACTTTTAATACTGAGTGAATGAGATTCTTAGGTGAAGGAAATCTAGCAACTGAGACTCTTGATAAATTTGGACGTAGAGAACTTGCAGAGACAACATAAAGTAACACCAGAAGTGAAAGGCCAGCAAGGGCCTTATGTGTTATCTATAAAAAACAATATTTTTTTTCGCTTGGACTATTAAATATAAATCTAACTCAATTTTAAATGAGATTTCCCAGAGGAAAATTTTCCTGAAACAACTTGTGAAACTCTGTTTTCTAACTGTTTTTTTAGCATACTTTCAAAAGTTATGATGCTCTTCAAGCAATATGATTTTCACAAAATCATCTGTGAGCATAGAACTTCAGTAATGTTCTGGATCAAATACAATAGATCCTGGAAATACTGATCACATATGGATTTATATTTTCATGTGACTCATCATGAACAGTTAATTTTTGTGCTTTTTATCCTCTCCTGTTAATACAGACAAACCCCACACCTAGGTTATAGTAACCATTGTTAGGATCAGTGGTGGTTTTATTTCCATTGTTATGCACAGAATTGTTTCTTTATAATGGGCATCTGTATTTCATTTTGTATAAAGTCTAGTAATTCAACATCTTTATTTTCAAGGGTAATTCTATAGGATTCTTACATCTGAATGCCTCCTGGTCTTCCACATGGCTTGACACCAGATGAAAAGTAGATTGTCTATTTTAGTAGTAAATCTGACCAGGGATGATATACCACTTCATTTTTAACTCAATTTTGATTTGACAGATGTATCACCTATTTCATCTGACTGATGCACAAAACCTATTTCTCCAAATAAACCATGTATCTTCTGCACCTTTTCCACCTCATTTATGCATATGTGCAGATAGGGCTGGCTATTCAAAAGATATTGATATGAAAATGATGACAATCTATTTTATAATCAGAACAGAGCATGACTGGAGCAAATCAAGTATGCTTCAAAGACTGTATGCCAGACCTCCTTGTCAAGAGCAGGTGGTTGAAGAGTCAACAATATGACATAAGTACTTTGAGTGTGATCCGAGGGAGCATAAGTCACTCATGACCACATGGTATCCATATACTTTGTTAGGGCCTTTATTCCAATGAATGTTGCATTGAGACGTAAATCATCACAGGAGGATGTTTCTACTATGCTGATCCATGAGATACATCTTTTATATGAGATGCATGGTTCTACATGTACTCAAGACCTCTTACAGATGCTGCCCCAATAATAGTGGTTATTTTAAGAATGTTTTGCTGATAAAGAATTCAAAAGACCTTTTGATTTTTGGATAAAATTAACTTGCATGATATTGTATCCTGATGCTTGATTGTCAGTTTACACTCAATGACAAAATCATCAAAATACCTGAAAAAATTGTGCAATAAACTTTCTAAATGTTCATAAGCACTAAACAAATAAACCATAGCGTGGAGAGGGGGAATATCTAATTTTTTAAGAGCAAACTAACTTCCTGCTATGATGAGGTAACAGGTCCACAGATACAGAAGGCAGAATAAGCCTCCAGATCTTATGTTACTTAAGTTTTAGGAATCTTTTACATATTCTCCCATCAGGAGGAAACGAAGTTTTGTGAGTAAGTACAAAGCAGAATTAAAAGTGAAACTAGATAGTTATATTGTTTAACTGAAATATACTGAGAAGTTTCTACAGGGAGTTGTTCTCAATTAAATAACATAGTTAAATATTCTCATGAATTATCTGAATGAAGGAGTAATATTATATGCAGTAAATTTGCATATGACAGGAGATGGGGGGTGTTCTGAACATGTGGAAAGCAGAATTAGAATCCCAAATGATCTTGACAAATTGGAGAGATCATCTGAAAAAAATAGGATTAAGTTCAATGGGGAAAAAAGCAAAGCACTAGGCAGAAATAATCTGCACAGATACAGGATGGGGTAACACAATAGACAGCAGTTCTCTGGAAAAGATCTGGGAATGTGAATCACATTAAACATGAGTTGATGAATTATTAAAAAGTTAAGTGACCAGCTAGTATGTATATGAAAACCAGAATGTAGCCTGCAGAAGTAATCTTCTAGGAATTTATACCAGTAAGGACTTGGCTTAGAGCGGTGTAGCCAAGAAGAACTTGAAAAATGGAAGTTATTAAGCACTCAAAAAAGAAGATAGAAGGGTCAAGGCAATAATTAAGATGTAAAAGAACCACGCTATCATAAAGAATAAAAATGTAATTTGTCCCTTTTTTTTCATGGCAGACATAGTAACAAATAACAAGATAAATTGCACCAGGAGAGAGTCAGAACTAAGCCTGGAGAGGTGGTGAAGTCACAATCGTTAAGAAACACATGTGTAACAAGTGACGTGAATATTGATTCTACCTTGAGGGCAAACCAGATGACCTTTTAAAGTCCAGGAAGGATTTTAAGATCGTGATTAGGAGTATAATAAAATACATTTCAGCTTCTGAAGTGATTGGTTACTTAGGGAATAAGGCTGAGTATTCAGTAAAATTAATTCTTACTCAATTGACCATGGAATGTTTTGAGAAAAGAACAGTGACTGACTCATGCCATCTTTATGTGTACTCCTGCTCTTTTGGACTGCAGCTCTCTCAGGAGCTCATGGCTGAAAGAGACCCTCAGCGAGCACTGCATTCTGTGCTCTGCTATGAACAGTCTGTGGCCTGAACATTGCCGCCAGTAGAATGGAAGAAATTTGTGGTGTAAAGCCAGTGCATGGACAGTTTATCACCTGGACTTTGTCTGCAGTTATTCCTCCAGTGTATATTTTCTGCAATACAAAAGGGGTGATCAAGGAATTAATTGTATCAGTTTCATTCCTGTGTCTATCCAGAGCTCACTCTTTTAATAGGGCCTTGATGTTCTGAAGTGTTACTTGAACACTCCTCTCAATGTACTGTTTGTTTAGGCTGGTGATTAAAGGCTTAAAAGGTATAGTGGTGAGGAAATATTTGCACTATCCAAAAAATATATTGGTTTCTGAGTATTTGGAGAAGCTTGTGAAACTCTTCATACCTTTCTGCTCCTTGATGTCTGTGGTAACTCTTTGTATGCTGTTTCCTTCAAGCTTTATGGTAGCAAATATCTGTAGCAGAGATTGGGAAACCTCTGTTTAGCAGGTCTGGTTTATGGTTATGCTATAAATAGATGTGAAACATGTAACTTATTTCAAGAATGATTTCTTCACTGAGATCATAGGAGCATTTAAAGCTGTCTAAACACTTAGGGTGAGTGTCCAGATAGTCTGGATTTTTTTTTTTCAGGAAATTTGGAAGTGGGACAGCTTACTCACTGTAGATGATTCATATCTTTATATCCTAGTTTGAAGTGGTTCACCACACTGTGGCCACAACTTCAAAAGTGTCAGATGATCATCAGACATCACTCCTGCCTGTAAGACTGATTGATTTTCCCAGCTTTCTAGAGTTTTCGTAACTTACTAACCTCTGTCCCCAAACCCAAACAATTTAGGTTCAAGAACAAGTATTAGGAAACTGTTTACGAAATAATGAATATACCAAATTCTCCCATAGACCAAGCTCTTAAAGCCAGAGCTCTGGGGACTCAATTACAGAGATACTGACCTTTTCATGTATTCTTAAAGCACTTTTCCATGTTCTTTTACAAAGGTTTTATCTATTCCAGTTTTAAATCTTTTCGTCTAGACAGCAGTAAGTAACTGGCATACCTTTCTGTCAAGAATGCTATGGTTAAGTCTTTCAGATAAATATAGCTGAATGTTTAAATATAAAAATAAATGTCTAAAGCTGTACTTATTAGTAGCATCTGTCTCGCGCTTGATGTGTACTTCTCAGAAATATTCTAATACCTACAGGGGCTATATTTAAGCAACCTTGTTTCTGCTTTGGTGATCACATGTCATGTGCTGCCTATATTGTTGATTTTGTTGCTAAGACTCACAGTGAGTTCTAGTTTCCAGTGTTTCAGGTTACATGTTTAAACCTGGCCTTCCAACTGTTTCACGCTATCCTGTGTGTCCCCATCTACTAAAGCTGATACTCTGAAGGCCCTCTCTTTCCACACTGGTCCACATTGGCACGAAAAATTAAGTGGAAAGATGAGTTAGGATTGCAGAATTTTTTGTTTATGATAGTTGTTATTTTTCCATTCTAGAAGCGTCACTAAGAGGAAGACTTAGGAAGCGCATATTGGGTGTATGTGGTCAGCAGATCAGCCTCTGTCACCTTCTCCCTTCTTGAAACATTGCAGCCATTAAGGAACAAAATACAGAAAACATGATGAACTTAGCAGACATCAAAGCTGAGAAACCAAAGAAAATTATGGAAAAAAAATTCTTTAAAACTCTTTCCCATAAGTCCTCAATTTGACATTTTTCATTAGGACAGGTAAAGAAAAAATTGATCTCATGGACACTTATTTGGAGGATCATATTTTGGCTCACTTGTTTTACTCGAAGAGAGCTCCACGTACATCTNGCCATCTGGCCCAGCAGAAGCTACTGTTTTTCAGTAGCATAATATGTAAAAACTATTTTCTGATGATCAGTTTTGAGGGATAAAGGGCAGAGGGAGAAAAAAAATCCAAGCTGAGCAAATGCATACAAATTGAGTTTGACTTTAACTTAGAAGAGCTGCTGGAATTTTCATACCTCCATGCTGGTTCATTGATCTACATGCCAAAAGGAGCTGGTTGGTTTTGATTTACAGATTCTACATTGTTTAGGAGATTATAATCTAATTCTCCCTTTGCTGCGACTAGTCAGGGCATGAACTGCAGTCATAATGATAGGCACTCTGTTTCTGGATTTTAGCATGCCAGGCAAGGAAGTCACTTCAAAGTAAAGCTGAAACACGTGAAGAAGAAGTTGTGGGGGAGAGAGCACTGGGAGGAGGAAATTAGGTTGACCTTGGCTTATTAAAGAGTAGTATTTGCTGATGAATTGGTGAATTCAGGCACCTCTAAAAAGGGTAGTACAGAATGAAAATTATGTCTGGCTTTTATTAATAGAGTTGGTGTAAAATGGCAAATGTAAGAAAAATGCAATTTGGAAAAGGGATCTATTTTAATGAGAAATTATTTGCAATTTTTAATGAGATATTATTTGTACTGGAGTTGTGTTCAGGGTCT
>WEKX01018474.1:67834-109189 GCA_013390025.1 Pitta sordida | reverse complement strand
GAACTACACTTAGATTTTAATTTAAGTGTTTGCCTCTGCCCTGTTGTATCAGCCCTGCATTATTTTTCTTACCTGGAGACCTACTTGCTCTAATAGATGGAGGCTAAGTTTGTTTTATAACTTAAATATTTATGTAGATATCTCAAGGAAGTCAGATTTCTTAGAGGAAGTTTGATTTAATCTGAAAGTCCAGACACTTCTAACTGGATATGCTTACATCCCAGCTGCACATATGCACATTCCTTACTCCTTGGCAGCGAAGAATATGAGATGAAGCAAAGATCTCTCAGATGTTGGCATTGTGCAACACCTTTCTTCTTCCTCTCCTTCCCTCCTCTGCCCTTTAGTTTTGGATTCAGGGGTCAGAGAGGTTCCATTTGGGTACTGAATTACAATGCTGGCACTATTTTGGAAAGGAAAATGTTGGCTGAAAACCTGAATTCTTTTTTTCTCCTGTTTCGCACAGTGAGCATATCCACAAGTGAAAATAAGTGGATGCAAATGCAGAGCCAAATTAAATAGTATCAAAAGCACGGTACCTTTAAAATTGTAGAGCTGTGTGGAAGACTATTTAATCTCTTACCTGCTGTATGTGATATAATAACATTGATATATGTTTGAGCAGCCATTTGGGATTTTATATGTCAGAGAGACTGTGTATTTTGAAATTTAATCCTCATGAAATATTTGACATCCTGAATGGGATAATTGACACAGGGACACTAATTAGGGAGTTGTAATTCAGAAGGTTCTGATCATGTACTTTATACTGACATGTATATTGTCCCCCTGGTAACAGTGTTAATGGTGCTTAGACATGTGCATCAGGAAAAGAAAGCATACTCCTGGGAGCTCTGGAAATCAATCTCCTATGTAATGTCATTTTGTAATGCTCTAGAAGGAGCAGATTTACACATTTTTCCATTTATTAAGTTGATCATACATAAACTATTCTGTCTTTGAAATAGTTTGACTCAGTAGAAGTTTTCATTCTTAAAAATCTGCAGTGAATAATATCTTCCGCTGAAAGTGAGCTTTTCGCCTAAACCGCTTTGAAGTTCTTTGTGTTCACTTGAAGTCCTGGGTAAATATATTCTGTTCAGCTGAACTGAGTCCTGTTTACCTTATGCAGGAATTATTTCATCAACTTCTGAAATGCAAAGCCTTCTGTAGCAAGGGAGAAAAGGCAGCCTTGTGACTTCAGCTCTGAGCTAAAGGACATGCTCTCTCTAAGCATGTTTTCATTCAGGTAGTGAGAGCAAGAGCTGGACTAAGAAACAAACAGATTGGCCTTAGGCAGGCAGGTGAGCTCAATTTTTTCTCTGTTTTCCTCCTGGCTTTGTGATCATACTACACACATAATCAGATTGTCTGCCTGTCCCAAACAGGGCATTCCATTATGGCATTTCAACAAATCCAAGACCTCTTGAACTTGTTTTACTAGACTTTTTAAAACTTTCTGCGTGACATAAGGCTTATGTCAGGAAACACTTTTAAAGTACTCATTTGCTGTAGGGTAAGTGAATATAGAGGCTTGCTCGTTAATACTGTTTAAGGTGCAGTACTCTACCACTGTAGAAAACAGAAGAGCAAAGAACAGGCTGAAAGTCACTCAAAATAGCTGGATATTTAGCAAATCTAAAACCACCTGGGGCATATTGATTTCACTCTTGAAAAATGTGTAGAGGGATTTGTAACTTTTTCAAAATTAAGCAATTTTTAGGTTTCCTGGTGTGCAGCTTATACAGAAGCTGGCTCTTTCTGCAGTACAGCATGTCCTCTGATGCTCATGTTTGGACATTGCTTCAACAATGAGTCAGAGTTCCAGCTATTGTTTCACTAATATCAGTTCCTGCCGTGCTGGGGGTTTCCCCTCTCATCTCCTTCCCAAATTGTCAGCCAGACCTAAACCTCTTCTGTTCATAAAATCCAATGAAAGGCTCCACATTAGTAGAGAGTGGCTACAATATACTATTCATACAATTCTAGCATTGCATCTACCCTGCAGAAGAAGTAGTGGTTACTCATTTTCGTATTTGGCGTGGGAACCCAAATACTTTGAGGCACCAATGCGAGAACAGTCATTACAATACAGTGTGGATGATAGCACTTTGTCAAAGAGTGTGCTTTGATAGAAGTACCTCCTGTAACCAGGGTATCTTTCAGCTCTCGTGTGGCTTGTCTGCAGAACAGTCATGCTGTCATTTCAGTAGTTAGTTTGAGGGGGAAAAACTGGCAAATAGGCTTAAAAATTTTAAGAATTACCAGCATACAAAGATCTGTGCAAAGCATGGGGAAGACTTTTTGCTCTTCAAAAAACAATACAGATACATAGAAAAGATGGTGTATCTTGAAAACAAGACACTGACAGACTTGTTGTACTGCAGCTGTAAATTCAGATTGCATGGGACTAGGAGCTGAGGGTATCAACCTCTTACATGCTGTAGTAGAAGGACACAGAATGGAAAATGAACAAGTGATGTATAGGCTAAACCAATGTTGTAAATGTGTCTGAGCCACCACAAGCAGCCACCTAGGCTGGAACCCATTATCATTTGGTCTAAACATAAAGCTTTATAAAACATGAGTTTCACAAAACTGAACTGTTTATGACAGATTTCATCTGTGTAGCACACATGCCACTGTGATAGGACTTGCTCTTGTGAACTTCTGATGCACTTCATCTGATCAAGGCTAATGAGAATGGCCATTACATGTGTTCAGAAGTGTCCTTGACTTACAGTAATGCCACATCTTGTATGGTTTCAATCTTCCTTGCATGTGGATTTTCCAGGAAATTTTTGAAGTTATTTTTAAACTTCTCATGTGTATTGCTTGTGGAAATACAGAAGAAATTACATGTATGGTCCTTTCTCTTATAATGGTACTCATTTTAAATCACATCTTTTTCATATATCCTTAACCTTGCACCTCAGCAGCAGACTAAGATTCAACTACAGTCAGCCCCCTTGCATGGGTCCATGATATAGGAGACCTGACTGTATTTTGCTATTTAGTGCTAAACTCAGAGATGGGCTAGGAGGTAGAATGAGTCCCAGTCAGACCGAAAAGTTGCTCAGTATTTTGCTTAATTTGTGATGCTTCAGCCTGAGACATGCAGTTTTCCATTTTAGGTGCTTTTACAAACACTGTTGGAAAATTCTAACATTAATGAGTATGATTGTTCTGCTTGAGGCTTAAACTTTCCATAGACTTTTTTGGTTTTCTGCTGCTCACAGCCCTAGGACCCTCAATATAACAGAGAACAATGCTTTATTAAAACAAGCTGGTGTTTAAAATGTGTGCTTACTCAGCTGAAAACTACTTGGCCATTTCTGCTGCTGCTCTCAAATTCAGAGCTGCAGATGGAGTTGGGTTAATGTAACATAACTTTCCCAAGAGCTTGAAACAGGACTTGTTGTGTTTTCTGCTATATAACCTTGTTTTCCAGACTAACCTGAAGACTAATGAGATCTGTTTATTTACTACTTCTCTGAGACAGTGTATTTATCTATTGTAGCAGTGCCTGCCTTGTATTTTGAGTAAACCTGAGTCACTAAAGAGCTGGTTTACTAAGACCAGACTACCTTACGTGCTAAAAAAAGTCAATGGCACACTTCAGCATGCTACTTAACAGGAAAAAAATCAGCAGGAAAAACCTGAAAAATTTTGTAAGAGATGGCATGTGTGCCTAATCTTTAGTTCAGTGTCTTCCCTGTATTTTCTAGGCATGTGGTATTCCATTATGAGTACAAAAACATAGAAAACCTTAACAACAATAGCAGCAATGTGGAAATCATCCCATGTACCCACACTTAAAGAGTGGTTCCAGAAGATGTGGCAAACGATTGATGGAAAACCTGATTCGTACTGTTCTTCCTACCCCAAAAATTGAACAAACAAGGCTACTCTAATACTTATAATCTGTCCAGTGATTATGCCAGGTGCTAACAAACAATACCCTTGATCAAGTTTTTATCAGGAAAACAAAATGAAATATTTGAGAATGAATTTTTATGAAAAACAAAGTACAACTGCAATTAGATCAGCCTTTAAGACAGAGGACTAGCAAGTGCTATCCTTCCTCTTCATTACTCCCTGAAGACAGAGAGAAACAGTAGTAGATGTGCAGCTTATTGAACTGCTAATCTGTTCTATTATTCAGGCTGTGATGCCAACATTTCAAGGTGTTCATGATCAGGCATGCTCCAGGAGATGCCTGTGTAACATGCCTCTTCTGCCCTGCAGTGTGTGCTCTTTTAAAGGAGAGCATTGTGAAAATGAGGTGGGGATTCAGCCCCAAGCACCAAAGATAAAGTTCATTCATGCTAAAAGTTGGATTCCTACTGCTGTCAATGGATTTTTTTTTGATAGTTATCCGTATTTCTGATGGATCAGCTTTTCAATAAGAGGAAAACTGCATTCACAGTGGGACACTGTCATTCAGTACCTAGCACTTCTAACAATGAAGTAGCAGAGGAACATTACTTTTCTCAATGTCTCTAGCTTATATTAATCAAAATGTATTATTAGCATTTCCACTTAAGAGAAGCCAAACTATTGCAGAGATGTACAATAATTACAGATGAAAATACACAACTATAGTAGTCAATTCAGCTTCTTGTTGCGTCACTAAACATTCAAAACTAAATTTTTACAATATAGCTAAAAATACCAATGAGTGAGTCCCTAATTCCCCATGGCTGGCTGTATATCTGCCAAGTGTCTTTCATGGTAGCTGCTGCAAGACCAATCAACCAGTGACTCCTCTAGAAGACCTTAGCCTCCTTCCATCTTCTATTTACACCCCCACCCATTCAGCGACAGGGTTAGGCAAGGGAAGGAAATAGTCTCACATTACATATGTCTACGTGACACAGTGCTGTATGTTAGAAATATACGAAGTGCTTTACTGAGGATTTAAGTTAAGGGCCTCTGGTTGACTCTGACAAAAGCCACGCTGGTTGTGTTCAGCTGTGTGTTCTCTGTGGGTCAAGGGAGTATGTGACAGAACCACTTCAAAGTAACAGTCCCAATCTAAAACTGAATTAAAGCAAATGAATTTGAGAGAAATAATTTTAAAAGCACAAACTGCAGGAAAACACTCCAGGTGACATGGTGTCCATGAAAATTTTAGGACACATTTTATTTTCTCTGTGTCTGAATATTGATCAACAAGCTCCTTTCTTTAATCAGCAGTGATATCACAGTATCACCGTATTGATAAGGCTGGAAAGGACCTTGAAGATCATCTAGTCCAACCTATAATCCAACTAACCTATCATCTACATCTAGATCATATCGCTCAACACCTCATCCAGCCTACCCTTAAACACCTCCATAGTTGGCGAGTCAACCACCTCTGCAGGCAACTCATTCCAAATCTGGATCACTCTTTCAGTAAAAAACCTTTTCCTAAAATCAAGTCTAAACTTTCCCTGCTGAAGCTTAAGACTATGACCTCTCGTCCTGTCCCCAGAGGACAGTGATGGTGATGAGGTGATTGTCATTATATTTTGATTGTACTTCTTGAATGAGATAAATCCTTAGACTGCTACAAGTAATGAAAGGTGTCAGGAACAGCAACATCAAGAGCAATGGAAACCACTGCCATTTTATGTTTTTTTGTAATATAGGGAGCAGACATAACTTTCAAATATTTAGAAATAAATTTAGACTTCATATTAATAATAATTAAAAAACCCCTCAAGCTTATGAAAATCTCAGAATTCAAGGATATAAAAATACAGCTGTGGGTGATGGGGTTTGTTCTGAAATATAGCAGGAAGTTGAAGAATGCAGCTTCAACTCCAAGGTCCAACAGACTGTGAAAGAACAAGAAGTCAAAGATGTGTGCAAAAAACATATGTGATAAATCCTTTGAGAAAATTATTACGCCTTTTCTTTTCCATTTCATTTGGAATGAAAATACAGTCTATTCTGTTGTGTTCACATTTGCTAACTTACGTTTCTCAGTTAATTACTTTCTATACTTCAATGGAAAGAAAATCTCAAATACCTTATTTTAAAAGCTTGCATTTGCTATACCAAAGAACTCATAAAGGTCATACTCATTTCTAGCTTTAATTTCCAAACAGGATTTTTCAGAGATTTGAAGAAAAAAAGAGCAAAACTAAAATAGACTTTAAAATGCTGCTCATGCTGATATGACATCTGATAGGAAATGAAAGTTTAACAGTTCAACTAGGGAATATTTCTTCAGTTTCTAGGGCAAGACAGAATTGCTCAGGAAGTGTGGCATTTTGCCAGAGCAGGGAGCCTTCAGGAACTGCAAGATAACAGTACTGGTGACCCTTCATTGCCTTAGACCAGCTGTTGGAGAGAAGGCAGGCACTGGTGTGTGCACTGCTACATGAAAAAGAAACAACAGACATGAAAACTGTCACATCAGCATTAGGCTGGGAATGTGTGTCTTTGCTGGTGGGAATATAATGTTTTCAGGGTCGAGTTGTTTTCCTGTAGTGTTGTTTTATAGTCTATGTCTACAATGACTACTTTTTCCCCTCTAGAATTCTACCTATATTTGTGTGCTTTCCTGCAAAATAATGTGACAACAGACAGTGAATATTGCAGTTGATGGGATCTATACTTTAAAATTCCTTAAGGAAGTTAAAGGTGTGCTCTGAGGAGTTGGTTTCTCCCTTTACACTGTAACTAATGAAGAACATTCTCTAAGGAAGAATCACAACTGGCAGCTGTAGTGTTTTGGGGACTCTAATGCAATTCGCCCAGACAGGGTAATTTCTTGTTCCTGACTGAATCTGTTCTATAAAGAGATCTGAACTAGTGACCAAGTGTGTAGGAATTCCATTGACTAACAGTTGGATACCTGCTTTCTGTACTGGCTGAGTTGAAAGGAAGGCATCAGGGCTGTCCCTCTCTGTGTTACACACAGTCCATGGGCTGCATGAAGCCTGCAAAGCAATGTGTTGGTTTGCTTGGCAGCCCAGAATTGTCCTGAGGCATTTGCTGCCTTTCTGAACACCACTCAATGTACTTTTGCCTCTAGATTTGAGGACTAGCAAAAAAATAAAAAAATTCAGATGTAGCTAAAAGGAATGGGAAATTTAAGCCATTCATGAGATCTTATTGCATAGAGGTTCACAGGGCATGTGAGGATGGGAATATTTCACTGGGAGGAAGAAAAGAAGAGGCAAATGTTCAGTGGAAGACACACATTTGTTTAACTTGTACAGTGCTGACACACAGTGGAGGGTTCCACAGTACCCTTTATAAAATTCACTCCAGTCCCCCATAGGAAAAGAAAGTACAGATTTCGAGTACAGAGGAGGAAGCACTCAGCAACCCTAGAAGGAGCAGCAGCTGCTGAACTAGCTACAGGGAGGGCTAACCAGAAAACACTGAATGCTGAGATCAAACAAATAAGAATGCATGAAAGAAATGGCAGGAGGCCAAGGTGCTGTCTTGAACTCAGTTCTCTCTTAATCCGTGGTGACCTGGGTTTTGTCCTGGAATGAGAAGTTTTCGTAAAATATTATTAGCCCTAAATGGGTATTTGATTTCATTTTCTCAATTTTTACAAAGAGGTGTTGATTTGTATTACTGAGGGAACTTGTTTTCAATATACTTTTCCATCTAGAAAGTTATAACCATCCATACTGCTATATAATTATATTTTCATCAGGGAAGGGGCAAATCCACTACAGCAATTTTTAAACACTTCTTATCTGTATTGCCTGGATAAGAATTCCAGAGCATGGCCTCTTTTGAAACCCTTCTTACCTGCTTGGGCATGATTTTGCTAGCTTACAAGTGTTTCCTGCTGTTTTAGAATAAGCCATGTGAGAGGATACTCCTGATGTTCTTGGCCAAATTGATAGTGCTATGTCCTGCCTTGAGAGCCACGAGCATTTGCTGTGTGCTTCAGAGATATGTTGTATTTGCAATTAGTCATCCATATGAGGGAACTGTTTAAGACAAGCCTTTTCCCTAAAGCAGTTAATTCTTCAAAATGAAAATAATCAGATAATGAGTTCATTTCCGATTTCACATTTAATGCCAAACATTTTTGAGTAAACAAGATATGCTGGCAGAGTTCTGCTTTCATTGTATGTTTTTTATTAACTGGGAAGCAGACAGTTGATTCTTATCCTCTCTATCAGCTCAAATAAATTTCACGTATTTTGGAATGAGAGACTTGTGCAAACTGGCTGGCTGGTTTCAATGCGAGAGCCCATCAGCTGGTGTCAACTGCACCCAGGCCCTGCTAGCAAGAAATGAAAACCTCCAAAGACCCAGGTTGGGAATCTCCCACTTCATGGAAACTTCTACTACAGTAACTTGTATTTCTACAGCATGAAAATAAGGCAGCAAGGAGCCTATCTCTGGTGACTTTACCAAATCAGACAGGCCCAGTGTCTGAGCTGCTCTGCTTTTGCTGTTGACAGCCCTGTGGCAGTGCGAGGGAGCCCTGACCAGCCTGGGTGCTCCCACTTGGTTCCACACAGCTCATGAACTGATGAAATCACTTGCTGTTCACAGCGCACAGGATAGCAGACACTGCTAAGTATTTTGGAGCTGTGTTTTAAAGGGATTTTGGTGACAGGTGAGAATATAGCAAAGCATGGGGCCAACAAATGTGTTAAATACTGCTTTTTCTCCCTGAAGCTCAGCTTTGGTCAATGGGCTTGCTGTGGTTTTATATATCTGCCAAGGAGAACAGAATATGATCCTAAGTCTGAAGCCCCTAAAACTTCCAAAATCAATCCTTCTTCCTACCCAGGAGAAGTTGACAAGAGATAAATTGAAAAGATTTATTTGGAAGTGGTATTTATGACTTACCCTATGTCAAAAACATTTAAAGAATATTGTTCTTAAGATGTCCCAAATTTTAGCAAGTGGTAAAAGTATTTGCAATAATTTCTAATTTTGAACATTGTAGATTAAAATTTAGATTTATGTCTAATGTCTATTTTACGATAATATCGTACAAATAATATTCATTCTCTCTGTGCACAAAGCATTTCAACATGTCATGAAGAGACCAACCATTCATAAACAAAGCAAAATTGTCTTCCCTGTTGATCCTTTATATTAGCTTAACACTTATGTTGATAGTGCTAGCTCCTGTCCAAAGTGAGAAGGTAAAAGCAATCTCTGTACTTAAGAGCTAAAGAGCTCACTGTCTGAACATGTAACAAAGAATCAGGAGACGGACACACAAAAGAGGCAGGGGTACGGACATTACAATATCAATCAGCACAGCCTAAGCCAGAAGTAATCACACTGCAGTTAAGGTTTTAAACAGATATTGCAGAGAATTAGTATTTCAAGGTAAGATTTGAAAGGGAGAAATGAGTTTATTTTTATAGATTTTTTCAATTTTTAAAAATAGTGAGAAACACTGTCAGAGAAATGTTTTTTCTGAATCCAGACAGCATTTTTAGAAAGTCGTAATTGGCCCTAGAAGTCTCAGATTCAGATACTGGACAGAAAAAGAGATCAGTAGAGTTTATTGAGATGATTGTTTTTTCTGATCTACAAAATAACATCCATGACAATGGAAGGTGTATCATGCGCAGCTGGAGAATAGTTAGAATAGTTATATAGGTGAAGTTAAAAACTCTAGGCAAGTTCCAGATTTGGCAACTTTGTTGTGTAACTTCTGAGGACCTGTTGAACAGAAGTAACATGAGATTTTGCCAGGGTATGGAGCAAAGGGAGTCTGGTGTTCACAAAATAAAGCCAGTGAACATCGTGATTTCTGGGAAAAACGTTTGCAGCGTGGGGTCCAGACATGAGAAGCTGGCGTATTAGTAACACGTGACTGGAGACAGTTTCAGCAGTGCAGCTCTTGCTTTCAAGAGAATAAAGGAGTGTCTTAAGAGAACTGCTCCTTTCCAGTCCTCTCATTAGAGGAGGAAAAGTGCAAATATTTTTCTTTCTGCTGTCATTCTGAGGATGAAGCCACCATTTGGACTTTCCTAACACAGTGTTTAACTTTCAAATGACAGAAATACAACAGTTCACAAAAACTCAGTCTCAGCTCTTACACATGCTAGTTAACACTTTCATGGCTGAGTTAAATGCTAGGTAAAATTTAAGCTGCTTAAACAAGAATTATGCAAGTTACAGCCACTACCCTAAGAAAAAAAATCCCATTTCAAGAGATGGGATAAATAAAATATATATTTTGTAATAAAATGTATATATGTAATAAATAAATATATACATCTCTTTTTTTTATTTTTAAGAACCTTCTCAGACTACTTTATTTTCCCTTCCAGTAAAATCCTAATTTGGAAAGATATTTCTGGAGGCTGTATTTGCATAACAGCAAGTACGGTCAACCTGCATTATCCAGTGTTGAGGAAAAAAGAACCTTCATAGAAAAGGAAGGCAATTTGCCCTGTTGTGAGTCATCAGGAGCTGTGTGCTGAAGGAAGGAGGAGTTCTTGAGGAAAAAGTTGCTGGCCGAGGTCTGCTGTAGGGGAGAAGCAGTACTGTATTATGGGTATTGTTTCACTAGGAAATTGGGTATATGCTTTGCTTTTCTGTTCTCAGAAAGCTGTGGTCCCTGGCAGATTGATTGTGGCAGTTTTTTATTGCAATGTTTCAGGGTTGCTTCAGCCACTTCAAGCCCTATACATAGTGTTTGGGTCTAAATAAATTTGAATTTGCTTAGATGTCTGCCACTTTTCCATACAAGCAGTGACAGGTTATGGGCAGGTATATCCTTGATCCGCAGGTGCCTTCTGTCTCCTCCTCTGAAATTTCTGGTTCATGGCTGTTTCCTCAGGAAAGGTTTTGTATTCTGTTGGTCTCCAGTAACAACAACTTTAGTACTGTATTGAACTGTGGTTTTTCAGGGAAAAAAAATGTGGCGAAGGAACACTCAGAAAAGCACTCCCTTCTCTGCAGGGTCCTCTGAGGAATTCCACTGCAAGAAAACTAAAGTCTTGTACTTGAGTGGAGTGATAATTTTCTAATGTGTCTTAATGCTTTTCCATCTGTTTTGCCAGCCTGTTTCAGCTGTGGAGGTATATTTGGTATGAACATCCCATCTCATCCGACAGGAGGGTCACCACATAGTAAAACAATATGTGGTATAAGCTTTTGTTGAATTCTACGCCCCTGTCACTGTGGAATATATGTGTATGAATTCTGAGTAGGAATAGCCCGTTTAGATTTGTCCCTTGCCCTCTCTGAGTTTTGCTGCAGAGAAAACATTTCCCTGTTCAAGTTCAACCGAGAGGGCCCCCACCTCCAGGAGAAATGTCTCAGGACCAGTGCTGTGACCTCCAGCTGAAATGTGTAGCATTGGTTTGTCCTTCAAGTGTAAAGCCAGCAAGGACTCTCTACCACAGTTTTTGAGCATATTTCCAAGTATGGCAGGGTGCAGTGGCAGGCACATAATAGGGCTTTTGGCATGTATTATACTGTGCTCAACAACTCCTCTCTCTGATCCAAACATGCCCACCAAAAATAACTTCAGTGAACAGCTTTTATTTTAATTATTCCAGTGTGGGACTCATGAAGTTTTGCCAAAAATCTGGCTTGTAAAGCTTTTTGTATCTAAGCACAGAAAACCGTACTGTGTAGTTAATCCCCGCTGGGATTTTCCTGATCCAATCACAGGTCTATTCTACAACCTCATCTTTACCTATCACTTGCTCTCTTAACGCTGTTCATACCATTAGCTCCTTGAAATCTCACCCCCTCTCGGCTTCTGTGACTGTTCTTTCCCAGCTATCCCCCCCTAATCTTATCTTTTCTCGTTCAGCTCCACATTTAGTGGTTGGTGGTGGGTTTTTCGGTGGTTCTGAAGTTGTTCTGACCTCAGTAGGGCTTTCAGTGAGATCACTATGTAGACTCTTCTCTCCCCCCTTTCTGCTCTCTATCCAACCTGCCACATGGTATAATTACCAAGTAACTGCACTTTTGCCAGTGGCTTGCAAACCTGCCTTTTCCTATATGTTCCATTTCTTTTTATTATTGAGGCTTTCTGTTTTCTTCCTCCCTTGTCCTCCTCTTCCAGTTTCCTTCCCATCCTCCCCATGTCACAAATTGTAAAGCAAACATAAGAAAAAGGAATGTCCCTGTGATTTGGTCAATGAGCTACTGGGTTCTGAGGAACATTCCAGGCCCTGAGTGGGCTGATTCTGGTAGTTCCTCTCTCTTCTCTATATTGGACAATTTATTTAACCCTTTTCTCATCAAACTCTACCTTGCTTTGTGAGGAAATATGAGTTATTTGAGAGACAGGTATTTAAAGTAGTATTTACTGTTACTCAGATAGTGAAAAAATTTCACCTCTAAGAATATTATATGTGAAGGAGAAAAAAAAAAAATTGATATGGTGATCAGTTTAGATTAGGTTAATTTCCTAAGTATGCCAACCCCCCCCCAGCAGTAGAAGGAAGAGGAGGAACTTTCCAGAGCAGGGTAACCTATAGCATGATAGTTTTCAGCACAGGTGGGGATAATACAGATCCCTTCATGCTTAGAGGGACTGTACCCCAATTTTCCTGCAGTGTGACAGGGTGTCCAGTTGTAGCCTGATGGCATAAAGCAAAGTGGGCAGCAACAGCACCCACTTCTCTTACTGTTTTGGTGAAGGAAGTTGGGACAACAGTGAAAGAGGGCGGAGAACCCTGCATTGAAATAGATGACCAAATTTCAGAGAGACTTAAGCTCATGCTAATATCAAAGGTTTCACAGGTTACTCTGAGTTGGAAGGGACGCACAGGATCACCCAGTCCAACTCCCAGACCCACAAGCATGGAATCACGGGCACCACGCTCCATCCATCCAAGCCTCCCAGCATCTAGACCATCTCAGTGAGATCCTNTGGAGTCTGCCCATTTCTCTAGTTTGTCAAGGTCCCTCTGAAGGGCCTTCCTACCCTCTGGCAGTTCAACATTTGCCCCCACCTTGGTATCATCCGCAAACTTGCTGATGATGGACTCAATTCCCGCATCTATATCGTCAATAAAGATGTTGAATAATGCTGGGCTTAACACTGATCCCTGTGGGACTCAACTAGTGACTGGCTGCCAGCTGGATGTGACACCATTCACCAACACTCTCTGAGCTCGTCCATGCAACTAATTCCTAACCCAACACAAAATGCTTCTATCCAGGCCATGCTCTAAGAGTTTCTCCTGAAGCTTGTTTTGGGAAACCGTGTCAAAGGCTTTGCTAAGGTCCAAGTACACAACATCCACAGCCTTTTTTTTTTGTCAACCAGGGAAGTCACCAGATCATAAAAGGAGATCAGGTTGGTCAGGCAAGACCTACCTCTCCTCTACATTTCTTAGTGGCTCATTTGGGCAGCTCCTGCTCAGTTCTCTGTTTGAGATGCCTCTATTATCTGCTTCCCATAACTCTGGATGTAGCATGGAAGCATTCTCCTGGATGTCAGGAGCTGAGGTTTTCAGTGCTGTGGAGCATAAACATTGCTCGTGTCCAGAACAAAATATTTATCAGTATTTATGTAAATACTTAGCTTTACAGGGTCTGTGCCTGGTTATCTTGATAAGTGCTACTAAAAATAATGATATGGACATTATGACATTTATATGCAGCATTTGTATAACATCTGTTGCAACATCTATAACATCATGCTGGAATTTATGAAGCAAAGCCAGGAAGAATATCTTTGCTCTAAGAACAGACAATACAGTATATATACTTTTGCAAGAACACCTTTCCATTCAAGATATTTCCAAACTAGTACTTACTAGCACATTACTTTGTGTTTGACTAAACCTAAAATGCAGTGTCTAATACTGGCATTTTCATTTGGTCTCACATTTAGACTGTACTTTGGTTCTGCTGCTGTAAGTTTCTGTGTATATGCGGTGGAGAATACAAAATAGGGAATTTTCAAAAGTCCTTCAGTGTCAAATTATTGTGGAATTCTAGGTTAGCATTTCCATAAGGCCCCCAAGTATTCCTGGCTATTTACAATAGTCCTAGACCCAAAGCATTTAAGATACATTTCAGATGTGCTGAGAATAATGAAATTAAAACAAGGAGAAAAAGGAATTAAATAATCTAGGATATAGTTAGAGGGTCAGTGATTGTTCAGATACTTACTGTTTTATTTTTAAGGCTTGGATATAGTGACATTGCACTTTTAATCAGTTTTTATTTACTTACATTGTGACAGTGTAAGGACTGTAATTTGAATTACAGGGTTTCCCATGGAATCTAACTGCTTTTGAGAGAAAGAGTTGCAAACACTAGACTTCATTATTGTGTACAAAGACTAGAAACAAAATGGTTCATTCATCTTCTTCTGATCAGCTACTCTTTCCCAAATATACTGATTCATTTGCCCATCTGTGACTAAAAATATAGATAACAGATAAAATTGCCTTATGGTTAGTGTAAAGAAAAGACAACAAAAACCTCTGCTTTATTGTAAGCAGAGGGATACTGCAATATTTGAGCAAGCATCAGCCAAAAGCTATTTTTTAAAAACCCAGAAATTTAAAAGAAGAAAACAAAACTAATGAACCTGAAATAATGAAAAGAACTTCTACTTTAAAAATTTTAAGAACAACAACCTTCAGTCGTCTAGATTTGGTGCCTACTCACTGGAACGACACCAAATCTCACTTGTTTTGCTTGGGCCTCACTCAAACATAACTGGCCTCAAGCTAGTAAGCAAGCCAGCAAATGTCTTGGCTTGTAAAGAAATCTGATCCAACTCTGTAAACCAAACCCAGCCTAAAAGCAGTGGTGAAGGGAACATATGGAAAATTAATGACAGATAATAGAATGGTGGGACAGGCTTAAAAAAAATTGTTGTTAAGTTTATGCAACAATGCTAGCAAATGAGTTAAGAAAATTACAGAGTAGTTGAGCATTGCTTTTGACTTTGCCAGCACTAAGCTCTAGAAATGTCTGCTGTCTTGTTATTTCCCCTCTGCAGCCTGAAATTCCCCTTTGCATGTTCTTAACTGATACCTGTAACTGCTGGTTCAGCTGCAGCAGAGTGGGAAAATAGAGACACTCTGATCAGAATAGGGTGAGTTAAAAGGGACCCACAAGGATCATCAAGTCCAACTCCTGGTCCCGTGCAGTACCACTCTCACGAGTCACACCACGTGCCTGAGAGGATTGTCCAAATGCTCCTTGAACTCTGTCAGACTTGATGCTATGACCACTTCCCTGGGGAGCCTGTTCCACTGTCCAAGCATGCTCTAGGTGAAGAACCTCTTTCTAATATCCAAGCTAAATATCCACTGACATAACTTCAGGTCATTCCCTCAGATCCTGTTGCTGGTCACCACAGAGAAGAGATCATGTGGAAGAGATCCTCTTGCCCTCATGAGGAAGTTATAACTGCAGTGAGGTCTTCCCTCAGTCTCCTCCAGGCTGAACAGACCAAGTGCCCTCAGCTGTTCCTCATACAGTTTCCCCTTAAGGCCCTTCACCATCTTTGTTACCCTCCTTTGGACACCCCTTAGTAGCTTAATGTCTTTCTTATATTGTGGATCTTAAAACTGCCACAATATTCAAGGTGAGGCTGCACCACAGCAGGGCAGGACAATCCCCTCCCTCAACCAGCTGGTGATGCTTTGCCTGATGCCCCCCGGGACATGGTTGGCCCTCCTGGCTGCCAGGGCACTCCTGACTCATATACCACTTGCTGTTAATCAGATCCCTCAGGTTTTTACCCACAGAGCTGCTTTTCAGTATCACATTTCCCAAGGTTGTATGCCCAACCTTTCCAATGGGATCCTCAGGAAAAGGAGTGCATTGGAATTTGCTTGGGCTCAAACTGGGTATAACAGCAAAAGCCAGGATGAGAACTACAAGCCTGGCCAAGCCTGGGAGGCAGAGGTAAGGGTGGTGTATGTGTTGTCTTTCTTCCTCTGCAGACCTCCAGGCATTTTGCAGAGATGAGCTGCTTGTGGTATGTTGTCACAGATGGGGGAACTCCCAGGGAGCTCAGAGTTTCACAGCCTTTCTCTGGTGAAGAGAATGGAAATGAAAACAGAATGGATGGAAATGAAAGAATAATTCTGATGAAAGTGTATGTATTTCTGGAATATACAAATAACATGTTTATTTGGCTGAAGGCCTGGAATGCTCACCCAGGGTAGACTTTGAAATGTGGCACCATACAGTAGCTATTTTGTACTCTTCTTCCTCCACTTTCATTTTATTAAACAACAGCAGAAATGTTAATATTCTTTCTGCCTGGACCCTAAAATGTCTCTCATTCCTCCTGTGTTGTTTCTGAAGAATCACTTGTTTACAGTGAAGGAGCATTAAGCTGCCTTTATCTCTGAATAACTCAGGTGTCTTCATTCCTTATCACTGTGTCCAGCTACCTGCATTTTTAAAAGACTGCAGACACGGCCCAGAGAATTTTAGGTGGTAAACTGATGCCTTTTGTACTGAAGGTTTCCTGCATGCTTGTGGAAAACCAAAAAGGACTGTCAGAGGGAGAATGGCAGCAGTGGGCTCCATCTCTTTGTGGCTAAATAACGAACCAGGGCTGCTGGATTATTGCCTTTGTCTCCTAGTGAATAACCTAGAAGGAAAAGCATAGCATACATTGTTGTGGTTGTAGCCTCTCTCCAGGAGAAACTTGTTCATGTTGTTTAGTCTTAAACTGGTGCCTTGACCTACTATCAGAAATGAGGACTGTATGCTGCGATCCTTGCAAAGCCATTACCTTTTCCAGTGAATATATGATAACAGTAGTTCAGGATTTAGAGTATTCTTGATTATTTGGTTGCACTTGTAGTAATATGTATTGCTGTTATCCCTGTTATCAAGCAAAAAGCCAACTAAAATGAAGCAGCAGCAACAAGCATTTCACACGTGGCTGTAGTACAAGAGCCGACCCTCACCCTGTTGGAGAGAAGCTGTGCTACCCAATGCATTTCTGACTGCATTCATCCTGGTGCATGAGCAAATGCTGGGGCTGATTTACTCACTCATACACCCCTTAGGGCCAGAAGCTGTGCAACTCTTTTGGTCATTTGAGTGTTTTTAAAAAGAAAAACTCTTGTACCACTCAACAGACTTATTTTTATTTCTTGAACCTGTTGTCTCTGGGCCAACACAGCCACTCAGGGTCTTTCTCAGAAGAGTCTTGGGGAGGCTCTGGGGAGGACCAGGTTCATCCAAGATACCTGAAGAGCAGTCTGTCGGTATCAGCTTAAACTTCCCTCCCTGCTCAGCTGAAGTGGGTTTTCCAATAAAAGCTGCTCAGGTCACTGTCTCCCCTTTATTATAGTTTAAAGAAGTATACTGGGATCAAGGTGTCAACAAACTGGTGAACTCTGTAGCTTACATTAAATAGATGATCATATTAAATCATCATAAGGATTCATACTAAGCAAAAAAATTGATGTCTGTAACAACAGAAAAAGAAGCTGACTTGTATAGGAAAAAATGAATATGTAACACACAAATATATAAATACACATTATATATACACATACATAGTCGTAGTTGCAACACCAGTAGTGCAGGAAGCTCTGTGTGGGGGGGCTCAGGGATGATTTAACTGGCAACCATTTTTCCCCTGAGAAGTAACTTTTATGCCACTTCACATGGCTAAAAAGCTGAGAATCAGTATCAGTGAAGAAGGAAAGGAATAAGAAATGTTTACAAATACTAATGTTTCCAAACATATATGTTTCTGGTTTGATAAAACTTTTGGGTTCCTATGGGAGAGTAAAACAGCCTAAAGGTAAGTCTTACGATGTAAAAGAATGTTTGCTGTGACCTTGGCAAACCTATGAATTGATCAAGAGAGGTGATGGCTCCAGAGTGCACAGTGCATGTCTTGCTTTTCTAATATCTAGAAGATTCAATACATCTGAAATATAGCAAAAAAATTTCCTGTAGGGCACTGGATATGTCCTACTGACAAAAGGGAGCTGTATTCTTTTCTCATCACCTCATAAACAGTGGGGCTCTGACTGAGGATGTTAGGTAATGCTTGCCACATACGGAACTCAAAGGGGGTATTACTTTCATTGTATAACCCTTTGAGATCTGAGACAGTATTGTTTAACTAAGCATATTGTTTTTCCCTCTTGCTTTTACTGAGCTTTGATGATGATTTTAGAACTTGACAGCTGTGTTTAGACTTGTCTTACATCTCTTGTACAGACCAGGAAATATAAATGTTTGGGGCAGCAGGCAACATGAGCTGTGTGGAGGGAGTAGAGTCAAGATTTGCCTTGGGAAATTGTGGGATTGGTCCAAAATTATGAACTTCTAGCCATCCTCCTTTTGGGAGGTTCCTTAGAGATGAATGGAGTGCTGGTCCCTTATGCCACACTCAGAACTCTGTGACTCAGGAAGGGGCTCAGGGACACCTAACATTGTTGCAGAAAGGTGTGAACTTTGGCTAGGCACCATACTTCAGAAGGATTCCTATCTTTACTAGGGATTATGGTCCAGAAGACCTTAAGAGATCTCCAGGAATACTTGATTTTCCCTATAGCACTCTTTTTTTGTTGCAACATTTACATCTGAGTATTTTATGCGGCACAATAATTAGGGTAAAATAATATCTATTATGAATGATCTCTGAAAAAAAGAAGAAAATAATTTGTTACAGCTATTGTAATAAATCAAGAGGAAATAAATTTTTTATTATTACTTCAGACCCCTAAAATCAATTATCTTAGAATTGTGTAAGTTTATGGCATAAAGAAAGATGTAAAGAGTTCACATTTATTCAATAGCGGAGTTTATAGGCCCATCTTTGAATAATTATGAATATTTTGTTCAATATCTGAAGAATATGGTTTATCACCATCTATACAGATACCAGAGGAGATTATCTTGAATCAGCTAGTGAAACTGCACACAAACCCTCCAGGGATTTTAGCTGAAATAAGAAACAAGAAGGAATCAAAGACATTCAAAACTCTAATAAAATACAGGTCATGGACAATCCTATTCAGGGTCTGAATAACTCCTCTGTCATCACCTCTCCTCTCTAATGATAGAAGACGACCCAGGGATATTAATTGTTCTTAACTTCTGTAAGACACCATGCAAGCAGGGGCGCTTAATTGTGTGTCATAATATTGTTTGGTTTTCCTTTAGAAGAATAATATTTCCATGGTGTTTGGTTGAGTCATAGGACTCCGAGGAGAGGTCTCCTGAGTTTCAGTAAGACTGTATCTAAAGGAAGATGCAAAGCCCCAGGTATCTTCAGATGTTTCTCGCTGTGATGTATATGTATATCCAAGACAGAGTGAATCTTATGAGCACAGTTGCCTTTGTAGCAACTTCTCTGTAGAAACACCACCTACCCAGACCATGAGCTTGTCTGTTCTGTAAATATGCTTCCCCCACTCTGACATGGGTTGTCTTCAACTCTTTTTTTCTCACCTTCTTTACAGAATTTGTTTGCCTTTGGCAGCTGAGGGTTGTGGCACCCATTGCACACACTTTGAATTAATTTTTAGTGGGGTACTGGAAGCAAGGATAATTTAATGACTGTAACTGTTAACCATTTTACAGCTGATCAGTTTAGCAGGAATGTAAAATCAGTATTCTTCTAAGACAATATAATATTGTCTGTTTCTGGTCAGTATTGTTTGTGTCCTCTATAAATGAATATTAGCAGTTCATAAGCTATATTTGGGGACCCAGAACAGAACCTGCATTTATTTTCGCGGAACAAAACATACTACAGGATTCTTATTTCTAACATAAGATGCCAAACCTTATCCCCATGGTTTAGCGCCATGTTTCAGTCATCTTAGAGAGCAAAAATCTAAAACCTCTTCATCTGTTTTGCAGTAATTTGCCAGACCCAAATTTCATTGCTTGCAGTGTTCTTCATTTATAAACCACTGTGTCTGGTAGATATGTCTGGAATGTGGAGCATTGTACTAAAAAATAAAGCAAACCAATCTTTAATAGCCACTCTATCCGTTAGCTAAACAAAATCCCATATCCACACCATTCTGAAAAGAAGGAGTGGTGAAGACGGGAGAAGTAGTGGAAAAAAAAGGATTAGAAGTAAAACTGTGTATATGGTGGCCTAAATTAATCACTCTGAGGTTTGGAACAAAGATGAAAATATAAATTAAACAAAACTGCCTTTATCCCATAGAATACTTAAAACGCTAGTGACAGAATTCAGAGGGTGCAGTGTTTAGTTCCAAAGAAAACTGTATGAAAGGCCAGGAGGCCATTTGCCTTACCTTTCTGCTTTGATCTTTAGTATATCTTGTTTCCATATATAACTTTGAAATATTTTATAAAGAAATTCAGAAAATGGGTCTTAAGTGTAGTTCTTACTAGGCTGTATTGCATCAGAAGACTGCATAAGAAACTGTAATGACTATTTGCTGCAAGATGTAGCAGTACTGTATTGTTCAGCAAACTTCTTCATCTGTGTCTTTTAATTTTTGGTTTGTGAAGGCCAAGAGAGAGTCAGGTTTTTTTATTGCCTTGGGATGATTCTTTTTTTCCCCTCTGCTCTCATAAACCTTCCATATGCTTCTACATCTATGTTTTGTTTTCAATTTTAGTGAAGGCTTTTATTTGGAATCTCATAAAATTCTAATTTATTGCAGCTTTTTTTTTTTTACAAAATGAAAAGGGGAGGTGGAGAGTATTGAGATAGCATGTGCAAGGCAGTCCCAAGGAATGCAACTGAGAATTTAGAATGTTGGGCAGTTTATCCACCTTTGGTTCAGCTACTGGCAACTACTTTTCCTCACTCTCTAACCTATGATTTTGTGTTCTCACTGTCTAGAGAAACTGACTATCTAGACTCTATCTCAGATGAAACTTGGGCAATATACTTTTTTGGGGGGGGGTACAGAACTCAAGTTCTGAACTTCTAAATCTCCTAAATAGGCCATACTGATCATAATGTGTACACTGAGAAGCAGTGAGAAGAAGCTATATCCTAACGTGCCACATCTGGCACTGTTTTGTAATAACTTCTCAAGGATTTTTTTGCATTATGGACCTTGAGATCTACTTAAATCAGGAACAGGAATGTCAGTTTATTGTGTAGTTGTTGGTTTCACCAGAATAAAAGACTGCATCTCTAGCACAGGGAAAGGCACAGTCTTTCCTCTTGTAGGGCAGAAGCTAAGGCAGAATGTCATAAGATTCCTAAGATACTAAAATCAATGTCATGAGAGGTCTCAGGAACATCCAAGAGCACAGTGAATGACCATATCTGCCTGTCTCTTGTGCCTCTGGATTCCTGCATGCAAAGAGACGTCAAAGGACAGCGTAGCTAGATATGCCTGATGGGGAAGAGAGCACTGAGCATACTTAAATGTACATGGACTCAGGCATCACTTGTTTTGCCTTTTCATATTAAGTCTTTACCTGGATAGCACAACTGGTCTACAAACTCATATAACTCTATTTAAGTAATAAAGTCTCCTTTATGACTTGTACAAACTGCCTGTATCCACAGCTGAGAGAGGGGAAATCAGGTAGGAAAGCCTCCTCTGTATATGAGAAGCTCCTATAGCAGTCAGTTCTCACTATCATTTTGAGGACTGATTTCCATGAGTGTCCACCATTTTTTGACTACTCATAAGAAATACCTTCCAAAATAACAGTGGTACGTATATCCCTCTGGAAGTTGCTGATGAAAGCTGATTCTTGCTTCGCTTATGAGGTTTGCTTATGAGCGACTGGGAATACATCCAGGCTTGTCTCCTTCTGCTCTGTTCAGAATCAACTCAGGAGCTAAACTGAATAAAAGGGAATGAAGTGTATTTCCCACCAGCATAGTTATTTTTCTTTGCCCCTTTCTGGGGTTAAGTTGACCAATCTAAGTGAAAACCTCATACTTCAAATAGTGAAGAGTTGTGGTGTTAATGTGTGACTGTGGTCCAAAGTTACTGTGAAATTTTTCAAGTAGTTTCTGACTTCAGCCGAATGAGCACAGTCTTTTTCCAGCAAGAAATGACATCACTTTTGCCTAACTACATGAAGGACTGTATATACCTGTGACATAGTTAAGGGTATAGTGCACCAGCACAACCTATATAAAAGGTGTAATCAGGCAAAACAAGCAGTTTAAGTATTTTAAGTATTTTTTGCAAATGGTGTGTATACTTTTGCATATGTTTTATGTTTGATACACCTGTAAACATATATTTACACATATGGGCAGGTTATATAAATATATATTATATAATAAATATATATATAAACATATTCTTTGTGAAGTCCTTCCCACTCTGTAACACTGTTGCACATGTTAAGATATGGCAGTAATAATATCCTCTTGTAGTTTAAATAAAAACCTCCTGTAGTTTAAATGTTTTGAGAGAAGACCCTCCCAGAAAAAGTTCATAGGGGTGAGTCAACCTAAGCACTGAAAGGGAAATTCAAGTCCTGTAGCATGTTTGAAATCTATTCTTGCAAGGACTGCAAGGAAATATGAGAGCTGCTCTGCTGGAGAGAAACTGCTGGGTACTGGACTCTTTTTTTTCTCCTCTAAATAAAACACAGAATAGGCTTTTAACTGCCTTTGCTCCATAATAGCTACTTAACCCTGTTCACTAGCATTAAGAAAACAAAAAGAAAATTCCAAGAAAAATTCTTATTCAGAGTAAAAAATATAAATTAAACTGAAGTGCGCAATGCACACCCTCTTCTTTCCTTCCTGTTTTGTTTGGTGTTTTCTAGCTCTGCTTTTCGGACAGCTGAATGGGGGCTGGGAAAGTGTTTACAATATTTTCACATGATTGAGATGGCAGAGTTCTTGCACTCTGTGAAAGGCCTTCTGTTTTCAGATGGCATTGAAAGTTTACCGTCTTTCCAGACAAAAGGAAGAGAGCCCGTTGCCAGCGGATGAGTAATGGGCATGGCCTCCGCACAATGCCTCCTATCCAGTCCTAAATCTACATGGTGTTCTTAGGCTTCCCAGCTTCTCCAAAGCAACCTTTGTCTCTGCTCTGGGAGACCAAAACTGTTCGTTGGGCAAGTGGGGAGGCAGCCAAGAGGGGAAGGCTCAGTGACAACAGTTGCTCAGTGCTCACTGCCCAGTATCTGCCTTCTTACTATGCTACGATAATGGTTGTGAACCCATCAACAATTGAGCATCTTCTATACAAATATGTTGCAGACCATCTGTATAGTTTTCAGTTCCAGAAGATTCCAGTAACTCACTAAGTTTTAATATTTTTTTTCTTCTTGTTAATCTGATGGGCTGCCCTGAGATAAGCCTGTCATTACTTCGGAGCTAAAACTGCACAGAAGCTGGCAACTCTTGTATTTGTTTTCTTACAAGAAACTTGAAGCAGGCATTTTCCACTTCTAACAATTTTCAGGTTCTTTTTTTAGGTGTTTGGGTGGTTTTTTAATAGCCAGAAAAATATTTTGGTAAATTATTGATAACATAATTTAGAAAATATTAGAACAGACAGTTCTGAAGTTCTTCCACAGGTTCTGTACATTTGTTGGTGTTATAGAGACCAGTAGGTAACTTTTTCCTTGTTTCTTTTATATAGCTTCTTAGAGCTTGACTGTTTGGAATTTATCTATACGTAAGTATGTGTGGGGCATGTATGTGTGTGAAGCATGTCTCTCTCTGTGTACCTGTCTAAAAGAAATTGTCTTTCACTGTGCCATAAAAGGCATGAGGAAGAGATTTCTAAGAATCAACCGAACATTCATTAACTGCACTTAATTTTGATGGTAAGCTTGGTTAAAATTACCAGTATTTAGTTCTTATTCTTTCGTTCTAATTTGGTGTTGCACAGTGACTGATATATTGTTGTCAGAAAAATAGAAGCAAAGATGTAAGAGATGTAGGATTTCTTAAGGGTTGGTTGGAGCTGCTATCAGCAATTTACTGATTAACCTGTAGTACTGATAATCCTGGGTACACAAGCAGTGCATTAAGGTTATTAGCAAAACAACTTCCTAAATTTCCTGAGTGGAGCTTTCAAGGTAACAAATTCTATTCTTTAGACTTTTTTTTTTCATTTTATTACTTTGTTTTGTTTGGTTTTGTTTTTGTTTTTTAGGAGTTAACCATCTAAAACGGCATTAAAATAATCTGGCTTCAGTTTCTCTGTCCTGAAAGAGCAAGTCAGCTGAAACTCGGACATTTTGCTGAAAGGGGGGGGGAAACAGGTAGTTTTTGTTTTAAAGAGCATGACCAGACACATTCCACTCTGGTGCCTTTAAAGGGGACCTCCTTGTTTTAAATGCCCTCAAGCAGAGAAATACCAACACCTTTTAATTGTTTAATATATTACAACCTAAAGCATTTACAAAAGTGCTTTCCAAGTGTTTGACTGTTCCAGGTGCTTGATCCTGCACCTTCTAAAATAATAGGCTATTTCCCCTCAGTTTTCCTGTGCTTGGTGCCACAATGAGACATATGCTCTGTATCAAGGGAAGGGGAAGTGAGGGAAGTAAGTGGGACTGCCTGACTTTGGGTCTGGTGCTTGCAGCATACATAGACCTCTCCATCTTGTGTCACACAGCTTCTAAAGAATGAGAAAATAATATGTCTTGTACTTGAGCTTTAAGATCCAAGGAGAAAAATATCATATTGTTAAGCAGTTGAATGTCACTCTGCACAAAGAGTCCTTATCACTGTGTTCTCTGAGCAGCATCACAAAAGAGAATAATAATTCTATTAATCAGGAATGCTGAACATACACCCGTCTGTGATACAGCTCTCTTGCAGTCATCTAAGAACCATGCTCTAAACTGTCTGCATGGAGGTGACATGAAGCCAAAGTCTGATGGCTGTCCCATATAGCCATGCTTGAGACTGAGGAAAATTACGCCTTCTTTTGATTCTGTAGGGGCAAAGTAAGATACAACTTACTTGGCCTGTACTTGACTAATTTAATTTTAAACTCGCTTAGCCAACATCCACTGAGTCTTTACCCTGCTTGAGAAATAAATTTTTATTACAGAGTGCTTAGGGCTCCCTAGGTTTAGTGAGACTATACCCTGACATAACAGGATCTGAGCTACTCTGTCAATCTTATTATCATGTCATACCTTTCCTAAGAGTATTGGATGCCACGTGCTTACAAGCTGTGTGGTTCAGACATGAACATGCCATGAGCATGGATAACCTGAACACACTATGACTAGAAATAGACATGCAGTGAAACTGGACAGACAAAGAGACTTTGGAAATGCATTCTCAAAAAGTTTCTTTTCCTTCTTAAAAAACCTCCCTGCTGAGCAAATGCAAGCTAACACAAATGGTTAAACTTGGGGTCTCAAATCCATTCTCCTAACAGCTCCCTGCAAGGGAGCAGCAGCTGGACAGTTTCCAGTAAGAAGCTGGAGGGAGAGTGGCTCTGTCTGGCTTGAGAGAGGAGATAATGTGAAGTTAAACAATTCTGAGAGTGGAGGACTGAATCTTTCCGTGGCTGCATTTTCCATCATGCATTTCCCAGCAGTTGCCTGCCATCCCTTTGAACCCACATCTCCCATGTGACAGAGCACTGGTCTGGCTGCTGAGCCACTAGACTAATATTGTTCTTTTAATCTCACAAAAATGTGTTAGAAAAGAGTTGGATTCACATGAGAAATTAAGTATAAGATCTGTCCTCATAAAGACATTATACCATGAATGCTCTCTTTCTGCTGGCTGCAAGAATAGGTGGCTCAAGGGTGAAAGGGTAGCATTTACATTTAAATACACCTATTGGAATTGCACAAACAGAAGGCTAAAACTACAGCTCGCTCTCTGAATACTTTTAAAGTTTGATGCTTTTTTTTTACACAGCAGCATTTAAAAAAATTTTATTTACATAATCGAAAAAGGGAAATGAGATGCTTTAGATCACATAAAATAGAGTGAAGAAGGTCTTTGTGCTGGCAGGATAAATGGATGAACCTTTTCAAACTAATCATTTTACCTTTTTCATCTGTATGTGCCAGTCAGGAGATGAAATCCAGATTTGAACCAGACTTTTCTCTCCTGTTACACTAACTGGTAGTGCTGGCTGAGTGGATGATGTTTACATTTTCCAGAGAAAGTTAAATGCACCTTTTTTTTTTTTGGTATATGCCAAACCCAGATTTACCTTGTGATAAAACAGAAAGCTTCTTAATACCAGAAGAAAACAGAAACTAAAACAGGATAGAAAGAGCACTTTTTGCCAAAGTGGCCTGGCAGCCAGGGTACATGCTCAGTGAAACCCTTGAAATGCACTTGGTTGACCCACAACAGGGTGTATTCCCTTTCCACTCCAACATCTTTCTCGCCTCTATGCAGTGACGGAGGCTTATGGACCGAAATTGCAAAGAAAGAGTGAGAGAGTTCATAGCTCCATGTTCAGTAGCCCTCTATGTGTCTTTTTAATGAGCATAATCTAATTGTATTTTGTTTGGGTTTTGTTTTGTTTTGGCCTTTACAACACTGTGTGGCTGCATAAAACAAAACATGTCCATTAGTCTTCCTAGTCTAGCATGCCTTAGTCTTCCTAGTACATCTTCCTAGCCTTTATGTTCTAAGAAATGCTGAATAATTCTTTCCTCTATACTTTCTTGATTTTTCTCCTAATTTTACGTCAACAACTCATCAATAACCTTTGTTTTCAAATGAAGGGTACCTCTGCCAACTAAACTTTCCATGTAGAGAAACTTATATAATCCTTGTTGCACCCTATTTATCTCTCCTCCTTCTCCTATGTCTTTTTGGAGGTGAGGGGATCAGAGGTGTGCTCAGTATTCACCACAAACATGCTCTACATCATTATCTCTTCCCTTCAAAAAGACTCCTGACATCCTGTGTTCTAACTGCTACTGAGCATTGGGTTGACTTTTTCATGGAGTTTAAAGGTCAATTTTAAGGAGGAATTATTCTCCTGACCCATGGATACATAGGGACACATTACATGTATTCAGAGGATTTTATGTCCTCTGCAGAGCAGTTTAGACAACCTCAGTTGCATTGTTTTGAACCGGTAATGCAGTGAAGGTGCCTCAGTACTCCTGAAGGAGAAATCCCTGCTAGCCAGCCAACAGTCAACATTACACATCTTAACCCATTGAAAATTTAGATAATTTTTATCTACTGAGGAAAAAAAATATAAAGTAAAGCCTGTGTTCAAAAAGTGAAGTGGATGGTAGATATTCTGAGGTTCTAGTTGCTGACCTCAGTTTCCTGTTTTCAAGAATAGTATAACACAGAATAGTGTTATTCTCAAGAGAAAGAACCACAATCAATCTATTACCACTATCTGATAGGTAAGCAATTTTTCTTTCTTTCTGGAAAAACATTGTGGGAACTTCCAAGTCAAAGAAGGAGGCCTGTAGTTGCTTTTAGGTTCTCATATCATCAGACTGTGGTAAGAAGATTGTGCCAGTGGCAGTTTGAGGTTAGAATCAGACATCTCCATTCAAAATCAATTTATTAGATATAGGCCAAGAAGTTTATGCTAAAAGTTTAGTGTCATTAAGTTATATCAAGCATAACTCAACTACAATCAAATACTAATTTCCTAGCTTGAGGGTCTCATTTCACACTCTGAATGATTAAAATACAGCCTGACCAAACACAGGTTGTGAGATAAGTGTAAGCTCTACTTAGAGATGAACAACCTGATTTTTCTTTCACACCAGTTCTATGGTCATTTACCTCCACTGTCTTTGGTGGACTGAGTCCTGATTCACAGGATTGCTTCAGTACATGTTTAAAGTTGTGCTATACATTAGAAATGCTGGGAGTAAAGCATGTGTGCATTGTGCCTGCCACAGTACTATCCCTTCTTAGGCCCTAAAAAAAAAAAAAAATCTTTCTGAACTCTTGATCCATAGAGAATATTTTTTCAAAAAATTACTTTTGTTCTCATTTATGGCATTGCTTCATCATTTAGTATCAGTTATTTTAGGGATGACTTGGAAATTGGTTTACTTCCTGTCACGTCTTCCAAGTGGGACTTTAAGTTTGCACAAAATAGACTACCACTTCTTCAGTTTGACGTGCACCACCATGGGAGGTCTCCTGTGCTGCTTTTTACCTAACATTTACTTCCTAGTGTAGAGGAGGTAGGAGAAAATATCTTAGTTTGATCAAGGAATGAGGATCTGTATTCTTAGCTTGACTCATGTTGACACAAAATATTTTTACTGGGGAAAAACTAAGTAAACCAAACATGATAAACTTTCAGTCTGCTTCACCACTAGGTAGATACAACTTTGTCGGCTGGAGTTCTGCTTTATCATCTTTAGCTCATGTACACACAGGATATGGAAGAGCACATGTGCTTTTGATGTCTCTCTGGTGTACTGTTTAAATTGCCAGAGTACACTTTTTGCAGTCCTTAGCAACTGATCTGTCACTGGGAAGCTGTAGAAGGATTTTTGTTGTGAGCCAGGCCTTGTCTGCTTATCCAGTGTGATGGCCATGTTCTTTGCAGAAGAGATCAACTGTCTTCTCTTTCCCCATAACATAACCTGAAGTGGGGTAGAAACATCAGGAGTGGAGGGCAGCATAAAAAGAAGGATTTTCCCCCTGAGACATGTAGTTGTTTCTCAGTTCCCAACAGCAGAAACTTAAACTAATGACCTTTCCAGAACATGTAAGCCAGCTGAGCCCAAGAACCACATTCATTTTTACGATTTGATATTGTGTTATGATTTTTTGTAGCAAGGACAATGTTTTGCAACATCATATTAACATATGAACAACCTCATACTCCCTTGTCTCCCCAAAAGACAACTTCCACCATGTTTATTTATTCAATGGCTCTTGGGAGGCTTTAAGGCCACTACAGATGTCAGGGTTAGTGCAAGAGAGACTTTGCTGAAAGAACCAGGTAGCTGTAGTGCCACCTCTCTACTTCTCTTTCTTCCTGTTCCCAATCCCGAGTTTAGGGAGGAGGCAGAATTTCTTTCTTATTTGCCTGGCTTGCTGGGGAAGCCACATAGCTGTGGTCTGTTTGCTCAACATTAGCTGTGCTGCCTAAGTGTGAAAGCAAGCATGGAGTGTAGATTCTCTCTGACTTCTGTGGGATCTGGAGCAGATCCATGAGGAATGCTACTGTTTTCAGCACTTCCCTTGCTCTGCCTAAGACCAGGCACACTGAGATATGAATGTTGTTACAGCTGTCACATACTATATATAAGCCACATGTTGATGATTATTGCTCTAAACTAGAGGGTCTCTTTTTAAAATGTTTTCTTCCATCTAGAACATACCAAGTTTTGTGTGATTTTTAAAGTAAGGGTTTCTATTTTTAATGTTGTTAACAGTATACCTAGAATTTAGGTATGTCGTGGTTTGACCCTGGCTGGATGCCAGAGACCCACCCCAACTTCTCCTGAAGGAGAGAAACTGGAGAATAAACCTGGTTACAGGCAAAAACAAGGCAAAACTATAAGTAAAGAACATAAAGGGTTTATTTTCTAACTAACAAGCTCAGAACTGCAAGGGAAGCATCATTTAGAAGGCAACCTTTCTCCCCTCACCCCTCCTTCTCTTACAATAGATGTAATATTCCCTTTTCCACCAGGAGAAAAAGGGGGAACATAGGGTAGGGGTAAACCAGGCAGGTTGGTATTTCTGAACAGATCCAGGGTAGGAACCATCTCTCTGCCCTTCCATAAAGTTCTCCCTCTCTCACGAGAGGGAAAGGTCTTTCATGACCCCTCCCAAGTGAGATCTCGACCTGAGGACGACAGTTCTTCTGAAAAATTCTCTGTTGTCCAGAAGTCACAGCCAGGATTGCAGCTTTTAAGTACTGGTTTTTATCTGCTTCATAATAAGCCCACCCAAAAGTACACAGATCCTATCACAATGCACAAAAAGTCTGTCCAAGGATCTCTGCCGAGCTCTCAGCTAGCTCCAGGCTTCTGTTTCTGGGCTCCAACACATCAGCAGTGTTGTCCAGTTTTTACCTCTCCATCTTCAGTCTTAATGCTTAGACGGATTCTGCGGTCCTGGTTCTCTCTCTTTGGTCCATAGGTTTTCACCATGGTCAGTCCAATTCACAAGCAGCAGCGGGATGCCTGGAAGAACATCTCTACCCCTTCTCTCGTGGGCCTGGGGGCCTTCAAATCTCTCAGCCTCCCGACGCAGGTTCTGAGCTGGCACGCTACATCTTACTACTGAATTTTTTTTTCTTCTCTCCCAAGTATGTTATTCGCAAAGACGCCTTTATCTCTACTCTATAACCTTGAAGGCCCTGGCAGCACAGAGAGAGCCCAGGCAAGAACTGAGCTGTTAACCCCCTCTCTACCAGAGCAGCAGAAAACCCCCTAAACCATAACAAGGTAATATCATATTATGGGTTTAGGGGGAAAGTATAATTTATTTATTCATTATGCAGACAGCCGTATACTAACAGAGAACTAGGCCCTAATTAATTGAAAGAAATTGGTCTATACATTTTTCAGTTGTTTGTATCACATTGTGGTTTGTTTATTACTCCTAGATCTGCTTCACTCTGCTCCCTCAATAATAGTACATTTCTTTACAATATAATGAACTATGCTGGATTTCAGAATGCTGCATGGTCAAATCATGCCACTCCTGTCACCCTGCTGAATGCCAGCTATTTCACACTGCCAGTGCTTGGAAGCACTGACTGCTGGCTTAGCAAGACTGGAAAGGAAAGGGAGACCTGGATGTATTGACTACATCTAAACTACAAAATAAAATTAGCCAGAGGCTTTTACTGGAGCCCAACTGGCATGGAAGAGCTTGCATTCACATAGCTAAATTCTCTTGCCCTTCAAATCACAGTGGCTGCATCCAAAATATCTATTGGAGATGGTGCCTGACCCAGGTTAATACCCAAGATGTGCTTTGGCATTTTCCGGAAGAACATTAGCAGACTTTGGCTAAAACTATGCCAGGGACCAATTTAGTAGTATGGATGGTTTTAGGCCCATGTATTGCTAGTCTTGTTTAATTTATTTGTGTTAGAGGCAAACCTCAGTAATTCTGCCACAAGGCATCAGGAAACTCATATTGGCCTCAGTGATCAGAAGCTGCTGAGAAGTATAATAATTAGGTTGTTCACCTCCTTCACATTTGAATTCCCTTTCTCATTCTATTTTTTTTTACCAAATGAATACCAAAATGGACATATTTTAAAACTCATATAGTAATAAGATTATTTTGTTGCCTGCTCAAAACTTGTTAGTTTTGAACTACCAAGAGGTTTTTCACATGAACTGACCTTTTGGGAAAGCCAGTTTCAACTCTCCTCCCTGGTAAAGGATCTCATATGGCTTTGAGCAAGTAACTAAGAACCTGTGTGAGTCAGCACCCTGTTTGGATAATGGGGTAAAAAGCTGTGAGATGTTGATGTATAAACACACCAGGTGCCTGAAGTCACATAAACATGCTAAACTAATGTGAACATAAAAAATCCCTTTGATTTCTGTGACAAGCTTTTTCACATGTCTGGGAAGGGAATTTATTTTAAACCCTGCAAAAAGAACATAAGTACATTGACCCCCATGTTTTTGCAAAGTCAGAGCACTGAGGCTGGGCTTGGATAAGGCTGACCTGTCTTACATACAGTGTGAGGTATTCTGGGGAGCTGGTGTTCTGTGTTTCTAGAGCTGACTATGTGCACTGGTACCCCAATTATCCCATGTAACACTGTACTTCACAGTATTATGTTATATTTCTGCCTGCAGCAACATAGATCAGAATCAGGTATTCATGCTATAATCTTTTTCTCTATTCTAAAGCTAACTGGCAGTGAAGGCCAAGTAGCTTTAAAAAGCTTGTAGTACAAAATTATTATATTAGGCCATGCTGTATTATGGAGATTACAGAAAATTACTTGCATGTATTGAATTAAACCATGATTTCCCAATTATCTCAGCAGCAGCAGCAGCAGAATTGGGACATTTTAATAATTGCATTATCAGTTTGGTAGGAAACTACTATCCTGAATTGCTTCTCTAAATGAAAAAAATCTGTATTGTTTTATCCAGAAGGTTTCTGGTTTCTAGCACTAAACTTTTCTTAATGCTCAGACATATGATTGAATTACTGAAGCTGACAAGTACTGATTTCAATGACGTTTAAGGTAATGCATATTTAGCCTCAGGTTTGCTACAAGCTGAGTGTGCTATTAATTAATGCAGTCGTTTAATGTGCGGCACCTTGCTGAACTATGAGAACTTGATTGTGTGCTTTCACTCAATGTTCCTTTTAGGGTAAAAAGGTTCTTTGTTTCTTAATTGACCTATTCATGGATCAGTCTCATAAAAGAGGTTGTAGAGCCCGATATGTACATAGTCATACCTGGCCAGGCAGTGCAAACCTCATTTAATAAGAATGTTATGCAGAAAAGAATCAAGTTGTTGCCCAGAATGGTTTTCTTAGAAGTGGATATTTTTTTCCCTGAGCTGGGGAAAAACAGGAAGTATGGCAAAGCAGAGGAGGAACATTTGACATAATCTACCTTTGCCTCCCTTTTCCTTCCCTTTCTATGTTGCCCTCAGTCTTGCCTCAGTCCCATGGATGCTTGCATATGGCAGTGGCTCTACTTAGATCTGCTAAGACCATTGCATCAGTAACGATTTGTAAGGACATTTTGCGCTCATTTTTGCAGTCTGATCCTATGAAAAGTAGTGGAGGGCTTATGTCTTCCTCCTACTGCTAATGGTGGTGTTGAAAGTGCTCCATGAGTTCCAGGGAAAAGCCTTGAAGACTGTGTGTTAGAGAGCTGGTAACACTCTTTTGGAAGTACATGCAGATTCCTTTAGTCTTCAGTGGGGGAAAGTCTGGCTCTCCATTAAAAAAAAGAAAAGCTACAAAACCTCAACACAACAGTTGTAGTGGCCCAAATAAAACATAAAACCCTCAATTTCAGCTCAAGTACTCATTCTAGGGAGCCTTTAGATTAAAGGCTTGAAGCTTGACCCAGGGATGAGTATCTCCATTGTCTTTTTGTGGATAGAAGGGATGCAGGCTCTGACCACATGAGAGTTTGGCTGCAGTGTGCAAGGACGTAGCCCAGTGGTGCAGGCTGGTACTCCCTGCCGCTTGGTAGAGGGTATCACCACAAACTTGATGCTTATTCACTATGTACAGACTGTGAGCTATGCTATGCAGCCATCACCCTAGGCTACACATCTCAGGCTCTTTTTGACCCTCTTTGTTTTAAAGCTGGATACTTTCAGTTTGTATTCTCTTTCTAACAATTTGCTGTATTTTTTTCCTCCTATTTCCACAACTGAACTTGCTTTTCCAAACTCCTCATTCTACTATCCACTCTATATGTTTATATTTTCCTGTTGCTGAGGTATGGTGTGCTGACCTGCCTGGACAGAGCTCCTTTATCACGGAGATAAACATGATGTCCCCCTCACACAGAGTTTCTGTCATGTGTGACCTTTCATCTTGAACTACCGTGACCTTTTTTTCATTAATGCTGTACTGTGCTGCTTGCAGAAGCCAGGAAAGAAAATCTTTTGTTTCTAGATAGAATATTGCTAAAGGACATGATACGGTCTTGTTTTTAATCCAGCTAATTAAAATCTGCATGTGCAGTGTAACTGAGAACGCAGCCTTCGCCCACCACTTTCCCACAGGCAGGGAATAAAGGCCTTTAGTGCAGCAGCAGCTAGCCACCCTTGGATAACAGAGAACAGAGCCCACAATTCATCCCAGCTTGCCTTATCATATCCGCGGAGGGCTTTCCCCTCCCTCCCTCCCCCTCTCTCTCCATGGAATCATTTACTGTAGCTATGTGCCTCTATACATCACTTCAGAATGTAATCAAGTTAAAAATATGTTAGCTTGCATTTATCTATGCTCCAGTGAGCTCCAAATATAATTCATTTCTAGTAAAAATAAAAAGAACGAAGAGGGGGGAAAGGAAAGGAGAAAGAAAAAAAGAGGGGAAAAAAAGTGTCTATTTCTAATCAAACATCAACTCTATTTATTTTGAAACTGTTCTGCTAAGAACTAACTGAATATCAGTTTAGCAGTTTACACTTTTGTACCTTCATTATGCTGACTTTTTCGGATTTGCTGGATGGTTGTGGTCATTACTGAGGCTGCCTTTTTTGTGTGTGTGTGTGTCAGGGAGAGGGTGCCACAGAATTTTTTTTCATGAAACATTTCCTTGGTTAGTTTTTCAGTAGTTGGTTTTTCTTGGGCAACTGAAGTGGGGAGGGAGGAGGAGGAGGAGGGCAGCCTGATGGGAAGGAGCAGTGAGGGCAGAATGGGAAGTACTAAAATTGAGCCTCCACCTGTTTTCTCTTCCTTCAAGTCATGTCTTATATGATGATGATGAGGTCATCAGGAAGCATAAAAGTGTGCCAGGAGATTCGAAACTTGGAAGGAGATTGTACGACATGAGTAGAAAATACATTTCAGTGCGTGTACAGAAACCCTTCCCCCAGTAAAGCACACAAACAGGCTTTCTGTGGGCATTCCCTGGTAACCCACACAAAGAGCTGCTCAAACAGCTGTGCCTTCAGCTAAACACCATCCACATGGCTGCTGCGGAAAATGCTGATTTTTTAGGCATTAACTTTCCTAACACAATTTCAGTGAAATATACTTACAGTTATTAAAGGAAGTGATCTTGAAAAAATACACATCTGAAAAAAAGATACAATAATTATTTCATTTATTCATTGCTAATGAATTATTCATATGTGTGTACAACACATATAAGAGATGAAAAAGTGATGTTCTGAAATGTAATAAAGCTTATTAGGTGACATCAGCCTAACTAAAACACCTACCATCGCATTTTTAAGATATCTAAGTATTTTGAAAACAGACAACAGAATGAATTAAAGACAGCAGTACTATGCAGTTCATATATTAAAATACATTATGCTAATCAAGCCCAGTAGTACTTCTCATCACAATTTGACTGTCTTCTGCTGGACTCTATGAGCACCAGTAAAGATCTGTACACTTTTCTGATTTTATTGCCTATGGAAGGACAATATTAAATAAGAAATAGCTATTATAATACTTCTATAATTCTATTGTATTATATTTATATAACACATCATGAAATTACACCAAACATAAATTTTTATGTACTCTAGAACTAGTGTCTTATCAATAGAACAGTGATAGTCAAGAAGACATTTATTTTACAATCTTAAGGGTTATTTTTTTTTATATTTTGAGGAATCTCATTAGTGACACCCACTTTGACACAATAAAAAGTTTGTTAATATCAAGTCACATATTCCTTTTAAGTGGACTAATCCTAACAAACACGGAATTTTTTAATTGTTACTTAACAGTCTTCCTTAAGCATTAAAATTAATTTGTACTTTGGGGGACAGCTACAATTTTTACAGGCAGATTCAATGTTAAATAATGTCCTGTAATTCCATGTGACTCATAACCTAAATTAGGGTGGTGATTATTATTTTGGTCACTAATAACTATTGTAGAGCACTTCTTAAGGAGAGGGTGCATAACAACAGCTGAAAATCAAACACATTGCTGTGTTAGTAACATGTGGAAAGTAGTATGACATAAATTCCCTCCCAAAGTTACTGAAGGAAGTTGAACATCAGGACATGTTAAAGGTCAGGCTTAATAATGGGGCAATAATGGGGCATAAGTCTCAGATCCCCACAGTGAACATTTAATGTACTGAAATCAGGATGCCATCACTAAGTTCCTAAATCACTTTATGCACTCAGAACTGCATCCAAAATGTTTAACTTATGATAGGACCCGAAAGTGTTTAGGAGGTTGTTGTCAATACATTTAATGAAAAGCGGATCAAAATGACATTCTGCAATCTCACATATGGGACTTGAACCTGCACTTCTTGTGTTCTGGTCCATTTGTGTCATCAGCCACTGTTTCTAGAGATTCCTTACCGGTGATACCATGGAAAACAAGACTGCAACAGGAGGGCATACTTCAAATTTTGTATCAACTTTCAAAGTCTTCACATTTTCAGAGTTTATTTCTCTACTTTTTATGCCACTATTAATTTTGAACACAGCAGATGTATACTGATCTTCCAGAACAAAGAGGACATTCTACATTAAATGAAAATTCAGAAAACTAAAGAGGTTAACATGTCAGAGATGGCAGTTGTTTAAAATGTTCAGCTATGGCTGCAGAAAGATCCCTTTAAAATGACTGCTCTGCTTTCCTATACTAACATAATATCGAAGCAAGTACTTAAATTAGCACCAAAAGAAGTAAAAAGAATAATTGTGATTAAACTTCTTTTGACACTGCAAATTCCTCTCACAATCCAATTCTCGAATTTCACTGCATCCCTTTCAAACAAAAGCCAGCTAGTTCAATTGTGCAAGAATGTTTTATAATGCTATGAAATGAAGGGTCGGTTAATCATGCCTTTTCAACCAATGATAAAGACCATGGCAGTAATGCTTCATCCAAACTGTGATTCAAAGGGACAGTAGGAGGCAGCTGCTGAATTGCAAACAGATCACGAGTCACGCTCTCTCTAACTCTTATATAAAAAAAACCCCAAAGCAAAATAATATTATGATTAGAAGACACTTTCCATGTTGAGGAAGAGAGTGGCAACCCATCTGCTCTCACAAAATAACTAGGTAAATTTATTACTGGTGGTGAATGGAATGGGTAGCCACATAGCTCTGGAAACAGCAGAGTAATACTAACTAAATAATCATGCTAAAGGCAAGTTTTACCTAGTGAGAATAATTTTGTGTTGCCTTGAGAGTTTGAGATTTAGCCTACTACTAGCAAAATAGTCAGAATAATAATACTAGTAAGTAGTTATTTGTAATGGGAACAGAGTACAGTGCTCATTAGTTAAAAATAATTAGTTATCAGCAACGGGAAGCCTGTGGTAGTGGCAGGAGTCCAAGGCTGGTTGTCCTGCAGGTACCAGGCACAAGAAGCATGGTAGGCCCACCACTATGTCTCCTCCCCTGGATGGTCTGAGTGTGAGGTGTAAACTAGCGAAAGAGAACAAGGGGAACTACTTATTCATGGCATTGTAGAGACTTCTTTCTACTAATTTGTCCCTCGTCTGTCGGTAAGGTCCCAATTTTTTTCTGGAACATGAAGGAGCAATGTGAACTTCCGTTCAGTTCAGCATCCACCTGTTGTAAGAAGCCTGGAATCCCTTCAAAGTAAAACCAACTGAAATCTGTTTTTCCGAATTCAAGCCTCATGTTGTTCCCACTCATGTTGGTTGGACCATTGTGTCTACCTACTGCAACATCTGGTCTTCAACTTTCCCTGCAAGAAATAAAGTTGTGGACTGTACCTTCTACCTAACATCATGAAGACAGTTCTGAACAGATAGAATATCCAAAGTTCAGCTTTCTCAAATTGTGCCAACAAAAAACTAGTCAGAGTTTGGCCCTCCCCATTTGTTCGCTGCCTATGAGGATGGCAATATTATGACATTTAACATCAATAAAATAATCCAAAAGAAAGCAAAATAACACGTTTTGCTATTTTCTTGTACCAAGGGGGTTACCATTTGCTACTGTGCTTGTTATTTAGAAATACTTACATACCTAAATGCAGCCTTTTTAATTTTCTCACGAGAAACAGGAACAGGATTATATCTGAGCAAACAAGGTTAATGTTTACTATCATGGCTAAAATAATTCATGGTTCGTCTCACTTTTGCTTTTTTGTATACTAAGGTTTGAATGATTTCTCTCAGGGAGACAATTCTATGCAAAGGCATGGTCCCACACTCCTATCTTGCTCTTTATCACTCCTTTTCATCTGCACCAGGTCAGGTAGGACACTGGTAGCAGCAGGCCTTTTACTGCCACTGTCACAGTTTTTGGGTTTCAAACAGCTGTAATGTGGCAGTTACACCTCTGACAGCTTTAACATATTGAAAAAAAAAAATCTCTGAAAGTTTCAATTCAAAATTTAGCCAGCATCAGATCTGGCATAGTTTTTCAGAGATGGACAGGTGAGTGTATAGAAGGAAATACCCCTGAAGACATGTAGTTGTTGAAGTTTACCTCTGATGACACTTCTGGGAAACACACTGAAACAACCCAGGAGGACAAGGTGTGCATAAAGCCTACAAGCTCTTTAATGTGTGGAAAAGGCATTCTGTGACAACTAAGAAATTAAATAAACCAAAAGAGACTAAGTTCAACATGAACTTTATGAATGAAGGCAACGAAAAGGTCAGGAGAACAGACTAAGTGATCAGCAATGTAGTAAGGCACACACCAACAGATAATTTCAGATGTTCTTCCAATCAGTTGCTTTTTTCAGAAAATATTCTTTCAACCTTATTTTCTGCACCTGCAGGGTAATTACCTGGATTAGCCTGTTACTTGAGCTCTGTCACTTTACATTCCTTCCTGTTAGTTCTCTCTGTGTTGACGCCTGGCATTAATGCATAGAGCTTGGGCTCAGGGTGTCATAAGCTTTGCTTATATATTATAACATTTATGTTCCTATTTGCCTGGCTTTGCTTCCATAAATCTATCAACAAACCTCTATATACCTTTTTTTCCCATTGTCTGCCATTTTTATTCTGTAAAATGATACCTGTCATGTCTTGAAGCTCATAACTGTCCTTTATACACAACTGCAAATTCTGATCAAAATTCTTGGATCTCTGTAGAATCTATTTCCCTGAATTGGTTTCTTTTAATTTCTACTCAAGGTATGTTCCTCATTTGTTGTCTCAGATGCTTTTCTTCATATGGCAGGATTTTTAATTTCTGCTTTCTAACTCTGTACTTTCTTTAACTTCAAAGTACTCAAGACTTTCTGATCCTTATAAAAGCCCTTCCCTTAGACAAGCTTTTTAAGAGACTCAGCTACTCATACCACGTTTTTCCTAAGAGTTTTTTAAATTTTGGCAATTATTATTCTGACAGATTAAATTTTTGACTCTTCCATTTGAACCTGGTAAGCAAATCTAAAAGTTGCGTGGCCTGCATATCACTTGTGAGGTTAGGATTTAATTTCTTTCCTTGTTTATGAACAGCCAGTACCATCATTAATTTCTATGGTGAAGATGAAATGTTGCCATTGGAGCTAAACTGGGGTTCTAGAGGGACCGTTGTCTTAAAAGCAGTGAATTTAAGAGGAAAATGCAAACTTTCTAAGTGTGATGAAACATAATGTGTTCCTCTTAGGAATGTTTTTAAAAAAAGAGAAGTGTTAATTAATCATGCTTTGAACTTAGTATATGAACAGACTTTTCATCTCTGACTTACTTAGTTGTCAAAATACTGTTAATTAAAATACTATTTTAATATTTGTTTTAGGAGTTCTTTGTTAGCTGCCTTGAAGAAGACCATAGCATAAATTTAAGCAAATTTAAACCTCTTCCTTCCATTTCTAAGCATTTACTCCTGGAATGAATCCTGCTGAAGTCCCTGGGAGTAAAGGCATAAAACACCTGGCCCATGATCTAGGAGCGTTACTACTCTCATTTTACCAGAACACTGTCTGGACTGATATTCTGCTTCATCTCTGTTGGGATCATTATGGAAATAAATTATCTTTTGTCAGTGTCTTGTTGGTAGCTTCAAATAATTCTTATCAGGCTAGTGAGGTATGGGTTTTCTCTGCAGAAATTCTGCTGATGTGACTCTGTGGCACACCAAACATCCAGCCATTTTATTATTTTGCTTTTATTGACCATTTCAATGTAATGCCCCCAATAACTAGTAGAGACTCTTCTAAATAAAAGTACACTTGCTACCTCCAGTATTCTGAAACAGTTGGTGTTTACATGCAGTCTGAAATTTTAGTTTCTTCACAACTTGCATGTTGTTCAATTGTGGGTTTTTTTTTTTAATTTCATATATTGGCAATTCAAAATCTTGCACAGCTGCTCCTCTTTATTACAAACCCAACCACATTCCCCAACACACCCCAGAAATCCCACCCCCAAAACAAAGAAGTTTTGAGATAAGTAATCCCCTGAAGATCTGAGCAAAGAAAACTGATGCAGGCAAATAATTAACTCTCTAATAAAATGCTTCACCTTTTCTAGTTGCTTTCTTTAGGCCCTTCTCATCTATCATTATCATTGAGTGTTGTACGAGCCTTTTATTTCTGATGGACTTACCAAATTTTTTCCACTAGGTCTCAGCTTGTGATAAACACTCCAATTCATGCCCTAGCTTCCTGTTCCTGATATGCAGAACATATGTCAGAACAACTGGCCTAACTAGAGATGAAAAACTAGAGAGAGAGAAACTATGAAATGTAAGACAATAGAAGTACAAACATCAACTCGCTATGAGCTTTAGGATGGTAAAATTGACATTTTGAAGATATTGGAGATTCTAGTGATTCTGGTTTTGTACAAATGAATCTGATCTTTTTTTTTAATTGGTACTAATATAAATTTCTTTGGCACTTGTAAAAATTCAACGAACACATGGCTGTTTCTCATTAGTGGTGGCTGTCACTAAAATGAATATGTTGCTGAGTGTTCAGTTTCTGGGAAACGTGGTTGAAACATGAGCAGCTCTCTCAATGCAGAACTCAGAGTCAGATGTTTTCAGAGGGGATGTTCCCCATTAAGTAATGACAGAAAACCATACGGAACACATTACAAATCGAAATACTGATTGATGAAGTGCCTGTGGTCAGCTTTCTACAGAAATGAAAATTTTGAACGTATTATCACGTCAGCATGGAATTGATCTCATGTACAATCACATTTTGTTTTCATTTCTGTTTTGCTTTACAGTCTTACACGTGCTGTTTCAGATCATGTTTATAGCTAGCAGAACCTCAGACTGAAGGAAATAAAGCATCAGTTTTGAGCTCTGATGTTTCATTGATTTAGCCCAGTTTATAGAAGCCAAATAAGTCTGAGTTTGTTCACACAGCTGGTGAGCTATAAACTCTTTCTCCCTCTAGCAAACTTCCCCCCCTCCTTCCCAAGAGTCGGGAGATTGGACTAGGAGTTTGCTGGAGCATGCAAGCATTGGGAGGGAGAAGTGGGGTCACCTTGTCAGGCAAAGTGGGTCCTGTGTGGGTTTCCATTTATCAGACTTGAAAGTTCCTCTTTGTCTTCCCCAAAGTAGATGTTTTCCTTTCCCCACTTAACTCATTTGCAGGGGTTCAGTGAGGAAAATCAACCAGTTCATGCTGACTTTAGGGCAAGATGGCTTGATGGTTTGCATTCATGGTACTTACTACTCTGGCTGCAAGTTCAGATTTGTTTCAGATACAGTGACCTCTTCTGTTTTGCACAGAAAGCAAACAGGCTGATCATATGAAATGTATATAGCTATTCACTGTGTATACAGATCACAAGTGAATGCATGTCTGAGTCACAGCATATTTAAAGAAAAATATACAGTCAAATAGTAAATTTAGAGACGTGGGTCAAAGAATCTAGCTCTTTTTTCCCCCTACAGTTCTTAAATGGTTCTTCAGTAAAAGCTTGAGCTGGAATAGACTTAGACACATATTTAACACAGTGTTATGAACACTGG
>WEKX01018474.1:50398-67811 GCA_013390025.1 Pitta sordida | reverse complement strand
GAACACTGGAGTATTTCTGTTTCTGAGATCCCAGCATGAGATTATTAGAGTGGTAAGGCACATCAGGTGTGAGAGCCAGGTTTTGCTTACACCTTTGCTAATGGAAACTCAGTCAAATGAATAAAGCCGCTTGGTTTCCATCCACACAGCTGAGGCTACAGGTTGGCCTAGGACATAAAAATTTAGACATAAGGAGAAAAATAACAATTAAATATCTGCTAATGCCTAGAAATGTGAACAGTGGGTCTAAAAATTAAAATCAAGGAGAGAGAAATATCAGGCATTCATGTAAAACACATGGATAAACTTTATGGTTTATTTTTTTCATAATCATTGATTTCAGACAAACAGATCTAATTGTTCAGAATTGGTCAGAATGCACAATCCTTAGATGAATTCTCCGAAAACAAAATCTTTGAGGCTTATAGTAAAAATTATAAGTCCCTAGTTTTCTTAAGTCTCCTAGCCTCCTTAAATAAATGTGATTTTTTTTCTTTTTCTAAGAGTTAACCATGGCAAACTGTCTTTCAGGGATCTGATTTCTGCCCTTCAGACTTCTACAGATGTTCTTGAATATGCAGAACAAATGTACCTTGATGATAAGCAATTAGTTACTTTTCATTTTGTGTTTATACATGACAGAAACCTGTATTGGCATGTAAGCGAACAGTAGTGTTTAAGTCCTTTATTAATACGAAGGAAAAATTGTAGAATAAAATGAGGAAACATCTAAAAATAGCTGTTCATGGAGATTTAAAGTCCTCTGTAGCCTTCATAATTATTTTGATGCTCTTGTGTTATTAAAAAAGTAATGCAGGCATCATAGTGATAGTAATGATGAGTAATTAACTGAGATTCTGCTCTTTCAGACATTTAAGTCGTTTTTATAGTGATAGTTACTGGCAACAGATATTGACTTTTAATGGGACTGAAGGTCTTCATGGCAGGAGGAAGGCTGAGAAAGAGCCGTAACTATCGTTCAGATTGCCTTCCTCATGTACAATTTTCTTACCATACAAGAAGACCCTGCAGTCTTCATGTCTTTTCATACCAGCACTATGAGCTCTGTTCTGAGAACTGTTGGGATTGCACTTTTAATACTGTCCAGGAATTGCAAGTTTGGGCTTAGGTCAGGGACAGATCAGGAAAGACTCACTGAACTGTTACCTTGCGTAAGCTTCAGATCTCATGAATCCTGCTGGTCTTGGAGGATCAAATATTCCAAAGTCTTCACCTGAGACTGCTCCATCAGCCTAAGATGAGCCATAGTCATGGTCCTTATCCGGACAGGAGACCATCTCAGCTGAGGAGAGGGAAATCTTGTGTGTTTCAAGAACTGTCAGTGTGGGACATTCCCATAGTACCCTGTTTCATCTGGTATAGATGATTGAGGCCTTAGTGTCAGAAAGAATAATTAGTACTGGACTGGGTGCACCCATGCACATTTCTGACAGTGTGTCTAGTAAACAGGTTTTGTGATTCTAGGCTTGTTTACTATGACAGAAAGCAAGGGTGTGGTTCCTGGCTCCTAAACTGCCCCAGACAAAGGCTGAGCAGACTCGTCCTGCAAATACCTGGCTATGCATTTGAACTGCTCTCTTGTGCTGGAACGGGAACTGATGTGAATGTGTGATGAACAAACAAAGCTGAAGAGTGAGGTCAGTTAAATTGGTTATCTACAGGCTTGGGCTACCTTTTTCTTTCCAGCACTAGGAAGCCTAAAACTGATGAACTACAATGAACTTAAGATTTCCCTATAGATCAGATAAAATAAGGATATTCATCTTTCTCTGTCCACTAAAAGTTTCTAAGCTTCTATTGGGATCTAAATCAAAGAATTAAGAATCTGGACATTGTTGAATATATCTTCTTCAGGACTCTTTTTTTGTATACATGAAGAAAACAGCATGTTTTTTTCTCAGATAGAAATGTTCAGACAGCATTACATGAATTGCTATAGCTGTTACCATTTTCCACAAGTATGGATTTGGGGGCGAGAAGACTTGCCAATATAATCAGCACTAATACAGATTTCTATTTCCTTTTGTTATTGTATCTTCTGAATGCCTTTGTTCAATTCTGTTCCTTTTAGGAGGATTACTTTACTTTTAACTTGTCAATTCTTATACAGTTCATCAGCCTTAAAAAGAATATTTTCAAAATGCTCAGGTAACTGAAGACTTTCTCTCTTTCTCAAATGCGATCTGGTGCTTACATATAGTCCTGGAAATGCTATTATCTGCCAAAACACTGGTGAAACTGGTGTGATACAGACAGCTAATAAACTTCTGAGATTCTTGGTCTCATTTAGAAGATCTGGCACTGATACAAACATTTAGGTTACTGGTATGTATTTTTATTGAAAATCATCCCACTACAACCACATTTGTAGATATAAAGGCATCCTATGTTGTTCCCCTGCTATTTCCTTTCTAGATTGAAATAGGTGATACTCTAAGAGTAACACTAGAACTACACCAATATTAAATGTTATATTAACTATATCTGACATCTTGGTGAAAGTTGTGGCAGGGGCTCCTAAGTGCTAGTCTGTTCTGAAACCAAGATTTAAGGTCTAATTCCACAAAATTTCTTCATTTTCTTTTTAGCCTGGTAGTTTTTATCTGTTTAGCTCTCTTGGAAGATTTTTTATGGTTGAGTTTAAGCTGCCAAATCAGATTGGGATTCAGACTTCATGTAGGATTTTGGGTGTTATTATTTCTGTCTCATAATAATGATAAGACAAGGATTAGGAACAGTGTGAATGAAGAGTAAGGCTTGAAGCTTTTGGAGCAGAACTAGCTCTCATCAGAAATTAGTCCATCCTAATGATGCACTTCTTTTATGGGGCTTATTCTGAGTTTCCATAGAGTTTTTCAGGCAATCTAAACAGCAAGGCTGCCTAAAATGTAAACAAATGCTTTTAGATGTGGTGTGGCAAGCAGCTCACATTGGATATGAGTTCCAAGAATGTACAAAATTAAATCTGCTTTATTTAGCAGCAAAACAGTTACTACACAGTGGTACCACCTCATGTGACTCATCTCCAATGTCGCAACACTTAACCAGAGAGATTGGACATAGAGATGACTGTTTTGCCCTTGCTCAGAGTACTAGTAAGAAACCTGCCAGTCATGCTGTTTCTCAGCTCACATGCTGGTCATATACAGGAAAAAAAATTGTTTCCTACTAAATCACACTGGGTAGCACCTAAGTATTGCAGCTGCTGGATTTCCATAGATGGCTTCAAGACTCCTTCCATTAGAATATCACAGCTGGGTCATCAGAGCTGGCCATCAGGGATCAGCTTTAGGTCTGCTGACTCAACAGAAAAACTAGTTTGGACCTGAATTTCCTAGTTAGTACATCATGTATTGATCTGCAGTTTCCAAAGTGACATGAGGTTTCCACCTCCTTTTGCTTTTCTAGAATGATGTGGAGCACAACCCTCACCCTGCCAAATAAGTCCCCAGACCTCTTCTTTTTCTTCCCATCTCACCTGGATAATGCAAAACCACCTTTGCTAGAAGGGACAGCAGTTATTGCAAAGATGAAATTGCTTCTTTTTATCGCTCTAAATTTATTTTTTTGAATTCTCTGATTACTGAAACCATAAAATACAAAAGGACAAAACAAAGCAAAGGCAGTATTTCTTTCTTTATCTTAGGGGCACTCAGCTCCCAAGAGATTTGACAAAAGAGTGCCTTTCTAAGTTCCACAGCAAGAGCGTGTTTTTCTCTAAACGCTCTTACATTCTCCCTTGCTCTCACTTGCTTTAAAGCATACATCTGACACAAATTAATCTGCAGGGTTTTCAGTCATTTCCCATCCGCTGCTGGGGCAAATTAGACTTGGTGATGTTGTTTTGGCCTAACACTGAAGCAGCATGAAAGGAATGGCCCAGAGGGAGAGCGAACATGTTCTCCTTGGCTCTTCCTCCATGTACTCTCCGGCCTGTTCAACAAAAAAGTGAGTTCAATTGGCCTGAAAGGCACTGGAAGATTGAAATCCCCTCTATAATACCTTAAAGAACCAAAATTACTTAATTAATGTGGAGACCATTATGCGCGGTTACCATATGAATGAGTAAGTGGACTGCCTGAGTTACAGAGCAGGAAAGAGGAAAGGATATCTGAGGTCAGACTTGTCAGGGTAAAGGAATCCTAAACAATGAGAGCATTGGTTTAAGATTTGAGGAAGAATTTGAAAAAGAGCCCCGAGAGTGAAATTAAATGAAGCATGGGAGAGTATTAGTGGAGATTAGCAGTGCTGTGAAGGAACCCAGAACAGACTGCCAATCGCCCCCAAGCACAGGCAGCTTTAACTGGGCTGCTGCAGACAAGAATCAGGCAGTATGCTCCCGAAGTCTGACTGAAAAGCATTTTTCTGAGCAACATTAAAGAGGTTCTCTTCCACACCTCTTTTCTTTCATTGACTTCTGAAAGTGAATGTCTCCCTCCCAGCTGCATGTCAAGTTTTCTGTTGGTTTTGGTGTTTTGGTTTGGGGTTTATTTTTCTTTCTTTTTTTTTTTTTTTTCCAGACAGACTTATGACAGAAGTAGATAAACTCAAGATTTGAAAAGCACTTGGGCACTTTCAGCGTAAATGTGATTCACTTACTAGCATGGCATTATCATTACAAGCGTGCTGTTTCAGATGAGGAGAGGACAAAGTCTAGTGAAACTAATGAAATTAATGGCTATACTTGTAGTTGAAGTCTGTGAAGAACCTGATGAGATGTATTTGATTACTTATCGAATTAAAGAGATGCATACTGGTTTAGTGAAAACTAGATTATTTCTCCAAAACTTGAATGCTTACAGTGATCTAAATTGTTTCAGAGTTCTTTGAGGCCATTTCAAGATTTTTCTCCCTGAAGGTTCTCTTACTAGCTACTAGTTTTCAGAAACCAATACTTGCAATGGAACAATTATCCATAGGACACGAACCAGTTGAACGTGGTAATATTTTGTCAGGCATTGACTGCAATATTTTTTGACTTTTGTTTAATTTGCTGTCTTTTTGAAACAGTATTAACTTACATGTTCTGAAGTAAAAGTCCTGACTGCTGGATATGAATTCCTAGCACTTTTCCTACCAGCTATAAACAAAATTGTTGCTAAAAGCAAGGGGAAATTGAATCACTCTCCAAAAATAATTTTACTATGTGTTAAGTTTTCCAGAAGACAGTGGACTAGATCTTGAGTAACGTTTGCAAAGCTATCTGACACCTGCCTGCAAGAAGTCAGGGATCATATTTAGAAAAGATCCCCATTGACCCTATGGCTTACTAGAAACGAACAACTTTGGAGAATAGTAAATAAGTGTCTTGATGTTAAATCCTGCTGTACTGTGATAACCTATAACTGGTTGAATATCTGGAAGAAACTCTTGGGGAGACACTGGAATAGCTTGTCCAGAGAAGCTGTAGGTGCACCATCCTTGGAAGTGTTTAAGGCCAGGCTTGATGGGGTTTTGAGAAACCTGGTGTAGTAGAAAGTGTATTGTATCTTTCTCTACATCCTTAGCAAGAAATATGGTAATTTTGTATTTTACAACTGTAAATCGCAATCACTTGGGCTTAGCTTTTCAAGGCAACTCTTTCATTCTCTTGAGACATCAGGATAACATTTGCCTAAACTGATCCTGGGTAATGGACCAAAATATTTATTTTGCCTTGTGAAGAGGCATTCTTAAAACATCACTGGTTTATGTTCCTAAAACATTTAGGTACTTCTGCAAGAGGGGTGAACCCTGGCATTAACAGTCTTAATGGTTTTCAAGTAACACTGAAACTGCTATTTGTCTGGTGTTCTAAAAGAGAGTGAATTAATGGAATCCACACAAATGCTCCTTCATTGCATAAACTGCATTTCAGAAGAAGATTGGGTGACATTTTCTAATGTTACCCTTTGCAGCAATTGTTTCATTTCTCTGCAAAATAAAAATTTAAGTAATTGGAATTTTTCCTCAGGATAGGAAAAAATTACCCCCTTCCAGCCCTTTCTTTATTTTTGCATCTATTAATTTAATTGAAACCAAAGTTGTTTGAAATATTAAATACCATTGGATGCCTCCTTATAATTAAGGTTATAGCTGTGTGGGAAATACTTTTCTACCCTACTAATCTTTTTTTTGTTTTCCTGAACACTTCTGTTCTGCTCTGAGAGAAAACCAACTCCTTTTAAAGGCAGGAGTACTTGTGCTTCCGTTGATATATGGATGTTAGCATTATGAGAGCAGTATGTAACCACCCTAGATGTTTAAACTTCAAAATACCTCATTTTTTTCCTGAATGAAGGAAAGCTTGGTTAAAAAAAAACAAAACCCAAAAGTTCATTGTTCCACAATTTCATTCTCTACCTCAGCTAACAGCTGAGTGCTCTGCAGGTTAATGCAAAAGCCATGAGAAGTCAGAAGATGGTAGGAATTGACACAGAGTGTGGCTCTACCTGTACTTAGGCAGCCTATCTTCAAAACACACCTTGCCAGCCTGGCTGAGCAAGGATTGAATTCCCTTTGGAAAGCAATGTTGTTTTATGAGACTTGTGACTCATTAGTCACCCACTCTATAGCCGTCATGCAGGACTTCCCTGGTGGTTTTTTAAGCTAGGCCTGACTAATATTTTCCACCTGCTCTAGAGGAGTGTGTATGAGTTGCTTAAGCTCTACTTTGCAGAAGAAGTGTGTTCAGGAAGTTGGCTGCAGGTGCAGCTGGGAGGAAGAACTACCTGCATTGCCATAGATGAGGCCAGTGCCTGATGGCATGTGAATTTGGACACAGCAGAAAGATGTCAGAAACCTCTTTGGGAAAAAAACCCCTCACCAAGCCTGTTATGTGTTTCTGCATTACTGGTGGTTTTGTTTTTTAGTTATTTCCCCCCATACCCCTCCTCCATAAAAAAGAAAATTGCACCATATAAATGAGAAACAAAGATGAAGCTAAGGTGCATTTCCTTAACTCTAGAGCTAAAAAAGCTGAGGGAGAAATTGCACACCTAAAACAGTCTTCATTGCTTCTACTAACAATAACATGTGATACTTCTGCTAATTCTGACTTGGCCGTGGAGTTACTCAATATACCATCCTGCACTGTAGAACTGATTGCTCAATGTATGGCCTAATTAGAGTTAAGAGCTGAATGTGACTTTCTGTAATGTATAATGGCCAAATTTTGCCAAGTACTAATCTAATATGTACTGCAGGAAGTGTTTAGTTAAGAATATTTTTTCTATGAAATATGTTGCAGGCAATATATTCCTGATCCATAAACTATCCCTGTTTCTCCACTCCCATCTGAATAACACAGAATAACTTTTTATTGAAAGATTTTTGTGTTACTTCAAGCAGACTAACACTGACACTGCTTCTTAATGAAATCTAATTAAAGAAATGTGATTTCATTTTAAGAGGTTTTCCTCTGTCCTTGTCCGTTCACAGCAATTAGAAATCTTTTGCCTTAGAGCCCATATAGGAGAGAGACTTGTATTACTTAAACTTTCAACTCTTTTCCACGTGTGAACCACAAATATATTAACTCTCAATGATTCACAAATTAGGCTAATAAAAATAAAGGCAGAGAGGCTGGTAGCTTCATACTTTCTAATAGTTTGGGGCTTTTAAAATTATTTTAAAAAAATGAAAACAGCTCAAGTCAAGAAAAAATGAGTGATACATGAGATCAAAAACTACATAGTTCTTTTAAAAGATTCTGCATAACTAATCCATCATTAAGATTCCGTTTAATGGCTGGTGCTCCTTCTAATTGGTTAAACTACTTAGAAAGTATTTCAGTGCAATCATTAGCATAGAAAGCCTGATTGTTTATGCCTTTTGATCATTGATGCTATCAAGGAAGAACTTGGGTTTTAATATTCTTGAGAAGGATGTGTAGAGATCTGACTGTCATCCACGCTTCTTGCTTGTAATATTATATGTCTAAGATCCTTAAGCTGCATATAGATATCATCTTATTTCCTCTCATCAAATGTTTTCGTAGTAAATGCCCTTTTTGTACTATTTATTCAACACTATTCAATGAGCTCCTTGGGAATCAAGTAACTTGGAAGATGTAGAGAACACATTCTTTTTGTAGGTTGTGTGAAGTATACATATTGTGCCTTGGAGATAAATACTAGCTTTGGGATTTTTAATGATGTATCTAACCTCCTATGATTCTATGTGAGTTGTTGTAGGGTCTAAATTATCTGCCATCTGGATTCCATTTGTTCATGTTTGACCTAGGTGAACAAGATCTACCAGACTAGGGCCAAAGGTATTTATGCAAAGAAACATATGGACTAGTTTTGGTTTGCTGAGTTTATTGGCATGTTCTTCAGCTCTGAAAGTTGAGAAGGAACTCCTTTAGGTGAAGCTTTCCTACAATATTTCTTCTGCTTCCAGTTTTGGGATTTTGGGACACTGCCATTCCTTCTTGCTTTTCTTTTTTTTCAAATCAACCCAGAGGCAAGATTCATGCCATGAAGAATGTCAGATTATAAACTGTCTGGTCTGAAGACATACTGAAAATATCTAAAATAGTCTATGACATTTGTCATGGGCTAAATTCATTCTTAGCATCAGTAAGTACCCTAATAGTGCTTGGTCCTTAGTGACCCCTGGTAGTAGAAATCAAATGATTATTGTCTTTAGCCTAAATTGTTTAGAAAGTACAATCATGCTGTATGTAGTTGCACCTTTTCTGGATTGAAACCAGCAAGAACTTCATACTGAAAGAATCCATTATGTGTGCACGCATGAAACTAAAATTTTGTTCTAGAGATAAACTGTTCTGATTGTACCATCCTGCTGCTGCCTTGGGCAGTAGCCAACAGTAAAGCTGTTTTTAAAAAGTCTATCAAAGCTAGTGTTGAAACATTCTTTGTTAGGTAGGTAGGTAGATAGGGCATTTTATGTTAATCTGCTTTAGAGTGAGGCTAGAAAGCAGGGTTTTTTAAAACTACACTTGATTTTGAATTCATGAATCATAAGCCCCCACTGTGCTCATAGGTAGGCTTCATTATTCTGAGTTATCTTTCAGAAGGATGATGGGAGCACACCCACATAAATAGAGCTGAGTGGCTAATAACACAGTGAACGATTATAATTTTTTCTTAGGTTCAGGATGTTTTCAAGAAAATTTATTTGGAAGGGGGAATATTTTGCGCTGATGGGCAACCTACAAGTCCTGGAAATATAAGTTGTAGTGTCTAGCTGCTCTCTGCCTAAGTGTGCTCATATGCTGCTCTGGCATGCATATTGGAGTATGCAAACAAACCCTTTGGTTCTAGAAAGCCACGTCTACCACTCTCCCCTTCCCCCAAGTCCTGCTTCTGCTGCTATATTTGCCAGTAAAACCCAACCCTGTGAACATTTGCAGACACTAGGCATAAAACCAGGCCAGGCACAGCAAAAATTGGAGATTTATAAAAGGATACTAAGAGTCGCAGAAAATAGGTAAGTTGTGTTCTCCCCACCTCTTCCTCTCAGCATTTTGCTGGAAAGGAAAATAGTTATAATGACTGCTCTTACCGGTTGCTGAATGTTTGATTTAGGCAAAGCTTGCAGATTCAATTCCTTATTTCTGCTTACATAGCTTTGTAATATCTTCTGGAAAATCCTTTTCAAAAAGTATTAGAATTATTGTAGATTACTTGCATCTAAAAGTTCAGGACAGTTGTACATTTCCAGTCATGGCTATTGCAATTTAGATTGTAAAGCAAAAGAAACCTCAGGAGGGTGGCTTTTTCAGAATGAAAGGCATAACAGCCGCCCACTCAGCTGTTTAGTCAGAAGTCTTGTTTAACACTGTCCCAGGCTACAGGAATTCTGCATTTAGCAGCCCGTTGTGCCTTGTATCCCCCAACACGTATGAGGAAAGCCTCTATGAGCAATCATGGGGAGAAGAGACAGTTGCATGAGGTGAATGGGAGGTTATCCCTAATTACAACTGTGTTTGCATTTTTTCATTTTATTTCAAACCCTTCTACTCACATGCATGATTCATTCAACATGCTACATACCTGACTTGTGAACTTCTGTGGCAAGAAGGAAACACCCAGCTTGGGGAAGCGGCTATGATAATAATTCATATAAAGTTCCAGTGTTGATCAGAACAAGAGATAATGCTTAACTTGTTGATTGCTCAGGCTCTCAGTTCTGTTATGTATGGAAAAGTAAATACACACTTTGCATGCTTATCAGAGAGAAATTAAAATTGAGTATCTAAAACATTTGGCAATTCTCTCTGTATCAGCTACCATCAGTATAGTAATTAATAGTTTTTTTTTTTAAAGTAGATAAGAGAAAACTAAAAATCTCTCCCACACGTTGAAAACACATTTTTGGGCCTAAAAGGTTTCTTTTGAATATACATAGGACCCTGCCTTAGAAGTGTCATGGGTTATCGATTATTTTGAAATTCTCCTTTCAGAGCAGAGTATATATCTCTGTGTGTTTCAGCACTGAAAAGCCACAGTTTTGAGTGGGATCCATAATTAACAGTACTACAGCTAAGTATCTGTCGTTTTCTGTGCAAGGAAACCCAATGTCTTTAGTTCATTCTTGATCCCCGTGCTTAAATTAAGGGCTGTTATTAATTTAGATACAGACTGAACATGGTTATCTTACCTTCAACAGGAAAGTTCAAACAGTAACAGCTCTCCTTTACTTTACCGGGTGACCTCATTTATAAATTTCCTGTTTATCATTCATCTGAAAGCTCTCAGGGGAAAAAGTGAAAGAGTTCTTCAGAGTATACAGTCTGAAACATCACAGCTTCAAAAGATGAAATTGAATTGCTTTCTTTGTGGCTCGAGAGTAAAGAGTGTACATACCTGTCCAGTTTACTTCAGAAAAATTAGGCTAGACTGCACATGTGTTAGTTGAAAGAAACATTAAAATTCTGAAAACACAGAGTGTGTTCTTTGTATAAGGGACTTGTCCTAAAGCAGCAGATCTGATATCTTTAAAGGCAGCATATGAATTACATTGGTTTCTTTGTTAAATTAAAGGAAATTATTTACCTACATTTCAACTTTTCTTGCAGATAGTGCTGCAGGCAACACAAGATTTTCTGCCTAATGGCTATTTTCAGTTATTGAACTATATTGTGTTCTTATTTCAGTGTAGGAGATTTCTAAGAAACTATTAGGCAGTTGGTTATATGCTGTACTGTTATATTTACTTCCCCTTTAAAACTGTGACTTAATTGAATTTTCATGCTCTCATAGGAATTTTCATGGTGATTTACACTTTTTTATATCCTGTAACTAGTAACAGTACTGGTTTCCATCTCCCTTTTTTTGCACTGAGCACCTGATATGTGATGCTTTTTTGGCTGACTTGTTTTGTGCTGTCTTGAACAAGTATTTCCAAAACATTTTCTATCACTAGATTTAACACCATCAATGTAGCATCTGACACTGGCCTGACTAGCAAGAATCACTTTCAAGGCTTAGAATGCCTGGCTATTTTGCTGTCACACCTTACTGGATCATTTTTGTAACACTGGTCTTAGAAATTAGTCCACAACCATCAGCTTCCTTTCAAACACTTATAAGTGTTCTCAGTGATGAGCTGGCACAAATAATCACACTGTATGATAGAAGGTCAGTCCAGAAGGTGCATTTGACAAGCTGGTATTTTAAATTCTGCTTGCCTCCTGTCCAGCTGCCTGGTCACATCTGTTTGACTTCATCCTTGTAAACTGATGAAACTGATGGAGTGTTTGTAATTAATAATTCAAACCCCTCTGAATTCCCCAGCTCTTTACTTTCCCAACAGATTTCACAGGTTCACAGGTTATTCTGAGTTGGAAGGGACGCACAGGATTATCTAGTCCAACTCCCAAGCGAACACCCACCCAGGGATCAGGCCCATAAGCATGGAACCACGGGCACCACACTCCATCCATCCATCCGAGCCTCCCAACATCTAGACCATGTCAATGAGCTCCTCATCAAGTCTTCTCTTAATCACCTCCAGGGACGGCAACTCCACCACCTCCCTGGGCAGACCATTCCAATGAGAGATCACTCTCTCTGTGAAAGAACTCTTCCTAACATCCAGTCTAAACCTCCTCTGGCATAGCTTTAGGCTATGTCCTCTTGTTCTGCCTGAGAGAAGAGATTCACACCCACCCAACTGCAACCTCCCCTCAGGTAGCTGTAAACAGCAATGAGGTCACCTCTGAGTCTCCCCTTCTCCAGGCTGAACAACCCTAGTTCCCGTAGCTGCTCCTCACGGGTCTTGTTCTCCAGTCCTTTCACCATCCTTGTCGCCCTTCTCTGGACCCTCTCAAGCAGCTCAACATCCTTCTTAAACTGGGGAGCCCAGAACTGAACACAACACTCAAGATGTGGTCTGACCAGCGCCGAGTACAGGGGAAGGATAACTTCNCTCTCTGGGCTTGTCCATCCAATCAATTCCTAACCCAACACAAAATGCTTCTATCCAGGCCATGCTCTAAGAGTTTCTCCTGAAGCTTGTTATGGGAAACCATGTCAAAGGCTTTGCTAAGGTCCAAGTATGGAACATCCATGGCCTTTTTTTCATCAACCCCATGGTTCTCTTTAGCAATCCAGTTGCACCAATCGCAAGCTGAAAGGATTATATTTTAGGAGGAATGTAACTGTTGTAAGTACATGACTAATAGATTAATCTTTTCAGTGAGCATCCTTATTTCCTTCAGGATGAAGACATTAAACTTGGGTTTATATTTCAAGTTATGTAGGAGGCTTAAAAGTTTACACAAAAAGTTGTGAGCCTGGTAAATATGGCAGGTTGTAGAGAGTCTACAGACTCTCCACAGGATCTTTTCAAATAAATCACAGCTAAAATTATCATCACGTCCATTACTCTTCTGCTACAGCTTTTCTATGTCTTTTAATGCAATAAGAAGAGGTTGATAGTTGCATTCCATTTAGCCTTGCATTTCTGTATCTCGAAATATGTAATTATCTGCTTCCCTTAAAGGATACGCAGAAGAATTCCCTGTCTCCTTTTCTGGTCTGTTTACATACTTCTGGACATTCTTTATCACCAAAAACTCTTTCCTTTTTACACATTCAAGGTATACAACACAATGCACAAATTGCTACCCATAGAATAAATTCAGGCATGAATGTTGTATAATTAACTCCAAGACTTCCAAACTACATATTGTACTAATTACATATAAAGAGGCCAATTGCATGGCCAGAGTTGCCTGTTGCTGCTTGTGCAAATTTGCAAAGCACAGAACTTCCTTTATCTATACTATGATTCTACAGCTATCAGCCTACTGAGGTTTGATGATTCAGAAGCAACTTTTTCGAAGGTCAATACAGGTCATTGGAGCATCCTTGGAGATTTAAGTTGTGGCGATCTTATATCCTGACTCAGCTCAGTTTCTGACTCTAAGTTCAGACTCGTGACCTTACTTTATTTTCCTGATTAGAGCTTGGAAGTTGCAAAATACGGTTGGGAATTGTATGTGGGAGAAGCATGTTTTCCATATAATTTTATGGCATTCAGTGGGATTGTCTCAGTGCTAGGGGATTTCTTTAGAAGTTGGATAGTTTCTATTACAAAAGTAATGGAGTGATATGAGGGGAACAAAGATTAAAGCATTTTTAACAGTGTATCTAGATGAAACTGAAGAAATAATTTACACAGCATTTCAGGTGACAGCTGGAGCTTTTGATTTCTAACTAGCAGAAGGCCATGTTACAGTCTGGAATTCTGAGTGCAGAAACAAAATTACAACTATGTGCATATCTCCCTGATCATAACAACATTGAACCTAAATATCTTGATATTATCTAAAGCCAACCTGCCTTTCCAAAATTACCCCCAAAGTTGGAAACATTGTAAAGGTATGAATTGCAGAAAGTTCTTGCCTTGTACTGCCATTGCAATCTTGCACCTTGCAAATTTTGACAGTCTCAAAAGGATATAGTGCTTATCTACATCGAGTAGAGAGGGGAAGTTTAATGTAAGGATAATCTCAGGGAGCAATGTATATTTTCTTCAAAAGAACAGTGGCACTTTCGGAAGAAAATAAGCAACATGGAAAGGGGTAATTTGGAAAGTTGCACATAAAGGAGGCATGAGATCTCTTGTATTTTTTGAGCTTTGTGTTCAAGTTAATCTCACTAAGAAATGAAACACCTGTATGTAATACAGTGTGATTCCTGGGGCTGTCTTGTGTAGGGCTGAGAGCTAGACTACAATGATCCTTGCAGGCCCCTTCCAACTCAGAATATTCTGTGAACATTTCTGTGAGTATGGACTCCTGGTATAGCACATCTAGCATGCCTAGCAGTCGACTCTGTTTTCTGACACCTAGTAATCTGAGATTCCTTTAGAAATGGAGGATCTGGGCCTTCAGACCTATGACCACACAAGGGAAGACAGGATTGCCTAAATCAAGGTTGAATAAAAAGCAAGTAAGTGTGCTTGACTGCGGTCCATCAATGATCCAACGTGTTTCTCCTAAGAAAAACCAGCATCATTGTGTTAGCATTAGAACATCTTTCTGTGATTGAAAACACTTGTAAGGCAGTGCCAGCATGTTGCTGTTTGCATCCAAACAATAATCAAGATCTCACACAGTGTTGATTTGCACACAGTGATGATTTGTTGTCAGCTATTTTTCCCGTACTAAACAAGTTTGACACTAGCAGCCCACAAACTAATTAACTCAAGTGTCTGGCATGGGAATCTACATTATAGCTATCAGCAGAATATCCACAGAACTAAAATAACCAGCCAGTTGGGCTGATGCTTTGGGGAGATGAAGAATGTCTCTCTGAGGTAGAATAGAAAAAAGACGAAACAGGATTTCCACTCCCCCGAACCATAAATTTATTTCTTAATGGTTTTTGCTTTGTTTTGTTTTAATGAAACCTTGAAAGAAAGGTACTAAGTACTTTAGCCTGAATATTGGTCACTTGTACTTTAATTTATTTCCTTATTATTTTTCATTTCTCTTTTCAACCTTTCTGGTTTACCTTTAGCCTGTTCTTAACACATGGAAACGAGTTCTGGTATCAGTTTGCTTTTAATATCTGCTCAGGTTCCTTGATGAGACAAGACTGTGGGATGCCTTGCTGTTTAAGACTTTTTGTTGCTCCCTTGAGACACTGTTGGCCTCACATGCTCATGGGGCAAGCAGAATACAGAAAGAGCAAAAGTTTTAGGAATTCAACGATATTTGCAAAGTGTTCCAGTAGGCTGGAAGAGTTGAGCTGTCCAGGATGAAAAGGTAACAAGACGGAAGGAATTGAATGTTAATATTTTGACACCTTGTCAAGTTGCTCATATTGCAGTAGGTTTCTTCAGCATGTCTTACAGAATTAAAAGAACATTCATCTAGTTTGCTATCACTCCCACTCTATTCAAGCAGAACTATGAATTCTCAGTTTCTTTAAGAATGGGGCCTGAGTTGTTTTCTAAGCAGGGAAGAAGTCCTACATTAGTATCCTCTTGCCACTGTAACACTGAAAGTGAAATTCCCTTTTTTTTTTTTTAATAAAAAAAGACATAATCCTGTGCTTCTTGAGCAAGAAATATATATATATATATATATATCGAGGTCTACACAGAAAGTCTAGTTTCATGACTAAAGGCATGTCTCAGGAGAACTAATAGAGACATAGATTTTTTAAATGAAAGCAAATTAGCTCCCTTTTGAGCAGACAGACAAGAGCTGTAGGGTCCATATCCTCTAAGGGATTTAAGCATATGGCTCACAGAGTTATATTTGCACACTAAAATTAAATACTAGTGAGCACTATTTGGTAGAGAGTCACCTTTCTCAGTAAGAGGCTCTTGAGAATCATAGGTCAATCAGAAAATATGCAGAAGAGAGGGCTGCTTCTGAAAACTTGCATCTTTGCTGAGTATGTCTCCTCAAAGTCATATTTTCCTCTCCAAGGCTGCAGTGCAGTGATTTGTTTCCATCTATCTTTTGTATAGCAGATATTGGCAGAGATTGAAAAGTTCTAAAAGATATTTCTTACCTTCAACGCTAGAGGAGTTAGAGGTGAATCATTCTGTTAAAATTGAATTTATTGTGTAAAAAGGAAATAACGTACAAGACTCATTAGTTCCCAAGATAAGCAGAGGTATAAATGACTATTTAGAACTGCAAGGAACATGCATACTCCATTGGAGGAGAGGAAGTCTGAATAGCAATGTTTAAATCAGGAGTGACCGTATCTACAGTTATGATTGACTAGATTAAGAATTCTGATTTGGGACTTAGACCATTCATCAGTTATTAAGAAGGGAGCTTACACTGTCACTCAAAAGCACTTAGAAGAAACAACATGTCTGCTTGCTGTCAGCTGATCTAACTCCAGGAACAATAATGGAACTGAGTAACATTGAGCTCATCCCAAGATCTGAACATACTCTGATGAAATCAGGGCTATGGTGAGCCAGAAGGGAAAAGAATTAGCCACCGTTTTGCCTACTCTTGGGCTCTTAAGCTCCTGTGAGTTGTCTGGTTCTGGTAGCCCACAGAAATCTAATTGCCGGTAATCATGTGATGACTTACAATTACTTAATATAGCTCTGAAATTACAAATATGAAAATTTAATTATTAAAAATATGTCACATTAAGGCACGGATGTATAACCTTGACACAAGGATGTACTTTGGGAGAAATATGTAGTATTTGGAAAGTATTTGTAGTAAATGGAAAGTCACTGCCTTAATGAGCTATCAGTCTTGGGCTTATGACAAGATGCAGTCCGAGAAGAAAACCAACAAATGGATAGAAGCTGAAAGAGAGAAGTATGTGGGAAGAATACTGCAAGCACACTTCTTTATAGATATGCCGTATGCATAATACCACAGTGAGGAAGGGGGCCTTGGGAATCTCCTGCTTCATGTTAAGGCTTATTTAGACACGACTCCCACAGGCTTCTGAAAGAGAATCATAGAGGGTAAATTGGGGCTCATCACAAAATGATGGTCAGCTAGGTACAAATGAATTGATATGCTTCCTACTATACTGGCTTACTGAAAAAAAAAAAAACACCAAAAAATCAAAACAAGCTTGGGAGAAACAAAAGCACAGCTTTTTATAATTATAGATCTTTTTGAGTTAGCCTGGGTCCTCCCCTTTCCTTCCTTTACCTTCCCCTTCTCCTCCCAAAATAATAGCACATTTTGCCAATAGTTTTAAGGAAGACTCAGTGGGCCAGATGGAATTCAAAGAGAGGCATCTAACAGAACTTCATTTCATTTCCACCCTCCCCCCCTGATTTTTTCCCCCGGTCCCCTGACTTCCTACTAGCAATTTCTTTCTTTGGCCTATTGCACAACATGGAGGTGGTGATGCAAAAATAGAACCTAATGGTACTACCACAGTTTGTTTCTATTAATGTTTACATGTGAAATGAAGGCATTTTGGAAGAGAAC
>WEKX01018474.1:27126-50223 GCA_013390025.1 Pitta sordida | reverse complement strand
AAAAAAAAAAAAAAGAGGAAAAAAGAAAAAGCAAGCAGGCCAGCAAGACAAGCTTTTGTTAATTCTGAATGCTTTTCAAATTCTGGAGAAAATATACTAGGAAATGCAATTAGCCAGATAGCTGGTGAGCATCAATCATCAGAAAATAAATGAAGTTTATCTAAAATTTATAAAAATTATACATCACCTCCTTAAAATAGTCCAAGAGTGACTAATCACATAAACAATAAGGCAGTCACCAACACTCAAGCATGCTACAACTTCTGAGAAAGAACAGGCCTAGCAAAGCCAAAAAAGAGTTCGCAGATTGACTGGAAATGATATGGACATCTGGAGAGAAGATGCATGTTACACTTCAAGAGCAGATTTTTTTTTAATGTATATACTTTCCCAAAGGGATTATTTAGCTCCGTATGAGTTAAGTCAGGGAATATATAAGGGGGATGGGAGGGGATGGGAATGAAAGAGAAGAAAAAGACATGTGTTATACAATGCAAAATTAAAAAACTATGGGTTTTGTCCTGCTGTCATGTATCCTGTGTCTCTCATACACTGAATCCCCTTGGTTCAGGACCAAGTGCATATGAGAGCAGTATAGAATTACTGATAATGACATTTAAGGAGACTACTTTATATCATAAATATTAGTGAATTATTTTAACCTATTTTTGCAGATTGAACAGTTATAGAGTGGATAGATCTGCTCTGAATGATCAGTTAGTTCATAGCACCTGATTGGAATTTGAAATATAGGCTTGTATCTAAAGGTCTAATTTGAGATACAGAAGATCAAAGTTTGACTATTGCTTCTGTCAGTCAATTCACATGTGATCTTTGAGTAAGTGACTCACACTACCTATATTTCAATTCCCTGTTGAAGAAATGGTGGAGAGAAAAATTTATTTGAGTCTTGCCTAGACTAGTCTGAAAAGTTTAGATTGATCTTCTAGTGTAGAAATTTTTAATATTTTAAAACTTCTTCAGTCAGGAATGTTAATTGGATACGAGGCCTTAATTTGATTGGAATTTATAGAAACCAGGTTCTTGAAGTATTAGATTCCCCAAGAATGCAAACAGACATTAACTCAATTTTTTTTCATTGATACTTGGTTGTTTAATTACAACAGGAATAGTTACAACCATCAGCTTTTCAGTACAGCACCACAACAATGGTGATTCCAACAACGGTGATGGAAAATACAAATTCACAAAATTTTGAAGTTCCCTGAGAACCTATTGAACTGAATCCCATGCCTCCTTCAGTAGTTGATGTCCAGAGTGGTCTGCAACCAGGGTATTTAGGGAGCAGGACTACTTGAAAATCTTGCTTCTTATTCAAAATGTTTAGTATTTGGATGTAAGCAGTACTTTACCATGGTTTGTAATGGCGGCAGGCTGTCTTGGTAATGTCTGAATCCTCCCTGTGGAGCTGTACTGAAAGCTTCACCTTGCTGGGACCAACTATGGGACTGGTAGAACCACTGACATTTACTGATGAGTACATCACTTCCAGACATTGTCCTCCACTGTTGTCTGGTGGTGCTTTGCTGTGGGTGATCTGACGGAGATACAACCACTTGCCTTTAGTAGTGCATCAGTGGTGTCCATCAGCAAACTATTGAACAGAGAATTTGTATGGCAGATGAAGGCTGTACTCAATTGATCATTAGCTTAAGTCAAGTAGCAGAAACAGTTATGTATGAAGCGCAATGTAATACATTGCTACTGAATTTAAGTTCACAAGCTATTTATGTAACAGTCAAGAAGTCTTTAGTAAACATTGATTTGCTGAATTTTAATCTCATAATTGGGAATTTTCAAGTTCAACTCGATAGTATTACAAGTAAAGGATGTAAGAGTAAAATTACGAGGGACTTGCATCTATCAATACAAGGAAATCAAAATGCATGAGGAAACCGAGAGCCCACTGCTGTATGCCATAGCATACGTTCTGTCAAGAGTTGAGGATGAGATTGTTTTAACAGTCAGCAGGAGTCAGAGCTTCAATGCCACAAAAAAAAATGGTCTCCTGTGATTTACGTTCTTATTGCTTTCTTTGAGGGGGAGGAAGGTTTGATTGTCACAGAATCAGGCCATTTGTGTAACCAGAACCAGATGATTAATTACTTTTTAAAGGATTTTCTTTCTCTGAAATTTTTATCCCAGAAAAGCAGGAGAACACACAAAGTTTGTGGTTGAAAGAAAACTATAAAAGATTACAGAAATATTGCATATCACCATACTGAGCGAAGTGGCTTTTCATTGTTTAGCATAAGAAAAATAAAGACTAATACGTTGGGCTACACAGCTGGGGTTTGTGCTGTCAAATGTATTTTATAACAAACCTTTAAATATTGTACCCAAGCTGAGAGAACATATATTGGAAAGATTCACACTGAAAAGAAATCAATTAGCACAATTAACATTGAAACTAAATTAACTGTCATTTTAGCTTAAAGAGCCTCCTGCTCTGTTCTTTCATGCTCCTCTCTAAAAAAAATTTGGAGCTCATCACTGGAAATATCACCTAAAAAATCTTATTCTACTTTCTGTTATTTAAACCAGAGATGAATATATTCATTTCAGCAAAATAAGAATGAATTTAATTTTTTTCATAAATCAGAAACAGATCCAGATGAGTACTTCGAAATTATGAGAACTCTTTTTTAATTTAGATTTCTGTGCATTTTAGTGGTATGTTCTAGGAAAAATACTGATTATTATCAAATGTTGAAGACTAGGTTGCAAAGGCCATTGAAACTTCTGGGAAAACTGCAAATAATTTTGATGTGCTTTGAATCAGACCCTTTCTGGAACAGTCTCTAGACATTATATATGGGATGAACTGAAAAGTGTCTCATTTTGCTGCTCTAAAGGTTCCGTTTATCATGGCAAACTGACAGGCTTGAATGCTGTCACACAATCTGTTTCCTTTTTTGCACTTTGGCCCAGATTTGGCCTGGGCTGTCCAGCTTCTCCCAGCTAATAACCAAACATTTTCTGGGAGACCATTGCAGTCCTAAGGCTCTTCCCAAGAGGTACCATACATATGGCAGCTGGATTTAAGTCCAAAGAAGAGGGCTGGTTATGTGAGTCCAGACCATGCTAAATGCCATTCATCCTCAGTACTGGAGAATGGTTCAGGACATAGTAGCAGGTCCAAACATTTAGCAGTAGGGAAGCCTCTGTCAAGTCTTATCTGAAACTCACTTTTTTCAATAAAGTCTCTATTTTCAATGGGTCTTACTTTGGCACTCTGGAACATTACTTTTGTAGTTTCTCATTTTCCCATTCAATTTCCCCAAACTTTATTCAGCATGCAAATTGTTCCCGGCAGCAAATGGGTATGGAGAGAACTAAACAGTACTGCAATGGACAGAATTATATTGAATTCATGCTGTATTCTCTAGGTCCTCTTCTGTGTGTCTAAAATCCCATACATCAGTATGTTTCCAGGAGCTGGCCACAATGATTTTGGATGAGGAAACACAAAAAGGCTGGTACCATACTGGGCATTTTCTTTTCCAGGTTTTGGTTAACCTTGATTGGACATTACTGGGCAGCACACCATCCCGGCTGGCACAGGGGATGAGCAGCAGTGCCGTGTCTTCCAGGTTGAGCTACTCCACAAGTCCCTTAGAAGAAAGAAATCTTCAGCTACTTTTATTCTGGGCTGCTTTCTGGTGGTTTTGTCTTGCCTTTCCTCAGCATCAAGAGCTGGTTGAGTTCAGTACTTTTAAAAGCCCCACTCTTCATGAATGCCACTGAATAGGCTTTTTACAGGCTAAAGTTTGATCTAAAGCTTTTGATATTCTGAAAGGAATCCCTTTTGCAATGAGTGGCATTACATTAAAAAGATAATTTTCATCTCTCACTGGAATGAGATCAAAATTGGGGTTTCTGCAATTTTTCTGTCCACTGTAGCTTTGCTATAACACAATCCTCCTGATTCTTTTAGTGCTGATAAATAAATGCATTTATATGTTGCTCTTGCATTCTTAGTACTAACTGAGGAAACAGAACAATAACATACTCTTGTCCATACAAGCACTGCCCTGGGAATTGAGTAATTAACATAAAGCTGAGCCCTGCAGGGACATTTCCAGGTTCATTTTTTGCTGCCTCAGCAAATTGCAGAGTTTGGGCTGTTAACTACTTTCAGATGCTCTTTGTCTTTCAAGAAAGAAATAAAGAACATCCACATTGCTTTAGGCAAGTTAATGATTCTAAAGAACACTTACCTTTTTACCATATGCTTCATGGCAGATTAAAATCCTGAAGGAACTAAGGACTATATACCATGTAGAGTCTTTTGGCAGAAAAACATGAATTCTGAACTAAAAATGAATGGCCGAGTGTGACATTTATATTAATTGTTTTTGCAGACCTGCATACTGAGAATGTTTTATTTTACTCAAAATAATACCAAAACAGAGGTTTTGTAGGTGATTTGCTTTCTCAGGGCCCCTTAAGTTTATGAAGAGCAGTTTACAGTAGCTACTGAGAAAATCTAGGAAATTTGTGTAACCACTTCTGTAAAATTAGAAGGAAATCTGGCCTAATTTTGCAAAGAGGAGATGTGCTAAAATTTTTAGAAACATGTTCTACTACTTTTCTTTTGTGTGTGATCATATTTATTTACGTGAAGTACAGTCAGGTCTTCTATATCGCAGACCTGCAGTCTTAATCGGGTTCCACGAAGCCCTACTTCTCTGTTGAATGGCAGCTCATTAATATGCAAATTTGCCCCGCACCCTCAGATGGCTCCCTGGCGCTGTTTTGGCACTTTTGGCACTGTGTTGCTGTGTATCGGTTGCCATGGTGGCCGTGCCGGGGAGATGGGGAAGAGGTGGAGCCGTCATGGCCGGGACGGGGCGAGCGGAGCAGCGGGACCGGCACGGGTGGGGCAGGACGGGGCGAGCTGCCATGGCAGCTGTGAGGGTTTATTTGCATATTCATGATTGCCTAATTGAATATTCATGTGTGCCAGGTCGTGCATGTGCAGTTGCGAGGAGGGGCCTCCTTCATTGCTAAAAAATCATGGCGCTAAGATGTGAAGCTGCAATATGGGGGGGTGTGAAGTGCAAGAGGGCTGACTGTATGTACTTTTGAGTCTTTTCTTTGGATAGCAAAACAAAAGTTTCCTGTGTACAGGAAAAATATGGGGGAAAAGGAAAAAATCAAATTAAATGGAATTTGAATTTCATTGATAAAGAAAACCTCATTGTTTTTGTTCATTTTCTCTAGATTGTTACATATTGTTATTATTTATTAGTATTATTAATCTATTATTAATAGATATCTGTCTATTACTCTTATTTATGAATTAACACCATTCCATTGTGCAGCTTATAGAAATCATCTGTAGCAAGTAACAGTATGGTAATTTTCTGTCAGAGGATTGAAAACTCTTTGATAGGCCCACAAATGCTGCAGCTAAATGGACTCAGATGTTACACGTGAATGACCACAGATGCATACTTTTAAAATGTTTTGTAAAAGCAAAAATATAAGTGTACATGTGAAGTGCACATTGGAGAAAGCCGAAGCCAGAGTGAATGCAGGTACATGCAATATCCAAAGTTCTGCTTTGTACACATATTTGCTTGTTGGTGCATGAATATGCTTATTTTGTGAGCATGCTTCAGGTGTGACTATCAGAAGACCAGATGTGTATATTACTGTGTGTGGCCCTATCAGTACAAGTTATTAAGGTTACCCAAGCCCACCTAATTCTGGTGTATAGGGCAACTAAGATGGTAAAGGGGCTGGAAGATAAGCCCTATGAGGAGAGGCTGAAGGAGCTGGGTCTGTTTAGACTAGATAGGAGAAGACTCAGGGGTGACTTTGTTGCTGTCTATAGCTACCTGAAAGGAGGTTGTAGTCAGGCAGGGGCTGGTCTTTACTCCTTGGTCTCTGGAGACAGGACGAGAGGTCATAGTCGTGAGCTTCAGCAAGGGAAGTTTAGTCTTGATATTAAGAAAAGGTATTTTACTGAAAGAGCGATCCAGATTTGGAATGGGTTGCTCACAGAGGTGGTTGACTCGCCAACCCTGGAGGTGTTCAAGGGAAGGCTGGATGAGGTGTTAAGCCTTATGATCTAGATGTAGATGCTAGGTTAGTTGGACTATAGATTGGACTAGATGATCTTTGAGCTTTATCTATACTGTGAATACTGTGAATACTGTATAGGTTTCACAAACTTTACCTGTTTGGAATAAAATTCTACATGATGTAGGTCTTCCAGCCCTTTTTCTTTCTGTCACAAATTTCAAACATAATATTGCAATGTTTTATAAAAATAGGAAGGCAAAATACTAAGACACATGCTCTCACTCTTAGTTATCCCGGAAAGGTTTAATTTGGGTCACTGTGGCTTTTAAGTTTCAAAACAGCAAAGTGAAGGAAATGGTGAACTGAACTAGGAGAATTTACATATATTGGAAAAGTAGAGGAAAGTGAAATCTGATATGGAACCATCAAGTAGCTGGGACTATCTGGACATGGTGATACTTAAGTAAAGAAGCAAGACCTACTGTGCGAAATGAGTGACCACAGCATGAGGAGTCAGAGGCAGGGAAAAAGAAAGTTTGATATAGCAGTATTTTGAAGAGGATGAGGCAGCAAGTGTCAGTCTTGGGGTGATCAGAAAAAAAGCCAGCCTTTGTGTTCCTCTAGCAGTTGGAGCTGCACCAAGTCTCTGTGAAAGTCACTGAGGATTTTTATTTCCCTTCATCCCCATCCATACAAGCACTGGCAATTTACTAGTTCCACCATTACTATGACAACTGCTGTGGTAGTCACAGAGGTCTGCGTGATGGATTTGAGTGTTTCCAGTACTGCTGATTTTGGGAGCCAGCAAATGCAAAGATGCCAAAAATGTGCCAATGAAATCTTGAGTATTCTTCCTTGTTTACACGCAATTAGATACCACCCTTATTATCAGTATAATAACTTTTGATTAGTTTATTGTGTCTTTACTATCCTGAAAAGCTAAAGGAAAGCTAGGCATAAGCAACTAGGTTTTATTTAACTTTTCCCTGGAGATTCTTCCCTATATGCAACAACAGTAGCTGTTTGTCATACAACTACAGTATGCTAAACCAGAGGGAGCAGTGCATTTTGCCGTTATAATCAGGAAGTGTCAAAAGTATTAATAGCATAAATTTTGCTAGCTAGCTAAAATTCTCACACTGAAATCTTGTGCATCAGCATTTTTTCTTACCGCAGATGGTCATTTATGTAACATGGTTGGAAATTGTGGCTGTGTTCCACAGTAACAGGAAAATGGGATACATCTGCACTGTGTGGGGAAAAACACAAATTAACTAGAAGCTATGCAAACATTTAAATTACAGGGAAACAGGACTGCGATAAGCCCTGAACTGCATGAGCAGGAAGAGTGTCAGCCTCACCCATGCCCTGAAAAAATGGTCACATTTGTGGGCTACTCTATTGTACTGAGTGGAAGTTTGTTTATGTGGGACCTTCCTTCCCTGAGGACTTCCTCTGAGAGGAAATGTCGTCACTATTCAGTAAGGGTCAATTGTTATGCATTCAAAACTCAAACATAAAATAGCATCACTGAATACAACAAAGTAGAAAGCAATAAATAAGATTTCTCCATTTACATATTTAGAAACATTTACAAGAGTTATTCTTGCACACCAATGTACGTTCAGAGGGCTGAGAAAAACCATACAAGTCAAGTAGCTAGGATAGTATTGTTTTACAGGTGTCCCAAACAGACTACTCAGTATTTGATGAATCTCACTTTTTTTCAGCTGTTACTTCTCTATGGCTGATGTGGGAATATGTTTCAAATGGAAGAAGGCTAAAAAGATTGAAACTTTAAAACCAAGGTCATGATCTTATGGAATATTCAGCCAAATCTGTTCTGTGTCTTGGACCAAATTGCTCTGAATCTGAGTTGCTCTGGATGAGCACTTTTCTGAGGACATATTTGTGGCTAAGGTGTCTCTTGAATTTTATTTTCTTTAATGAAACAGGAATATTTTTTGAGATAAAAGGAGCTGAAATTGTTGTTGCTTTCCCTTTGCCATGGTCATCATGTTGTCAGTCAAACAAAATATGTACCTGGAAGAGACTTGTGGATGGGGAATATGCTGAGCTCTCGGAGAGACAGAATGGCTGAGATTGGAAGAGCCCTCAGCAGATCTCCTAATCCAACCTGGGACAGGCAAGGTCAGCTAGAGCAGCTTGCCCAAGACATTGTCCACTTTGGTTTTGTCTCCAAGTGACTTCGCAATGTCTCTGGACAACCTGCTCTGGTGTTTGGACACCTTCATAATGAAAAAAGTTTTGCTTTTATGTTTAAAGGGAATTTTCTGGTTTTCCATTTGTGAATTTAATTGTGTGCTTTTGTTAGGCTCATGGTAACTGTGCTTTTTTGACACCAGCCATACTGGAAAGGTGCTGAGCACCAACCAGATAAAGACACACTGGTAAGAGTGGACGGTAAACCCTGGTTTGTTCCCAACTCACAAGAGGTTGTTAGTAAACTTTTCCCTCTTAGGTGAGTAGACTTTTGCTCCAGATACACGTTGGTTCACACTCATATCTATTTTGCATTAGGCTATGGGATTCCTGAAAACAAAGAAACATTGGGAACATAGCAAGATCCAGAGCAGTTTGCAGATCATATATTTTTTTCCAGAGAAGAACCACAACCATGATCAATGTTCAGTCTCTTGACAGACTACCTCTTGAAGTGTCATCATCCATGAAGTCTTATTCCCTATTGCATAGACAAAAAATAAGTTGCTAATTCTCTCTCAGACAAGTTTTCCTGAGGGTGTAGTAAAACAATCAGAGGGGCAATGGAAAACTTTTTTTTTTCCCATGGAAAACTTGAGAATTCTCCTCCCTGGGCAATATACGAAGTAAAGTACATCACAATATTACAAACTGGTGTCAACCTCATTTAAAGCACTATTAGATAAAGCACCACAATTTATGAGCAGATTTTATCCCAGCTACAGACCTGACCCAAGATGTTTAAACCAATTCCTTCTTCTTTCCTATCTTTCTCTGCCTCTTCCGTTTCCTACCCTACACACACGAGGGAAATTCCCAGGTTTTCAGGGAAGGAATAGGCGGAGGGGCTTTCCTTTCGCACACGTCCATGTAATCTTTCTGCCCAGCCCTGCTGCCTTGCTCCGGCCCGTCCCAGGCCACCAGCCCCTGCATCCCATCTGAAAGAATGTCGCCTGTGAGGCAGAAATTCCCACCATGGGAATTGCGCCTCTGTGTCGTACAACAAAGGCCACCGCATTGTGTCCCTGTTAAGCGGGTGTTAAAATGCGCATATGTTACCAGGGCTATTGCAAGCAACGGTCCATTTAGGAAGCGGAGGTTTTTCCCGACCGCTAGCTGCTCCGAATCCCCCATATTAGCACATTAGTGCACATGCGGCCTCTTTACCAGATTAGCTACAGTTGTCACAGATTAGCTCACTCTGTGAAGGAGCCGCAAAGGTACCTTTGACCATTCATTCAAAAGAGCCAGAAAATTTTTTTCTTGTCTTCAACCATCAGAGTGCAAAGCAAATTAAAGGGAAAATCTCTTTCTCTCTCTCTCTCTCTCTCTCTCTCCCTCCCTCCCTCATTTTGGTAATAGGATAACTAAGGGATGGTGGACTACACAGAGAGACATTAATAGATACCTAAAATTCATCTAGAAAATATTTATCTAAATGCTTAATAACACTGGTGTGTTTTCTTTCTTCACTAATGTCAATAGTCCTTCAAGAAATGACCTTTCGAAGCTCCAAGTGTCTGAGTGTCTGTTTTGTATGTTTTGCTTCTCTTTCTCCCCCTTCTTTTTATTACAGTTAATTTGCAGTGTGGTGCAATGATCCCTATTCTGCAGATTAGGAATGGGGAGAGGAAAAGACTTGCTAGTGGCTTGTTACATTATTTATTTAACCCATCTTGTTCCTTAAAAGGTTTTGATAGCTGATAAAACAAACAGTGACTCAAAATACCTTTGGTATGACTTGCAGTCTACACAGGCATTAAGACTGTGCCTAGAGAAGACATAACACCTTGAAATGTAATGACAGCAAAGATTTCAACAGTTATCTCTGAATTAATTTGGTGGTAAAGGAGGCCTAGAAAGTTATAAAAACATGCAGCTGAAATTGCTGGTTAGCATTCACACCTTTGGCACAAAAAAACCCAAACCTGTGGAAGGAAACTGTGGTGAGGAAGGAATGCAGCAATTCCTCACACCTCAGTGCTTTCCAGGGGAGGTGTTCCACATCCTTGCTGCCAGGTGTAGCGTTACTGTGCTCAGCTGGAGTTTGTCCACCGCTGCAGATTAGCTGTGCTGCTTGCATGTGGGAGGCAGAAGGAACAAACCCAAGGCAATAGCGCTTTTCCAGGACTGACCATTCCCTTTGTCGTACCTGCGGGCTGTAAGAGTAGATCTTCAAATGCCACTCAAGGGCCTGGCACAGAAGATCTTATCTAGGAAATGAGGAAGAAGTAAAAAACTGAACTGTGACTTTTTTTTTTCTTCCCTGATTGCAGGTAACCAAACTGCATTATCACTAGTAGAACTTTAATTTCTAACTTCGATCAACTTCTTCCACCAGTACTGGAGCACAGTCTTAAGCAGTGTTTACTAGTCTGTGTCTCCACACAATCTTAAACCTGGATGGTTCCATGCGCTCTGTTTTTAAACGGTAGCAAGTGCTTTAGGTCACTTGTAAGGGCATGTTATCAGAGACTGGAGTTTCAGTGTTTCTCAACAAACAGCATGACTGTGTGTTCTGAACTACATGCAATCATACTCCTCTAAGACCACAGCTTTAGGCTCAGAGACCACCTTTTTGGTCCTGGGATCATTTCTGACAGCTAAACTCTAGTTGTGACTTACTTTGTAAGTCCTGTTGAAATGCAAAAAAATATTTCTAGTACAGAAATTCTTCATTTTATTATTTTCAGGTCACCAATAAGAAAAGACTGTGAAGGATGGGGCAAAGCTATCCCTTGGAGCCCTATGTCAAAAAAACTTATAGCTCTGATGATACCTCTGAGTTCTAAGTATAAACAACTGCAATTTATGACCTAGATAGTGAGGCAATGGCAGTAACAGCAAAGCAAGGGTATGTGGGAAAAATCAAGCAGTTGCACTCTGTTTTTGCATCTTATCAGTAGTTGAAAATAGTCTCCATGCTGAAATTTTACCAAAAGAGTTCATTGTGACATGTTTCTCCTGTTGTCAGATGGGATAAAACTGTGCATAATTAATTTCCTATGTTGTTTTCTGATTAAAAAAATTATTTTTATATTTCCACATGCACCTAGTTCACTATGGTAATTTTTTAATTCTATTATGTTACATATAAATATAGGCATATATAGTGTTAACTGATTTCTTCCAGTTTTAAATTTGTTTTGAAAGGGTGAGATATGAAAAGAAATAGAATTCTAGTTCTAAAACTGATTGTTTCCCTATCAATCTAGAAATAATTTCTGTGATTCTGTGAAAAAGAATTTTTCAGTATTCCAGTGACACCTTTCAAATTCATCTACCGTGAGGCTATTTAGTTTATGGAGTGACTTCGGTAATTAATCTGAATTTAGCAAAGTCATTTTGTTTATGAACCTTCTGGTTTTATTCTAAAGCAAGAAATTAGCTGAAGAGCTAAAGGCCTAAATTTACAGTAATTAAATCTCTTTCTTTCTCAAATAAGCACATAGGAGTCTGGGTCAGAATATGAATCTTCTGTTTCCATTAGTTATTGTTACTATGCTCTCCCAAATGTCACCTGTTTTGCCAGTGTGAGTAAAAGGATCCCAGTCTGAGACACCCTATTGAACATGAAAGTGCTCACACAGTCCTCTTAATTTAGTATTGACTGCAACAATGCATTTTGGTGCTGAGTATATGCATTTGATTTTTTTCCAGAACACTGATTCAAATCCAAATAGTAATTTTCCATGCCCTCAACCCAAAATTTAACCTCAGACCATTAAATACTTGATTTTGAATCTAAATGATAAAACAATCTGCCTTGGTCCCCTTGAGTAAAAGAGACTAGGATTGAGACCTGTGGCATTTTATGCTTTGATTTATGTAGCTGGGTCCCTGGCAGCTAACCCCGCATCTCATTTCTCTAATAACATTATGTCTTTCTCCTCTCCCACAATCCCATGTAGTGTGGCAGCCTGATCTGTGAGTTACCAATGCAGTCATGACATAGAGCATGAGGGGTCAGAAAAGAGTAGGGAGATGGAGAAACACTGCCGGCTATCATCCATGTGTGGAGAAAGACGAAAGCTTGGACAGCATGCTCGCTGGCAGGAGCTGAGTATCACTGCCTACCTCCCCCAGCCCTGTCACCTATTTGCTTGCTTTTGTCACCTCAAGTGGTCTGGCTCATGGGCAGGGAAGAAACTTGACATGGCACACAGCTTTGAGTCTTCTTCAGCTCCTTGAAGCAGCTCAGAGAAGAAACTTCTTGGCTTTGGTAATTTCATGACCTAGTCAAAAACAACACAACATTTAATTGAACTATACCTGAACTTTTAAAATCTAATTTCTTTCAAAATATCAGCTAACGTCATTGAATTTTTTGAGTTGCCCTTACTTGTTTCAACAGGCATCTCCTTATTTTAACGCACTGGATTAAACTCAGGCTTCATGAAACACGAAGAGTAAATCAATTATTTTAAATACAGGAGAGCTGTTTCGCTTGCAAATCTTTCCCAAGCTGATGAACTCCTGCAAGCTCCTAGGCTGATGACCTGGTCTGAGAGGCTTGTTCTAATTGATAATGTTGTTCATTGTGAGAACACTGGCTACGCAAATCCCGATGCTTGATGTGGGGATTTGCATTCCAATACTCAGAGGTTCTGTAAGAGTGCACAGGGCTGGTATACTGCCTCTCAAAGCACAATGGGAATTATGGATATGTGTCTCGGGGCCAACAATTATTTCCATGTGCTTGCTAAATGGGTGCAGTGAGAGACGGCTTTCTTCTTATTTAGTCTCTATTGCTGGCTTTGGTGCTGTACGTATTGCATTTTAATATAAACCTCCCCCTCTACCTCCCTCAACCCAGCCCTGTTAGATACTTGCCTGCCTTTCATTAAGACACTAGTGCGTGAAAAGCTGTAAGTTCAGGGCTGGAGGGCATCTTTGCTAATGCAAAGATGATGGAATCTTTGGTAAGTAACTTACTGCGCTTTTGGAAGTGTTAAAAGTAACTAAGCACCTAATGAATGGGTACCTAAACAATAGAGTTAGTCAAACTACTCCCACCATTCTTTTTTTGCTAGCAGAGGTAAATAAATAGTAAATGTTTTTCCAACCACTATATATTGTTGGAAGCTCAGACTTCCTATCACACCTGTGTGGATTCACAGGGCTAAAAAATATCACACTAGTATATGTTGCCCTGTCTAGCTATTAAAAGCAAAGGCCTGGTAGGCAGAATGAGGCTTTTCTTCCAGTCAGAATAGGCTGAGCTACAAAAATAACAGCATCAGAGAAACAGCTTGCTTAGTCACATATGCACTGCTCCATAGTCTGGATTTCTTGTTTTCATTTCACTTTCCTTTGTTTTAGAGACAAAAAAGGAAGCCCTTGGGGGAAAAGACTCCCAAGTTTATTGCTTGACCTAAACTGGCTGACTGACATCAGCAGGCTTTATTAGCTGGAGCTTTAACATTTTTTTCTTCTGAATGTAACCTTGATACTGGCACCTCCGTTCAGCCACAGAATCAGTATCAAACAGGCCCCAGCGCAGGGCAGCAAGATTTCTCACACTGCCTTTCCAGTTGTTGAGGTGTCATCTGCCATGGGCTATCCCTAGGGCTAATAGATAAATCACTCCATACAGTCTTAGAGTCTTAGTCTGCCCAATTAGGACTCACTCTGGGCTGTGTGGCTTCTATTTTAGGACATAACCAAACTGTTCTTCATATGGAAGGAACAAGCATTTGCCAGTGCCAGCTCTACTATGATTTAAAATCTGTGGCCTGTATCAGTCATTAATTAAGCTACCTTATGGATGGGAATGGGGATGAGTAGGACTCATACAATGGTACCTCATCTATCTAGTGACAAGTGTTGCTTACCCCACTCCTGCTACGCTGGGCTGTGCTGACTGAGGGCAGTCCAGTTCCTGAGCCAGCTGTGCCAGCCATCTCACTTCAGTGCACTGTTCTTATGGAAAAGACACAGATTTTCTGCTGAGACATATTAATATGTGAAGTAAGAAAAAGTTGTAGTGAAGAAAATGTTCCCTGCACATATAGAGCAACTTAAGAATTATTGCTGCAAAAGACACTTTTCAGTTTAATAACACTGGCCCTAAGTTAGATTGCACTGGTCTTGCTAAAAGGGCTATTTCTGTTGCTTCAGTCCTTCGGTGAAAGGTCACATAAAAGAAGAATGAAATGAAGAATAAACTAGAAAGTTTATCCAAGGTACATCAATACTGAGTATTGATGATGGATGACTAAATACTTTTAAGTTTTCATAGCATTGTTCTGCAGAGTATGTTATACTGCCTTCTTTCTTTTTCTTTAATACTGAGGTATTAGAACAGCTGTCTGGGTTCCTGAGGCAACAAGTCAAATATTTTGCCTATAAGGTCACTTTTGTTATCACATATGGTGTTGCAAGGAAATTTCCAACTTAGTTTCAAAATAGTTTTGGCAGGACATACAATTCAGGCCAAGAAAGCCTCCTCCTCTTTTTCCCAGCTTCTGTCAACACCCAATCAATGGTCTGCAACTTAAACCCAGCTCATATGAAGTTAGCTAGCTGATTTTTTTATTTCTCCAGGGACAAAAGCAGACTTCATCACTAAGATAATGGCCCTCCCTTCCTGCAGTAACTGAGGTCTAGAAAGCCTCTTAGGTGCATTGCATAATCTAGACTTATGCTTTCAATACTTGGATTAGGCATGCAGCATATATTTCAGTTAAAACAAACACTGCTCCCAACATGTCTGACTTTCTCTTTTGACATAGTTTCTTCAACAGGATTTTGCTTGACAGCAACAAAGGTCATAGAAAAGACAGGTCTTTATTTGGATAAGCTGCACTGAATTAGATGCTTAGAGTGGAACTCACCTTTTGTAATAAACAGTCTATGTTTTTCTCAAACTATATCTAGAAATTTGCTATAAATTTGTCCTTATAGACTTTTTGTGTTCCTGTATCAAAAATAGAAACAGGGATATGTATTATGTTCTCTGACCTATTTCCTGCCTTTGAAGACCCTCTATAGACTAAAGGATCACTAATATTCAGCAACAGGTGTATTCAGGACAGTAGTCCTCATTGTCCTTATGGATCTGGTCACTGACTAAATATAAATAAGTCTTCATGCAAGATAAGGCCCTTTTTCCCTGCTCAGTAGGCAGCTGAATTTGGGTGCCAGTACTGGATCTATGATGGCCGAAGTTTCCATGCATCTGGTCAAGGCCAAACAGCTTTCTTTAGCCTTTCAAAGACTTCTTGAAGATCTACTTTTTTAACTCTCTAGGCTTCGATCATGCTACTGGTTAAACTGTTCTTACTTCGAGAGAGATTTATTCATTGATATTTAGGGTTTCTCTTCTCTTACACCAACCAGCTGATTAATTTCACTGTGACCCCTTCAACAACACAGCAGTTTCATCAGCTGTATGAGATTCAAACTATTCATAGAGTGTCTACTTTTTGTTCACAACTGCCCCGTCACTCGACTAGAGGGTCATAGAGACAAAGCCTGTTCTCAGAGAAAGTGAGTATCAAAGAGATCGAGTGCCCTGAATTTTTTAATGTGATATTTAATGATATTGCAGGATGAAAACCATACCATTCTCTAAAAAAACAATTCTATATGAAAACTGAAGTTCAGCAACCAAACACTGAAAAAACCTGAGCTCAAACTGAGTGCAACAGTAAGGAAGTTTAGGATAAGAAATGGTAGAAGATATTGGGGAAGATAATAGGTAGTGACAGAGTTAATTTATAAAACATTGTCTTTTTAAAAAGAAAAAAAATCAGGGAAAAAAAAAAGGATTGTAGTGGAGAGGGTTGCTATAGTGAGAGTAATCTTACGACTTAATGTGTGAGTGCTCTCAAAAGACTGGATGTTCCAGTTCAGTGAAGCAAGATGGCCCCCTGCAGTATTGTTAGCCCCCTCACAGAGAAAGTTTACTTCTAATCTAGGAACATCTCTGTACAAAACACTAACAGAACTGCTGTGGTTTACCATTAGTTTCACTCAAAATGTGATGTAAACATTCTTTACTTTAAAACATCAGTCAAAAATAGAAGTCTTCAGTTAACCAACTTTGCTCCCACTGCTTTCGAATTCGTCCTGTGGGGTTCTGATGTGAGACTGAAAAAACATTTGGGTGTTGAGCAACACCTCTGAACACCCAGGAAACAAAAGCACTCTCAAACTCATGTGGTAAAGATTGTGATAGGGTAATAGAAAAGACTGAAAAGAAAGTCTTACTGGATTTCTGAAGCCAGGCAAGAAGTAAAATTTCCTCATGAATGAGAAGGTAAACTTCAGAAAAATAGCACTGTGCTCTACATGCATTTCAAATGGGAATATTGATGTGTATTTTGTGCATATATTACATATATCTGATAGAAGTGAGAATGGGACATTATGCTTTTTGAAAAGTAGTTTTTATTTATTGGTATATTGACAACGTTTGGGGCTCTCATGTTTTCAAACAACAAAACACTATAAATTGTTGTGATAGCACAACAATTCCATACTTCAGCACATGTACATATTCTGGAGTTGTATTTGTGTTAATCAATACACATCAGTAACCTGCCCTTGATACATATTTGCTGCACATATGCAGTAAAAGGCAGAATTTAGTTTATATAGCCATTATGCACGGATATGCACTTAGCTTCCTTCTGAAGTACACGAGACCTCTTTGACTGCCACCTGCAGCTTAAAGCATCTATCGAGGTCATGCATTGCAAAAGATAGGAAAAGGAGAAGGGAACCAGATAAAAAGAAACTCAACTATTTTCCTAGCAATTAAGTGCAACCGTTCATAAGGTTCATGAAGTCAAATACATTACTTTCCTAGTCCTGTTTTCTCTGCGCTCTCCCCTGCTTTGTATACCTCCATGATTTCTATCACTTATTTGCAAGACAGTTGAAGTGAAAGCATTAGAAAAGAAAGCTCTCTCTCATAATAACTCTAATTCATGCTTTACCTAGTTCCCATCAGAGTTCCGACATAAATCAGAAAATCAAAAATGGACTTGAGAAGTGTGAATAATTGTAAAATTTAATAAAAATTAATTTCTTCTCTATCTCTCAACACTGGACTTAACACATTGCTCACAGAAACCCACCCAAGCTCTAAAGAATCAGTGTTGTGAGGTCTGTGTGGCCTTCTACAGACTGCTTTGGTGTGGGAGCTTGGATTGTTTTTGACCCTGTGACACTGAATGGCCAAGAGCTTCCATGCAAGGACAATGGTGCTGTTAGTGCCATTACTAAAGGCCTTCTTGTTTCTTTCAACTACTCACAGGCCTCCTAAACAATGAAAGAAATCCATACATCATTAATAAGGAGATTTAATTTAAATTCTGCTCTAAGAGAATTCTCAGATACTCCCTTCTTTATTTTTTTTTAAGTGAAAATTGCTAGAGTATGATGTAAGGCAGAACCTTAATGTACAGAAATGTTGGACCTCATTTAGAAATGCCTGGAAACTAGTGGGAATTGTAATCGTAGAGCAAATGGGAAAGCAGTACTGGCATGCCAGTGAGCAGCTCCCATGGAATGAAAGCATGGGGATATGTCATCTACTAAAAAAAGTCTTGTAAAATGATCTCCTTTGACCCAAGGTATTTTATTACTTTTACACTTCTAATGATTATTTTGACTACACATATTCAGAACTTCTAATGGCCATTTATCACTCAAAATGGGTTCATTTTCATTAGAAAAGGGAATTGCTAAATTTCGACAGAAAGAAAATGTGAAAGAAAATGGAACAGGATAGCCCATATTCACTTTATTAGTGAAAGGTCATTATTATACACATCAATAATTTTGCTTTCATTTGTGAACATTTAACACAGTTAAAAATCAGTCAGTACAAAAGAATCAGGGTTCTTTTTCGTATGAAAATAATGTGAGTTAACTTTCCCTCAACTCTATCTCTCCTGCCACTGGAATCTATTACATGAGGAATGAATGCTGATTAGGGATTTCAGGTTTTATTCTGCTGTCACTTTGAATTTGAAACCATTTTTCATTTTGGTATTTTTAGGAATGTGAATAATGACAACAGATTTCACAGAAATTTCTAAGTTGGACTATATTGCTTGAAAGATTTGTTTATATTGCTAGTCTACCAGAGTAAGGTCAGAAATAACTAATAATACCTTCAGTATATGTATGCATATAATATCTTTAAATGTTTAAAGCAGATTCTAGTGCACATGTAATCCAGAATGAGGCAGCATACAAATTAATGATTAGGTGGAGAACAACAGTTGTATCATGCTCCTTCTTTTCAGGTTTCAGTAGCTATAGTCAGTTGCTCACTGGATGTATTTTAATTGTGAAGCTGATTGTTTCTCTCTTATGTATGTATGTATGTATGTATGTATGTATTTATCTATCTATCTATCTATCTATCTATCTATCTATCTATCTATCTATCCGCCTGTGTATCTACCTATGTGTGCATACACATACACACAAATATACAGTCGTCCCTCTTGCACTTCGTGGCCCCCATATTGCGGCTTCAGACGTTAGCGGCATGATTTTTTAGCGATCTAGGAGACCCGTTTCACAACTGTGCATGCGTGACTTGCTGCTGTGGCAGCTGCGGCGGCGGCCGGGGTGGCATCCTGGACGGTGGTGGGGGCTCGGGCAGCAGCGGGGGCAGCACAGGCAGCAGCACAGGCGGCAGCGGGGGTGCGGGTGATGGTGGCAGGGGCGGCCGCGGGGGGGGCACGGACACCATTCAGCGTGGAAGTTGGGCTACGCGGGTCCAAATTAAGACCGCGAGTGCGCGATATAGGAGACCCGACTGTATATATATATGTGTCTTTAAAGAGAGAGAAAACATGGAATTCTTCTGTTTATTCCGTTAAATCTATCTGGATGTTTTTGAATGAACTATTCTACAGTTAAACTACATTACCTCAGAGCGGAGTTTGTATTTTGGCAGATGATAGAAATTTTGTTGTAAAAACTCGATTCACACTCTGAACGTTGTTTTTGTGCATCTTATGTAAAGCTCATTTTTGGTTAAGTGAAACAAAATAACTCATATAAAAGTTAGAGGTATAAATATACAGTTATAAATAAATAAATAGATACAGAAAAGAAGAAAAAAATTTAAATATATTACAAGTAGCTTTCCAAGTCTGCTCTTTGTGTGTATTAGAAATCCACTTTAGTACAGTGGTAAGTGTCCCCATCTGGCGTGTGGGAGACCCAGGTTCGATTCCCGCTGGGGAGACAGTGTTAAGAGTTGGACTCGATCCTTGTGGGTCCCTTCCAACTCAGAATATTCTGTGATTACAGCTTCTAAAACAGGTAGTGCAAAAAATTTCAGAGACTTCTCTAATGTACATTCTTTTACCCCAGGTTCCTTGATCTCTGTAAAATTAAGCAGGGTCTTATCCAAGATGTTATATTCAGTTTAAAGATTCTTAAATTCATTTGCAGCTGGTCCTAACATGACACAACCTCAGGCCTCTGTAGAAACTTTTCTGTTTTGGTGGGATTATGGAAATTGTCTCTATGTCAAGTTTTCAAACTGTAATTAGTAAGTACATGATTGCTTTACAGACCAGTGAAATGTGATTTCTTTTCCATAAATGCTTAGACAGCAATACCAAACATCAGTTTAAAACAGGAAATTAAAGATCAGGTTTTGAGTTTCATTTATTTTGGAAATTTAGAGTAGGAAAAAGTATCTATGCTTCAGAGGATGAAATAATTATTTGGAATTTCGATATATGTATTACATTAACATTTCAGTGTGGGTCAATACTGTGCTTCAAAAGTGGATCTCTCGCTTGTAACCAGCTACCACGTGTTGGTTCACTTCAGAGATACCCAAATTGGATTCTTTTAGGATGTCATTGACCCAGAAGATGCACTCCAAACCACCAACTGGAAAATCAATTTACACTTGAATATTCCTTTGAATGTGTAAGTAAGTTCATGTTGAGCGTGTATAAGTCCTTCCTATGTTTGTTTCTATAAATATTTGAGCAACTGAGCCTCATTAGCTAGAACAGTACCAGAGCCTCCATCACAAACTGACTTGAATGAATATGCATGAAATCACCATTAGTTTTGCATTTAGAGTAATTATTCTGCACACACATTTAACCAGAAAATGGACAGCAAAGAAACTACTCATTTCCTTGAGCTCAAGTGAGAAAAGTATTTCAGGCCTGATTTTCTGCTGCTCTGCATCTTCTATGTTTCTGCAAAATGAGTGTGAAACATTATTCATTCTGTTTTGAAAACATTTCACAACAATGAATAATGCTGTTCCAGTAAGTAGTTATGTTATTCATCTGTCTGTATCTAATTCTTACTTATGCTTAGAATGTAAACTTTTGAGAACAGGAACATACCATGCTGGTACCATGCCGTCCAGAGTAGGATCTTGTTCAATGTCTGGAACTCATATGCACTGTCGCAATATTACAGGGTAATTTTGCAATGTTCAAGGTGCTGGAGATACAGCCATGTCACATATACAATCTCGTAAATTATAGAGGATATATGTAGGCAAACTCTATGTTCATACAAGAGTTGAGAGAATACTGGTTGTTGTACAAAGTTCAATCACAGATCTTAATTCTACGAGCAGAAAGAAAGGCAAAATTTACTGAATAAGACAGGATTTGGGAATTATTACCTCTGCTTTATTAAATACATATAAGGTGACATAATGATCATGCCGTACCAAAAATGGAGATTCTAGTCTGGGAAACATTATTTTTTGTTCTGCCCCTTCCTACTCTCCTTCTCCACCCCCACTCTTTTGTTCTTTGCCATTCAGTGTTTTGGTTCAACTTAATTAAAGATTCCTCTTGCAGCCTCCTGGAGTGAAATTCTGGCAGCATGCCCAGCACTGCCATAGTCATATGTAAGCAACCCCTCCAGTGAGCTCCATAGTGTCTCTAAGAAACTATACAAAGAGGAAGAAAGAAACTGAATCCAGATGGAATGGGAAATCAGATATTTCTTCCATTTGTGTTGAAATCTGTGAAGACTACCCCATAGGTTGAAAAGGAAGACAATTCACATACTCTGCAGTCTCAGGGAAAAGCATTTCCCCCCACCCCTCTGGCCTTCATTGAAGAGGAATCTGTGAGAAAGCTTACAGTGAGACTGCAAACTTGGTAATTCAAAACATGTTTTTCCAACTCTGCTTTACTCTGCCAGCTATAGAAAGGTGTAGGATAGACCTGTCAGGGGAGGACAAAAAACAAAACAAAAGAGTCAAAAGAGCGACTCAGGAGACAAAGGTTCTTCCTAATGACAGGGTTAAGAGAGAATTTGATATCCAAACCAACGTTTTGACACACAATTCATAGTGAAAAGAGGACTTAAGGCATTTTAAATTCCCAACACTGGGTAAACATGTCTAGCTCACTAAGCAATAACCACATCCTGAACTGCTTGTTGTTAAAAGACACATTAAAGATTACAAAAATGTGTAGTTCATAGTAATTTCTTGGATCTCACATGCATAACAAAAATCAGAAATACCCGTGTATTTTGTGCTTGCGAGTATTTGTCAAATTTAGTGCTTGGTTCTTTAAACATAACATTGTACTCAGCTGGAAGTAACTGAATTACTGGATTAATGACAGTATCATTAGAAACCAAAACTGTCAATATTGCAAGTATATTTGTATATAAAATACAATTTCCTTCGTGGCAGAATCTGTACTCACTGGGGATACGAAATTCGGTGGAGGAAAATAATAAATCAAGAAAATATATACAGTATCGCTTGGTTTCTCCATACATGTTATTTTACTATCCATAACATTACTTTGTTTCTCTCCTATGGTCTGTTTAGTTTTTCAAGGTTGTGATTGATTAGGGGTAAGAGGAGTTACATGAAGATTAAACTTTGGCCAAGGCACACGTGAGAAAGAAGTCTTAACAATTTATTCCTATGTCAAAGGACTAATTTTTAAGTTTAAAATATCAGAGCGGAGTGATTTCTTGGCAGAGAGCAACCTGTTGTAACACAAGAGATGCCCATTTGAGACGTAGACTTTGGGCAGAGGTTATGATTCAAGGTAGCAGGGGTTTGGCTGATGGTTTAGAGCAATACTTCAGGTGAAATGAACCTGATAATTGCAGTGCAGATTTCCCCAAATAGCAGGTTGACAGAAATAGCTTTGTCTCCCTGTGACTAATTGGATGTTTTGTTACCATGTGCTTTTTTTTTTTTTCCTAAGCAACAAAAGCAGTCCAAAAAGCTGTCCAGGTGAAAGGGGTAATAGATGTATGCTGATATGTGTGTTTCTCATTCTTTCAAACCTTTGAAGACAGGCTGGGGTCAAATTACTGGAGCAGAACATCTCTGTTGACAAACATGTGGTCTTCCAAAAACAATCCTAGTCTGAGAGGTGTTGTTAATTTAAAATAACAGAGGAGAAGGGGGAGGAAAACAGAAGAAGAAAAAAAAAAAAGAGGGAAAACCAGCACCAGTTTACATGAAATCCAACCCAACTGCCACCTTCCCTGCTAGCTTTCCTTTGTCAGCCTGCCTTCCCCACTGCGTGAATCAGCTATGGTTGGGGTTAAATGGGTAGCTTTTGTCTCCTCACAATGGCCGAGAGTGACAGGTTTAGCTAAATGATTTACTGGTGGAGATGATTTGAAGGACAGAGCCAGGCAGCCTTGGGAACACACGCACAAGAAAAGGACAGTAGCGAATCAGTCTCTCCTCCCCCTCCCGCTTTCATGGTTTTGACTGAAAGATCACAGAGTGAGACTCTGACAGACACAAGGATCATTGAGAAGCTATTTTTATTACTTATCCATGGCAGCCTTGCTTTGCTGAGAACAGACCTGAGG
>WEKX01018474.1:0-27106 GCA_013390025.1 Pitta sordida | reverse complement strand
GCTGGGTTTAATAACCCCCCCCCCCCCCCCCTTTTTTTTTTAGCGTTGTTTTTCTTATTGGGGATGCGAGCCTGTAAGCTGGAGGGTCACATGCCACGGGCAAAGGGAAAGTCTCTGTGTGAGACTTCAGCACAAGAAAGCTCAACAAAACCGTCCCTAGCCCAAACAAAGCTTTCTAGCAAGGCAATGCAAAGGGGCTACGGTGAAGGGAGCTGCTCAGAGCAGAGCCATCCCAGCTGTTGTCAATTGGAATGTGCTAGAAACAGTGCTCTCCCCACCCCGTTACCCTGTCCCGGCGGTGATGGTACCCAGTGCTAATATGGATCCCAGATTGTTTCCTGAACACTATTTGATCTGGCTGTGTGGCCAGGAATGACTTTGCTTGTTGGGATGCGGGACATACCAGAGCTCTGACACACTCTGCCCGTTTCCTCAAGCGCAGGCCAGGCACACAGGGACACGATGGATGACTGGGTGTGGGCCTCCAACTGACTCAGGGGAAGAGAGCACCCAGCCTCTTCTCTTCCTGAGGTGTGGGAAGCAGGGAAGTTCGAGAAACCAGCTGTCAGAGACCCTAACATGGCCGAGGGAGGGAAGTGCAGGACAGGGGGTGGCTGGGAAGCACCCATTGCTCACCACACTCAACACTACAATTCTGGGGCACCCACCAGGTCCTGCATGTGGCTGAGTGGTCTAGCAATCCCAAGCACCATCCCCGGGGAGCTTCATCTTCATCCATGCACCCATGATTCTATTGGCTCTGCAGAATTTGCCGTCTAAGGCAGTGGGCAGAATGGGATCTGGTCTGTAAAGCGGAGCAGGAGACGGCAGCCCTCTGGCCTTGCAGTTAATGTTTCGCGATGCTTCCTTCAGCACTTGCTCCTCTGAACATTTCAGAGGAAAGTGAAAACTTTTCTTACTAAGAGAAGGACCTTTTCACACAGTTGCTGTGAAGTAGTCTGAAAAAAACCTGGAAGGAAGTCCACAGAAGATGTGAAGTTTGGGTTTATAGATAAATCAGAACTCATAAGAGCCATATTACTTGAAAGAGGCAATACTGTCTTTCTGTTCCATATTTCATTTGGTCTATGACCTATTCCTCAAGCACATTTGGTCTATGACTTATTCCTCAAGCGCAGTGGAATAATACATCCTGTCACCGGTTATAACCTGCAATTGTCATGCCATTATTTTGTTCAGAGAAACAGATAGAAACAGCACAAATTCTGCAATTACTACTGAAAAAAAAAAAGTATATTTCTCTAGTGTCAAACAGATAATGACATCCCAAACCGTCTGAATTAAATTCTGTGAATATGCATCAAAATTTTATTATGATATATTCTAACTTCAAAAAAAGAGCCACTCAGCAAATCTTTCAGACATCTTATTTAGTTTGAGAAGAAGTTTGAACAGTGAAACTTACTATGTACAATAACATCTAGCTTTTTTGCTGGCTAGCTTCAATCTTTTTCTCATTATTATGATAATTTTAATGAAATCTTGCTGTTATTTAAAAGAAACAATATGAAGATGTGAACGTGATGGCAACAACATTTCATACCAGCAACTTTGAAAGGCATGTCTTGACTTAATGGAAAAATGAAAGGATCTATAAAATGGTAACTTTAAAGAACAGAAGGGTTTACTGTTAATTTGCTGTACTGTGGAGTTGCAGTACTTAGTGGCATGATTTAGGTGTTAGGTAATATGTTGGACTAGATGATCTAGTTGGTCTTTTCCAACCTTGTTAATTCTGTGATACTCTGGAGTTGCATTATGCTATCACATGACATATTTCTAGTGGCCTCTTGAATGTTCAGTTGAGACTAAGCACTTCTCTTTTAAGACACAAAGAACAAAACAAACAAAATCTAAAAATACAAGGAGGAAGTATGGTATTTTTTTATTTTGTGAAACAGAGAACTGTTTGCAAAAGCAGCTCTAAAAAAACTTACCCCAAGGGCTTTCAAATGTGGATTTGCCACTGTAGGGATTATGGAAGGTGAAAATAGAAAAATAATACTTTTTCTTCCATGTATTTCCAACTGTAGTCTTTGTCCCTGTTCCAGTGTGCATAAGGACTGTTGGGATTACTTCCTTCTGAAATCCCAGAGGAGTAAGTGTACTTTAGTAGTACTACTACTACTGCTCAGTATGCTGAGTAGTGCAAAGCATGGGTTTCATAAGGTATTCTTAACTGGCTTTTTATAGACAAACACATCTTGCAATTATAATTTGCATCTGTTTCTGTCCAGCCTAATCTTCTGATTCTTCTCCAAACATGTCTCTCTCTCAACTTCTGCACCCACAACTTAAGTCCTAGTAATGTTTCTACACACATCATCATTTCCTGAACTGTTTATGCAGTACTCTTGTAGGACTGGGCTACCATCCTTTGCATATTGAGCCTTGCTTTGAACAGTGCCTCTCCTAAGTGGTGAAGTTTATAGAGTGTTTTAAAAAATAAAGGAAAACATCTTATATATTTCTCAGGATGAAGGATTTGATTCGAGGCTCAAGAGTGACTGTTCTAAACCCAGGGCTACACAATAAGTAATGTTTGCTCAAATTTACATGTGTCATTTACATTTAGTTTTCACCTTACTCCTCTAGTTTGCATGAAATTAATGTAAGATTCCTACTTTTTAAGCCTTTATTATGGATGATATGTCCTGTCCCTTATTCTTCTGCAGCTTCTGTGATTTTTTCCTTACCTTCACATATTTTTATTTCCTGCCTAGTTCTGTCTTCTTCTCTCCTCTGCCTTTTCTCTGACTCCTTTACAAAGTTTAGTTGTCTTACAATCTTCTTGAGCCACTGCAAATGCAAGAGTGCTTAGAAGTCTTAGGGTCCAAGAGAATTGGCTTTGAAGGTAAAGTGGGGAAAACTATTATAAGTGTGATGAAGGAACCCTTCTATAATGCAGGGTCTTCATTTCATTCCTTATTATCATACTATGCCAGTAGTTTTGCTGCTTCTCTCTTGTTTCTCTGTGTCTGATGAATGCCTTAGCTGACCCAACCAAGTGACTGGATATCATCTCCTGGCACAAAAAAGGCATGGAATAGCACACTGTTGACTCACCCAAAGGAGGAGCAAAATGGAGTCCCCACAGTCAGGGGAGCAGAGAACAGTATCATCTGTGTGGGTTCTATATTGTAGCTTACCCCAAACAGCTGGGGAACAAAGTTGCCTCCCGTCACTTGGCACTCTTCAGTGGCATTGGGTGGCCTTTCATGCTGACATGGAACATGTGGGTTATTCTGTTCATTCCACCAGGGCACAACCCTAGAGCACTGCTTGGAGCCAGCACTTAATTCTTGGGGAACACCAGCCACTTAGTTTCTTCCCATGCTCAACAATTATTTCCTTCTAGCAGAACTTTCAAAAGCCTTTCTTTGCATTACAATTAGCTCATTGCTTTATAAGAGGTTACGTCACATCACAAGACCAAATAGCACAGTACAGCTTAGTGTAACTTGACCCTGATCTAGCATTTCTTTGTGATGCGTCATATCAGAAATGTAAAGAAAACAACATTGTCCTTTTCTTAGTTTGGGCAGCACTGACCACTACAGGTTGCCTTTACCTTCTGCCTGGAAGATGTATGTAGTTTATAAAACCAATGAGGATTAGCTCTTGTACAAGAAGTAGGAAAAATCATGTTTATGAAGCTTTATGTACTTTTTTGAGAGCTGCATGTGATCTTAACAGCAAGTAGGCTCTGGGGTGGTTGCAGAGAAACTGGCAAGCAAAGCCAGCATTTACAAATGCTGTGACTTGAGAACAAAATTTGATGAGGGATAATACGATAATGTACTGGTTTATAATTTCTGTAGATTTTCTGTTTTGGCCTACTCAATTTTAAATACTTTTATACATGCATTTTTCAAAAGGGATTTGAAACATTTTGAAAAAGCTGAAATTCCACTTAAAAACCAGAAGAGTGAAAAATTCTAGAGCATCCTAGACTCAATAACAAAGCTCCTGCCTGTACTGAGCCTAAGCAACAGCTAGCAAACAGGCCTTAGGCTGGTCACTTCCATGATAGAACTGTGATGCAGGTGTTAATATATTTAACAGCTTGAAGTCAGGTAGTTGGATCAGTACAACCAAGGCACTACAAAGGCAGAAAGAAGTAGCTGGCACAGGGGAAAGCAAGCATTTCTGTGTAGGAGCTCCCAGGGAAAACAGCCAAGCACATATGTAACATTATACTGTGTGGATCCGTAGAGGTGAGGAGAATTGAAATGGAAGGAGTTAGGGGAAACAAACACATAGTCCATTAAAATAATAGTTTGAAAGGTGTACAAAAGTGGAAAATGTTTTGAGTTTCCATCCTTAATTTCTCTTCAAGGATGAATTAGTTCCATACTGTAGGCCGAATGTATCGTGTAGGCAGTTCTTCCGCTGTCAGTCCCCATATATTTTTGCAGAAGACATTATGCTCTGTATCATAGTCTTGTCTTCTTGTCCAAACTTTCTCAGTAAGTTCAGGTAAAACAGAGTATCTGAGTCAAATCCCAGCTTAAAGTTGTATTATTAATTTAAATATCTTTCTTCAACAGGTGGCTTGTCTTTCTCTGTGGTATAAAAGGCGAAACCTTTTTGAGTGTGACATACTGCAATAAAACATTTGAATGATCAGGGTTGTTGTAATTTAGAATCTAATATCTAACTAACACTAGGTACTTTATTTGCCAGAAAAGGGAAAACAACCCCCAAATATAACAAAAACTGCTACACAGCCTTCCTCAAAATCCTTTGTATAATGATAGAAAATTTTAAAAAATCCGAACAGCACTGCAAGATTGCTTGTGAGTCTAGAGTATATAAAAAAGACACACTTTTAAAATTTACAGTATTTGACATTTGTTTCATCCATTTAAGGATCTTCCCCTCAAAATTTTGATTAAATTAATGCAAGGAAGTGTAAGATCTACCTCAAATATTTGAATTGTTTTCCTTTGTTGGAAAGGTTAACTAGGTCTGGCTTTAGACCTTGGAGAAAACAGTCACTTTGAGTCTAGGCTTATTTCAGTGGATCTTCACTGGATTTATTAGAGATCTAGTCTAACAGCAGATGAATGGCATCCCAGAAGTGTTATTTCGCTGTAAAGGAAGAATACATGGTTAATCTAGATGTAGACAGTAATATTGTAAACGGCTAGGTTGCATCAGTGGCTAAAATGCTTGTACAGAAGCTTCAGAAAATAAATGCCCAAGAGGTATGTGCAAAATTTAATGGAGTTTTGGTTCAAAAGCCTGTTAGTTTTGAGACTGTTCAAGAGCCTGTTAGTCTCTGTTATCTCTAAAGCCTATCAAAAGTTTTTCTAAGTGCAGATTTTTTAGTGTTATTTTTCTACACGATTTTTAATGATGTTTGTTTAGCTTATACATAGAGCCCTATTCCTGTTTAGCTCCCTTTTGAGCATGTGTGTGTGTGTGTGTGTGTGTGTGTGTGTGTGTGTGTGTATACATGTGTGTGGAGGAGGTACTGTCTCAATACCTCCTCAGGACTGGACACAGAATTGATTTCTTATGCTCAATGGATAGGGCAGCAAGAAGGGTTAGAGGTCAGGCCAGAACAGGAGGAGATCTGGAGACAAATAGAAGGGCAAAGGGCTTCCCTTCCTTTTCTTCAGGTATAAGTAAAGATGTAGCCTTTTGGCCTCCTCAGTGGCAGCAACAGACCTTCGACCACTCTTACTAGGATGGGAGGCAGCCCACTGAATGTGAACGTGCATGGGCTCTGTGAGTGTGGCCACACAGGTATTTTCAGTACTAATACACTAGCCTCTCTGTTACTCTTGGGAAAAGTAAAGATATTGTATATTTTTTGGATATAGAATGATTTTGACATAATTTTTCTTTCTGTATCAGAAGATTTAATATTAAAAAACAGGTTCTCTGCTGAGATGCCAGTGACAATGACCATAAACTAATGTATCTAAATTCTGCGAAGGAGAGCTGCACTGGCTGCATATTACTCAGGACTGCTTGGTCATTAGAGGCTCCTACGTTGCCATTTTTGACTGCAGAATTCCCAGGATGTCCCAGACTACCTGCAGTGGAATCTGATGAAAAGTAGTGACCCTTTACATTATTCTTTCAGTTTTCAAGCTATAATGAAATTCTTTCTGTATAACCGTGCCATAAAGCCCTATGATTTATTTTATTCGGATTAACAATTTTTTCAAAAGTTGCACTGCCAACCATGAAAAGATAAGTTACATCATGAATATCAACAGCATAAAAATATACACTTTTCAGTTAACATTAGAACCAATATGTAAGTAAACAATAAGTTACATGATTCTTAATGGGCAGTATGTAGGGTTTTTTTTAAATATTAAAAGTGCTTTTATAGGAAACCTGCCCTCTAGTTAGAAGTAAAATGCTTTGTCTTTATTTTTTAAATGTTAAAAAATAAGAAAGACAAGAGAAAACTAGCTGAAGAACTCCAGGCTATGCCCTTCTCTGCATAGCTTGAACTCTCCCTATATTTATCCAAAGCAGATGTTCCAGGCAGGATGCACATTGCAGCCAGAGGTGAGTAGGGAGGTGTATAGAACTTGAATACAGAGGTTCACAGGTTCAGAGGTTCACACGTTATTCTGAGTTGGAAGGGACCCCCAGGATCATCTAGTCCAACAGTACAGGTCCCACATCCTGTTTACACATAGCTGCTGGCCTAAGGACAACACAGGGAATAAAAAAAGGGAAGATGGAGGGGAGTTGGACTAGATGATCCTTGTGGGTCCCTTCCAACTCATAATATTCTGTGATTCTGTGAGTGTGATAGGAAGGAATGTTTGATGGGAGTCGTGATGCCAACACCACTTATGAACATGCACAGAGAGAGTGCTGTAGATTTGTGGGTCTGTTTGCATCTGCCTTTGACAGCAACATTTTCTCCTTGTTTTGTCAGGCATTGATAGGCATGCTGTTTTCTGTCATAAGAGAGAGAAAAGGAAGAGAGGAAGCAATTGGATGAAGAAAAAAATAAAGCCCCCCCCAAGACATCTTAACTGAAGAGAAACTATACTTTCTCTCCTATTCAGCAATGCTGCCCAGACTCTAGAAGAAACACAGCTGGAATTCACTGAACCAACTTTTCTGTCTCATTAAAATCTTGGACTGATTTTTAATAGTAGAAAGGCACTTATTGAATCACTGGTGGGTAATGAGAAATGTTAGGATTGCTAAGCCCCATTTAAGCAGTCATTCTGCTAAAGGATGGATTTTTTCAAGCAGGATACTTACTGGCAATTTGATTTCTACACACACAGAGCAGTGAAGGACCCATTTTTCTGTGCACTGGGCATGTGTTTTCATGTTAAGTCTCCCTTTCAACTCACTACACCTAGTTTGCATCATCCACACAGATTCCTGCCTAATGCTAGAGAGATAAGGGAGAGGTGTAGAGGTGTATGTATACTCTATTTATCTGCTTGGGGGTTATTTTATTTTATTTTACTTTAACAGAATCACCAAGAGACCAGCTTTTCATAGTCACATTTTTTTTTTAAAGAAAGGAATGATCTTTGTACTCAAGACTTCTCTTTTTTAAATATCATGTTCCAGCAGGAAACTTCTAAAGTATGTGCTAAGATAAGCTATATTTCTCCAGATGCCTTGCTTTTCTTTACCCTATTGTACTTGTTTTGTTATCCAAACAACTACAATGGTATTAGGTTATGATTTTCTTATTTTATGTCATCTAAAATATAAGAAATTTAGGATCAAACTGGAATATAGAAAGGAAATTTAAAATTTACTTTATTCTCAAGCCTTTTCTCTAAGCTCCAATCTATTTAGCACCTGAAACTCAATCTTCAGATAAGGAACAGCAGTCAGTCTCTTCACTGCTTCCCATTTGTTTTGGTATAAGACAGACTATTGAGTTCCTTTTTCCATGAAATGGCTATTAAAAAAAGATGACTTAAGATCTTACTGTGTTATTAGTAGTAATCCCCACTCCCATTTACATAGATCTGTAATTACAGTGTTTGTTGAAAGGTTTTTAGGCTGTGTAGGGAAAAAGTACTTAGAACCATGTTAAAAGACATCCATCTTAGGGTCAGGCACAGGCTGCCTTAAAAGTGTTTAATTTAGTGTTGCAAAAAGGGTCAGAACAAGGTGAAACATTGTAATTTGAAATACAGACACTATTTGAGGAAGAAGGCTATTTTATATACAGTTATACCCTGTCCTTCGCGAGGAATGGGACAGGCCACAGGCGTCTCGAAATGTCAAACTCGCAAGTACTTGCAGGTCATTAATATGCACGCAGGCCATGCCCTTCGCCCCACCCCCAGCCAATCAGGAGTGCTGGGGAGCCTCTTCAAGTCCTCCCCACAGGCTCTCACAGCACACGGGAGGAAAGAGAAGCATTTCTGCACCCTATCTGGCTCGGGGGACCCCCCCGAGAATCCCTGGACTTCTCTTCAGCCATGCTGTCGCTTGCACATCGGCCACCAGCAGCTCAAACTTCGTGCCGCTGCCATCCCCCCTGCCCCCTCCCTGGCCCCCATGCTCATCCTGGCCACATCCCTGCCCCACATCCCTGCCCCACGTCCCGGCACCGTGTCCCAGCATCGTGTCCCTGCCCCGCGTCCCTGCCCTGCGGGCAGGCTGCGGCAGTGGAGTGAGCATGTCCCACTAACATGCCGTGGCCAGTTCCACTTTCCTGGGGCACTTCCCTTCCTCGCCCCTAGCCAGGGAAACAATGATACAGACGCACACACACAAGCACTGCCCGCTCGCAGCTTGCAGGTGCTCTGCACACACGGGCAGGCGAGCGACACTCAGGGACCTAGATTAATTAAGCGTAGATAGGTGGAGGATTCATCCCCACCTGGCTCCTCACACCACACAGGGCCCTGCTCTGTCTTCTACAGTGGCCGTCCCTGTCCCACAGCCCCCGGCGAGCCACAGAAACAGCGCGCCCTCCCCGCGGGACCGTCGGCACAACCCCTTAGCAAAGCAGAGGCACTTGCACATGCGTCAGCCAGGGAACATCGCAAATGCTTGAAACCGGACCCTGGGAAATTTATATCACAAATTGCCGGGGTCGCAATTACAAGGTTGCAATGCACTGGGGACGTACTGTATTTTTTATATTTTTTTATTTCCCTGTCTTTTATTGTATTTCATTGGAAAATCTGGTCTTTTGCACCAGATTTGTGATGGTGTCTTCTACCTTCTGGCATAAAACTTATTGCAAAAGTAAATAAAAAGTCATCAAAGAAAAATAATTACTGGAGTTACTGGTAGACAAACAGTGATATACTACAGTGACCCTTGTGTATTCGTAGCTTGCATATCCACGGATTCAATTAATCGTGGTTGGATTTTCAGTGAGTTGTGAGACCACGCACATGCACAGAAAGTCCCGGACCCCGGATTTCATGGCCAGGAAGCACCAAAGGGCACTTCCTCCGCTTTAATGAGGTGCTACAGTGTGAGCCACACTCCCAGGACTGCCCCTCCAGACCTTATTAGTGGAGGGTGCGTGGCTACAGGGGGGGAGTAGTTGAATATTCATGGGATCGGTATCTTCATAGATTTCATAACTCGCAGGACCTGCCCAGACCCGACCCCCAGCAAATTCCAGGGGATTACTGTATTTTCTGACTTGGCTTTGGCTTTCAATCAGAGTTTATGCTTTGCAGCTTTGTGGATTATTATTATTGTCACTTCAGAATATTCTTGGCATGGTCCCTACAACAAAGACCTTGTGAATGATCGCCTAATATCAAAGATATGTAGAAAATGGAGAATGACTTCTCTTTTCTAGGAGAAAAGACACCAGGAGATGAAAAAGCACAAGGGGAACAGCATGAGTGTTAATTCAATGTAATGACACAGGTGTAAGTTTTAAACCAGACTCTACTTCAGCTTTTACTGGCATTTCCAAACAGGATAGAGATCATTAAAGATAACATAGTTAAAGATGTGAGAGATAGCATTCAACTACTAAGAAAAGAAACTCAACTAGGCAACATTAATACTGGATATTAATAATAATATTTTCATATTATTTATCTTGTTTCATCTGAGCTGTGTCTAAACAGTTTCCCGTCCTTAGTTTTCCATCCAAGCTTATGCCTGATCTGCTACAAATTCTCTGTTCTCTCAAATTTTTATGTCCTTAATAATTAAATGTAATCAACATCACATGTAATCATGTCATTTTATTGCAATCTTCCTCTTTGTGATATAGTATTAAATAAAATATATAAAACCACTTTCAGTTCCTTTTTTTTGATCATGGTAATTTTTTCCCTTGTTATTGAAGATTTCTCTGGGACTTCATGTTTGAAGTCTTTAATTTCTCATTCAAAATAAAAAATGTGAAAGGAATGAGGGAATGTTATACTGCTAGGTTATGCAAATAAAGGATGAAATCTTGAATGAGTCCAATATTGAGCTGGAGACAGTGTTCTCTGCAGGGTCTGACTGGACTGTGATTATGGAGAGCAGACAGTGTATTTTCTCAAGGACAAGAGGTGCCTCTGAATGTCTATGCAACCTGAACTATCTGAATCACCTAGATCAGTAGACACTGTTTAGCACAGGCTATATTATGTGGAATAGCTTACATTTACATTTAAGATATACAATAAATACTTCAAGAATTTTTGAATGATGTGTTTGCAAAACCAAACCCACTGATCAACACTTATCTAAAATAGTAGTGTTTTTACCAAACTGAATAACCATGAATTTTTCATGGATAAATGCTAGCTAATGTTAGTTCTCATGTATCAATACAAACCTGTTCATCATGATGTTCTTGTGTAGCTGCTAACACCTCAGAGGTGAGCAGTAAACATTTCAGTAATCTGAATGCCCATAAAGGCAGTAGGAAATCATAAAAATCATTAAGGGAGAGGGACTTTTCACAAAGACATCTAGTGACAGGACAAGAGGTAATGGTTTTAAAATGAAAGAGAATAGATTGACACTAGGAATAAATTCTTTACGGTGAGAGTGGTGAGGCAGTGGAACTGGTTGCCTAGAGGAGCTGTGGATGCCTCATTTTTAGAAATGTTCAAGGCCAGGTTGGATGAGGGCCTATGCAACCTGGTCTAGTGGAAGGTGTCCTTGCCCCTTGCAGGGCTATTGGAATGAGGAGATCCCTAAGGGCCCTATCACCCCAAATAATTCTATGATTTTATCTTTTGCTATTGGCATCTATTTCATGGGTAGGCTGAGGAATTCTTTTACTCTTTCTTCAGTCCCTGAGATGATGAGATTGAATAGGAAAAATCATCACTTTGGTGGAGGTTTAGTTACCAATTATGTAGAAAACTTTAAAAGCATTTGCCATTCATACCAGTCTGTGATAATAGTGAATACTATTCATGCTGATGAAGGGGATAAATGCTTCAATATCCTTAATGTTCAGTTTGCAGTCATTATTCTGGAATAGGAATAACTCAGAAATACAACTATGAATCCACTGTGTCTGATGACAGTTTTAATTCTATTAACAGTAAACTTGGCAACTGTGAAAATCTTTTATTCTTACTGCACCTTTTCTGCAGTCATATCTATATAGAGAGCACTTGACTCAGTTTAAGTTATGAGCAATACATTATTCATATTGCTCACACCCTCTACATGGGAACTTTACTGGTAGACTTAATTTCATGGTCAGTGACTTCATTCTGAGAACAGTAAGGACAGATGGAAAAAAATCAGAATGCTTTCAGTGTGTTTAACCTTGAAGAGCATTGTAATATATAAAGCAAGGAAAGTTAGCACAGTGCTGCAAGTAGAAGATTGGAAACTATATCACTACTTGCAAAGTTTTCATGTTTGGTTGTCTTGTGATTTTAGAGCAGAAAAGACAGGTTATATACTCAAACTAAAAAGAGCTGCCACTGTGTTATTATTAATTTTAATGAGTGCTCAGTATTTGCATTTCATAAAACTGGAAGGAGGGTATGACCTCAAAAGATCACCTATTAGTGCCCCATTTTTTGCCATTTAATCTCAAGCCTCTATCCCAAGTGCAGAATAACCAAATTTAGCTGAGAACTAACATTTTAGTGACACTTTTGGTTTAAGCGCCAGGGGCTGTCTTCTCTTCTTGTCTGATAAGCACAGCCTTTGAAATATTTTAAGATAAAACCGTTAATAGAGCAACTATACTCTGTCAAATTATGCTATGCCAAGTCTTGCACAAAAGCCTACCATCAGGGAATTGAAACACTGAGAAATGCATGATTAAATGTAAAACTGAGGCTATAGACCAACCAGGTACTCTTATGGTATGATAACAACATCTTAGAGATCCATTTTATTAGATTATTTTTAGAAAGCTGTAATAACTGTAATACATCAATAATTTTTTAACAATACTGGTCTTAGCAATATTTTAAAACACGGGAAAATTGTCATAGCTAATGGCATTGGATTTTTTAGCTATTTAAGAAAGCAAACGCTGTCAATGGGTTTTGTAGAGTTTCATGGTAGAAAGGAGGAAAATAACAAGAAAGCATCTGTAGTGGAAAACTAAAATATCATGAAGAGATCTGCTTTATATTGATTTAAAAGAGATTATTGCATGTCACAGCAATGAAACTGTCTAATAGGAGAATTTATTTTAGGGAACAAAGAGATTAGGGTAATTTAAAAACCATCTGCTAATTGGGGTATCTTATATGTAGGTATCAGCCTCCTCTTGTGTATTTGCAAGGCAGCTTTCAATTTTCTGACCTCAGCATGTTTCTGAGCATCTGCACATTCAGAAAGTAGTCAGCTGTGTTAGCCTTTGACATACAGCTGTATTTGTCTTCAGAAGTTGTTAATTCACCTTCCTAAACTCTAAGATCCATATCTATTTACTTGTATCTGTATCTGCCATCCAAAAAGATCTAGGCAATTGGAGGAATTGGCTGACAAGAACCTTCTGAAACTCAGCAAAGGACAAATGCCAAGTCTTGCATCTAGGAAAAAAATAAACACTCCCACAGAAGTACAGGCTAGTAATTCCCTTGCTGAGGACCATCTCTGCAGGAGAGGACGTGGGGGTCTTGGTGGACATGATCAGGTAGTGTGCTCTGGCAGGAAAGGAGACAAGTAACGTTCTAGGCTGCATCACCAGGAGCTTACACAGTAGATCAAGGAAAATGAAAGAAGTCCTCAGCATTGTGAGACCACATCTAAACACTAAGGGCAGTTTTGGATTCTCCAGTATAGAAAAGATGAAATCTCTGTCCTTGGAGGATTTGAATGCCTGTCTGAATAAATCCTTAAATAACCTGAACTGACCTCAAAGTTGAGCCTACTTTGAGTAGAAGGTTGAGCTAGAGACCGTCTGATGTCCCTTACATCTTGGTTATCTTCTAGTCCTATCATTAAGAGGGACAGAAAGACAGAATTGGAAGGAGGGTTCAGATCAGAAGAAATCATTTCCTGATTCTGTCTTCTAATCTCTGCACCCTAAAAGAAAAAGTGCAGAAGGCACTAGTTAAACACACAAGAACATCTCCTTACTAAACAACTGCCAATGTGAAACACCTCAGTACTGGCAAGATCCCAGGAGCACAGGGAAGTTCAACCACAACCCCCACACTACCCGAAAGGAAAGGGTTAGAGGTAGAAGCCAGCTATAGCTTTCCATCCAAGGAAGATGTGAGCAGTCATTAGGAAAGTATTCTTTCCTTAGACATTTACATATTAACACCTTGATTACAGTAAGTCTGTCTTTTCTATAAAGGAAATTTGAAAGATTCCAAAATACAATTTATTTTTAACATACTCTTTTATTTTGATTTTAAGGTTATCCTTAGGACTATTATTATCTAATAGTTTCCCCCTAGTTTGTCTCTGTCCCACTTTTGCAGAATAACTAACATGAACTCAGAGGCATCTGGCATAATTTACCGAATAAAGCCTACTGATGGAGTGGGAGAATGACGTGCAATGTATTACTATATCTCAGACTTTCAGGAGACAGAATTTCAGGTTTATTTCACCCTTCCAAGTAAAGAGTGAGAGGAATGAGTAAATTTTACAGACCTAAATTTTCCCTGTTATCATAAGCTCTGCTGTTACTTCAGCCATGTATCAGAGGACATACTACCTCATTTAAAAAAAATAAAATTCTACAGTCTATGTTCAAGGGCATAAAATACAATAGAAAAAGGGTAGCAGAAGGTAATGCTTGGCCAGCCATGTGATGTTATGAACAATATAGTTCCTTGTAAGTCAGCAGGGTATTTACAACAATTTCCTTGCTGAGAAGGGTTATTGATAAATAGCTACTAATAAAACCTTACAATAACAGTAATAATATCTTTCATTTTTAATAGCATCTTTGATCCTAAAGAAGTAGCAAGTTTACTGCATGTTTTCAAATTAAAAAGGGCATTCATGTTTTATTGTCTTCATCCTAATCATCCTGCTTACTGGCTGTTTAAGCAGAAGGAATTAACCTGTAGCTCTGGAAAACCTAAAACTACTTTCCATTTCTGTGTTCCCTCTTTATTGCAGGGTCTCTATAGGCTTTCCACGCGTAGCGCTGTAGGTTGAGTCTGTTTATCTCCAGTCATTGATACGATATGACATGGTATTATGTCTCCTAATATTTGCATTATATTACATCCTTAATATTCATATAAAGATCTCCAGACAAGTAATCACATTCTAGTGTGCTAGATGCTGTGGAGAGATTTATCAGAAAAGGCAGTCCACAGCGCAGAGAGTCTATATTCTAAACCAAACAAGGCACTGGAAAACAGACATTTGGCTCATTGAGGATTTCAAACACAGGAACAGGCTGTAAACAGTTTACCAAATTAATTTGGGAAGACTGTGAAGGAATAGGGAAAAAACAATTTCTGGGCTCAGTTCTGCTTTCACACAGAATTAATTGGAAAATGTTCAATTCTGTACTAGGATCATGAAACAAGAGAAAGTAAAGCTTTGGTCTAGACTACTCAAATGTTAGTATCATATGAGATTTACAAATGAGGTTACAAATGCTTTGTTTTAGAGCAGATTATTCTAGAATATAGCAAGCAATTTAACAAAACAACAATTGTAATCCAAAGATTTTTGCCCTGAGTTGAATGTTCTCTCTAGACAATATTTTGTTTTCAGGTTGAAGTTTATCTGGAAAATATAATACAGTCAGGTCTCCTATATCGTGCAGCCGCGGTCTTAATTGGGGTCCACGAAGCCCTACTTCTGTGTTGAATGGCGGCCACATGACCGCCGCTGCCCGCGCCGCTGCCGCCACCCACACCGTTGCCGCCGCTGCTGCCGCCACCCACGCCACCACTGATACCCCTGCCGCTGCCACTGCCGCCACTGTGGCAACAGGTCACATATGCGCAATTGCGAAAATGGGTCTCCTTCATCGCTAAAAAATCATGCCGCTAAGATCTGAAGCTGCAATATGGGGGGCGCAAAGTGCAAGAGGGCTGACTGTATTTTTTGTACTTCAATAGTACTTCAAATTGAGTGGCATAATTTACCTTTTTAAAATCATATAGAACAATTTTTGACAAGCGTGAATAAGGATTTACATGATCTTCTCCAGACCTTGTTGCACGACAAGCTTTATTGCAACCCTCAGACCGAGGAGGAGCTCCTCATGGAAATGCCTCATCTTCCTCTTCTGTAGCATGAGGGAGATGTGGTAGGTCACGCAGGGAGTGAAATGGTGACACCCCTTTAAACTTTACTGCACCCCTTGTCCAACAGTGATTTTGCTTGATCTAGGGTTGGTTTCTTGGTTTCAGCATCATGAAAGAGTCAAACAGTATGGGATATGTCTGTTTGCAAGAGAATATTAAAAAAGTGCATTAAAACAGTGTAACTCTGCCCAGTGGTGATCTGCCAAGGAGCTTGAAGAAGTCAGAAGAGGCTTCTAAAACAGGACTCATTTTTTATATATATGACATGTATTTAGGAAACAATGACCTGATTTTCTTGATTAGGCCTTTTGGAACCCTTGAAGGAGCAGGAGTTTCCTGCCACTGGACTGATATGACAGTAGAATTAAATTAGTGAAGAAAAGAAAAATTGCAAAGTTTTATCTTGAAAGCAGCCTTATGACCCTCACAGCCTGAAAGAAGGCAGAAAATTTATACCATGTACTTAGATCAGACCTCTATAGAGATTAAATGTCCAGTGGTTTGAATGCTTCTCCAGATCTTGTCCAAAGTACATCAGTTTCTTCTTAGAAATCATTTAGACAAACTTGGTCTTCCTGAAGCATTCTGGTGTTGGACTGGAAGAAGAGTAAGGAAAAGGAAGAGATTTAAGTAGAAATGAGCAGATGTTTAATCGATTTCAAATTTTAATGAGTTTTTGATCTAGAATTGCAACATAGCTTTTACTATTAATTCAAAACTCTTCCCACTGGTGCATGTAAACCTATCACTTGTGTTCAGAAAAAAAAGAAATTGATGGTTGCCAGGGTTTTTCTATTACCTTGGCCTCTCACGTACCAAGTTATACCTTCTCAAATATTCATGGGAAATATGTGGGTGTCTATATGTGTATAATGACACTGTAGTGGACTTGCTTTTAATACTTGCTCCATCCAAATGAAAACAATCTTAAACTGTAACAATTTTTTCAATTCCTCAAAAATAGAGAGATTTATAAATCCGCAGTTGAAATAAAATGAACTGCAACCTTTAAAAGAGAGATTATATTTCTAAAACTTGAGGTCAAGTATGACCTTCATGTAAAACTATGTGTTTTAGACTTTTGGTAGAAGTGGTAGATGAGGGGATTATTTATGTTTAGGTATGTAAATAAATAATAAGCCTCTGGACACCTTTCTTATATTTCTAGTAGAGCTTGCCAGCAGTCTTTTAGTTCTGTTATGGTTTCAGGATGTTAAGACTGCAGGAACTAGATGCTGTAAATGGAGAAGTATCTCTGACACCCCTCACCTTTGCATCTAAGGAGCCTGATTCAGTGGAACATGTGCTTTACTTAAATAAAATAATAGTATCATGACACTGGTATGCTCCTCCCAGACTAAATCATTGTTCTGTCCTTAGCAACGTATCTATCTGATCATGACACAACTTTAATCCTGTACAGATCATGACAATAATTCAAGGGAAATTGACAAGGGAAATGACTGCACTTCTACAAATATGTAGTTTTATTTGGTTTTAGAAGGAGTAAAACTATGTTGGTCATAGAGAGATACGCTTGGTAGATTTTTTAGAGCCAAAATACTTCTGAAATAATTGAAGGTGAGCTGTAAAGAAAATAAATCATCAGAAAGTCATGTCCTTTTAACATTTTACTTTTATAACCCCCTTGTCTCTCTGAAGTACTGTTCCATTACTTTGAAAATGTTGGAACAATAACAACAATTCTGGGCTCCCCAGTTTAAGAAGGATGTTGAGCTGCTTGAGAGGGTCCAGAGAAGGGTGACAAGGATGGTGAAAGGACTGGAGGACAAGCCCTATGGGGAGCGGCTACAGGAGCTGGGGTTGTTCAGCCTGGAGAATAGGAGGCTCAGAGGTGACCTGCTGTTTACAACTACCTGAGGGGAGGTTGCAACCAGGTGGGTGTGAAGCTCTTCGCTCAGGCTGATGACACCAGAACAAGAGGACATAGCCTCAAACTACACCAGGGGAGGTTTAGACTGAGTGTTAAGAAGAGGTTTTTCACAGAGAGAGTGATCTCTCATTGGAATGGTCTGCCCAGGGAGGTGGTGGAGTTGCCATCCCTGGAGGTATTTAAGAAAAGACTCGATGAGCTGAGTGACATGGTGGGAGGCTTGGATGGATGGAGCATGGTGCCCATGGTTCTACCCTTGTGGGCCTAATCCCTGGGTGGGCGTTCGCTTGGGAGTTGGTCTAGATGATCCTGTGGGTCCCTTCCAACTCAGAATAACCCGTGAACCTATGAACAAGAAGTCCCAGGTTATTATGTCCTCTAAAATGACATTAACCAATCATAGACCATCATGACTTTAGTATCTTCTGTGATTGATATTCTTTTCTACATGGCCTAAATAAACATAATCTGTTATATATATTATCTTTATGCTTAGCCTGGAAAATCTCTGCATGATTAAAAGAACTGTTCTTTTGGCAGGAGCCTCAGCCCTGCACTGTATCCTGCATACTATGCTGTGATGGTCCAAGTTTAGGCACAGTGTCATAAAAATTCCACCTTTATCTTTTATGAAGTTAGATGTGATAACATACAAGCACTCAGACGTTTCTGTATCCATCCTTTTGCATAATACTACATTAATTGATCCAGCAATTAGGAGTTTTATGATTTCATCAAGTGAGGAATGCCTGAACCTGTGTCTTTCATGTTAGTGAGGTGCTCAGGCCATGAGGTATTCCGGTTAACTTCTTGCCCACTCTTTCTCTTGAAGTGCATGCAAAAACACTAACATCATGGGCCAGAAGAAGTGCACAGCCTAGAAGAAAACTAACTCTAGCTTCAGGTTCAGACATTTGGTTAGAAAGGGGGGAAAAGTAGGGATACTAGATATTCCTCCTAAATATGTATTCATATTATATAATTGTTTAAAAAGTGCTGGGAGCAGACTAAAGAGACATAATGTCTTCTATTATTAAGAACCCACTCGAGAAGATGGCTAAATATGTATTGTCTTTTTCTGCTTGTGGGAGCCCTGAGAAACATAGATTCAATAAGTCTTCATCTGTCCTTTCTCAATTCTATGGGTAAAACCATTTCAGCATTCATTGCTTTACTCTTATTTCTTTTAATTTACTCTTGATTTGTGTTAAGGGATTTTGAACATATTCCCATGTGCCTCATTGCCAAGCATAAGATCACCTTGTAGCTGCTGCATATTTGTAAGGCAGTTCTCTCACACTTTTTATTAAGAAAATGCAAAAGCACTCGTGTTATTCTGCCAACACCATATATGATGAAACACCAGAGGCTAAAATGAGAGGCAGAACAAACAATTATAGTGCTCAGAGTCCTCACAGGTATTCACTGGGATATAAGTGCTGCATACTCTTAAAATGATTAAATATAATCTTTATGCTGAAAGAAAGACATCCTAAATAAACAAAAAAGATTAAAAATGAATTATGAAATCAAGGTACAGAAGAGCAAGATGACCTGCCTCAGATATAAAAAAGACAAACAAACCACCAGAAATAGTCAGCAAAACATTCCCATACCTCTAGCACTCAGCTCTGTGCCCAGCATGACATGCATATCATCTTTCCTCATCTGAATGTTTTCATGTTTGTGATACATACATTTCTGAAATCTCTGCTTAGACAAAGTCTGCCCTTTCGTGCAATTAGGCAAGCTATTAATGTTGCACCTTGAGAAAAGTGCTTCATAATGCTCCTGGGCCCATTGGCATGGCATGCCTTTTCCAGAAAGAAACAAGCATTATTTGACCTCAAAAGAAGTTTGAGAGTTGAAAAATAAAAATTAATGAAAAATGTTAATGGGAGAATTTTGAATGGCTGATGATAAACAAAAGAACTGGTAGTTTCGATTTCTAAACAGATCTTTAGAATAGACTTTCACACAGACTATACACATATATTTAGAATGTAGACTATATACATAGATATAGATGTGACTATATATTATATGGATGTGTATATATAAGTTGACAAATTCTGTTCTTCATAACTGAACAATATTCCCACTGAGTAGCATAGAATTTGCCTCTATTTGAGAATACCATTATTTATGAAAGAAGCTAAATCCTGTCTGAAGCCCCTTCAGTTTTACTTAATAATTCAAGATTCAGAAAATAGAAACAAAGAAGAGGAAGCTCACCAAACATGGTTTTGCTTGAGAAACAGAGAGAAAAATCTCCCTAAGGTATTATCAACATTGAAAGATGATGGAAATTATTGACCTTTCAGTAGTCAGGATTATAGTTAGACTATATTGTGTATGATACAATCTCTTAGTAGGACATCTTTTTAAGGGTCAACTGCTCAAACAAAAGGTTAATGTTTACTGTCATATACAAAAGAGGCCTGCCAACTGGAAACCCTTGTCCGTTGGAAGTTTAATTGGATTAATTTGGCTTAATTATGTATAGTACTTAGTAACAGTTAAGCAGAGGCTAACTAACATACATTAAATATCATATTCCCAAAATTATTCTCAGCCTAAAATAGTCTGTGTCATGTATTCTTGAGTATGCTGTTTCCATAGAATATGTTAATGTTAATACAGTTTCTATAGAATATATGAATAATATTACATTATGTCAAAACAGTTTTGTCTGGCATGTGAAATATGATGTGTAAACAATTTATTTGTTTTTGAACCAAAATGAATAGTTGCTGTAGCAGTTGTTACATCACAGCTCATTTGACGTACTCTGATTCAGAACAATAATGGATGAAGTTTTAAGCATTTTTGTCATCTCTGTAGTAAAAGCAGGGCAATGGCATATTCCTGAAAACTTGAAAACTACACTCTTCCTGCTGACACATGGCCTGAAACTGAATTCTGGAATGACAGAAAATTTTCTATACTAGTTTCAAACTCTGCTGAGAAAAAAAGATCAGACATAAAGAAATATTCAAATGCATTTAAGGCACATAATTATTTTTCCTAAACTGTTCATTACAGCTCTGTGAAAATACAGCTCTTCTCGATTCAAAAGTACATGTATGAAGATTGCTACATTATAGATGCACAAATTTCAAGTGATCTAGTGCAAACAAATGTATTGCAACCTTTTGACATGCTCGGTGTTTTGCTCCACACCTTTGACTGGTGTCAGCTTTCTCTCTAGCCCACTGGGCTTAAGTAGAACTTACTGGAAGAACTACTGGATTTTGTTGACAGAAAGTTCAGGACCAGAGAAGGGAATCTTCACTACTCACCGAATCTTCACTATTCACCTGTGAGTAAACTAGCTGCTGTGTTCAGTATCAAACTAGAGAGGGATCTGGATCACATGTTAAGAAACTTCCTCACTTCTTGTCTTCACTTTTCCCATGAATCTTAGAACTTTTATTAGTAGAAACCTGGAGTTAACAACTTCAAATTTACATAGGCAACTTTCCACAGAAGAAGCTTTGTTGCCTCTATGAGGACAGACGATGCTTGACAGAGCTTTCTGTCAAGCATTTCCAAGGATTTTGGCACAAGTGGAGGTTAATGAGTGATATAGAGCTCTGACTTTTACTTCTGAGATGTACTTCAGGCCATCAGTGAGTAGCGGGACAACGTAGAACAAAGCATGACTTTGCAGTTATCATACAGTTGAGGAGTATTGGTTTAATCCAGGCAGACAGGCAACTCCCCTCCCATATTCAATTATTTTTATTTCTATACTATATTCAATTGACGAAATGATGCATTTCATGTTATGCATGCATGGAATGAGAAAGTTTTTCCCATTTTTCTTTATTTCCATTTAAAATTAAATTAAAATTTACTTGTTCTCTGGAAACATGCATGATACGATAAATAAAATGCAGCAGAATAGAATTCAAGAAGTGAAAGCACTAAGTTCTCACAATTAGATGAAATTCCTTGTTCCCCCTGCCCTTCAAGCTCTTGTTTGGTTGATTCATTTCTGTTCCTTGAAAAAATTCCTTACAACATGACTGTGAAGCTGATCAATGTATTCAGGTCACAGGAAATAACAGAGAGAAAAAATTGAATGTGATTTCCTGACTAAAAGAACTATTTCTCTGCCACCCCTCTCCAGATATCTTGCCTTCAGTACTATTCCATTGGGAACAGTACTAGGAATGTATTGAGTTACTCCAATTGCTGCAGCAAAAGGGGAGGAAAATGAAAAAAAGTACATTCTCTTGACTGATGTGGGACTTTTCCAAAATAACTCAATTACATGTTATAAATATAACTGTTACCTATACTATAATATAGTGGTGATAGCTATGTGGGAATATATGCCATCATTTATAGAGCACCTTTGACCTATTCACCTGAACCCAGATCACTAATCCATCTGGTCTGGGATGATTTCTAGCACTCTCAATCCGTCAACAGTTCCAAACAGCTGCCATTTCCAAAATAAAGCCAGCCTTTCAGACAAATGTCGTCTTCTTTCCTTCAAGATGTGACACTTTTATTCTCTTTGCTCCTCCTCTCATAAATTTCACTGATGTTATGGGGGATTAGTAACTGGCCCTTGAAAAGGTGACTGAAGAAGTGGAAGATACAGTAGCTGATAAACCATCTTAACTCAAAATGATAAAAGATTATTAACACTCATGATGTGGGACTTCCAATTCTAAAGAAATATGGATTCATTTCTGTCTGAAAATATAGAGTGAAACATTATACTAAAAGGTTCAAAAGGGTACATAAAATCTACTTTTGACCTTTTTTACTGGAGATTTTTTATGCACATGAAAATTCTGTGAGATGACATTCTATCTTTATTCTAACATTTCAGTGAGGGGAATTAAAATTAAATTTATATTTGAGAAGTGATGACAGGGGACTATTTGAGTGAGGAAGGGACAAGTCGCTCCATTGATCCTATTTGCTTCAAATTTCCATAGTTTTCAATATAGCCTGGAGTCTTTGGGAATGACCTGTTAGTAAACCAAGATCATCCATAGGTATGGTGTAAAAGGAGATTGTGTGAACATGAACTTCCTTCACAGAGCAGAGGATTTATGTGTACTAATGGTTGCTTCTGTCTGGTTGAGTTCCTGCAGCATATCTGCCCCGAAGTGGGAAAGAGCTCTTGTAGCTTTTAAAATGGTATAATTAGCTTTAGAACAGCTCTCTGCTGTCACTGCCAAACTGCTTCTTCGTGTGGAACTAACTAGTTCAAATACTTCTGTATCATGATCTCTTGTATAGCCCAGATGTACAACAAGATGTCCAGAACAATGGTAGACACTTTATGTTTTTATATCTGCCTATAACATGCAGTTACATATACCGTGCATTCAATAGAGGAGGTTAAACTCCTGAAGAGACTAAATAGTAAAAAAATTTGAGGGTTTCTTTTTTTCTTTTACTAAGTAGATTATCTGGCATTTTCAACTTGAGATAAACTTGTTATCCAGTTTCACAGAATTTCACAGAATATTCTGAGTTGGAAGGGACCCACAAGGATCATTGAGTCCAACTCTTAAACGGCACTACTGCCTCCCTGGTGGGAATCGAACCCCCAGTCTCCCGCGTGAAAGGTGGGGACACTCACCACTGTACTAAAGCGGATGTTGCAAAGGGACAAAATAGGACTACCAAGAAAAGTTATAATAAGAACGATATAATAAGAAGTTTTAAAATTATTTCCCCTAAATCTCTGTGAAACATTGTGCTAGCAACTAAGTGGTGGTTGGAAGTAAGTATGGTTTTACTTGTATTTATTCTTCTGTTACTTAAATCATTAAGACACAAATAATTCAATAATTACCAAGGAGTGCCAGTGGTATTTGTCTGTAAATGCAGAAATACAGCTAGGTATAAGGGCAAATGCATCAATAGCATATTAATTACTATGCCCTTAATCAGACATGTTTAAATGGTGAATTTGCATCTCTGCCACATAAGGCCTTGTATGTGAAACTCTTGTTGGAGCCAATTCTATCTACTTCTCCAATTAATTCAGAAGGAGCTGCAAGTACTGAGCACTACTGAAGCTGTTTAAATCAGAGCATAAATCCACAGCTTTTGGAAATGGGAAAAAAGTCTAAAAAGGGAATCATATAGAACTGGAGGTTTATGATGTAAATCAATAACATTGTAGATGCAGACCCTGTAGCACTCAATGGAAATGACAGAGGTTTTGAACAATCCTAGAGAATTTAACAGATAAGAGTATGTTTGGTGCATGGCATGGAGGAACCTTTAAAAAGACATTATGCAAAACCTGTTTTATATCAAGTCGAAAGGTGGGTTATATAACTTTGACTGAGGTCTTACTGTTAGTATAAACATGATGATTTAATTGATTTTATCAGGTTTTTCCATATCCCAGAGACATAATATCGTGTCTTTTTTTTTCATGAAATTTCCACCGGAGCAGACAAAAAATACTTCAAGACTTCCTGGAGAACAATCTTAAAGAGAAGTTATATATCAGTTATTTCAGGTCAAGTCCTTTTCTAACTTAATTGTTTAAATAGAGCTGTTTAGAAATCACACTCCATACAATCCAGATGTTTTGCAAGTATGCAGTTTATCTCATTGTATTTATGTAACTAGCAGTGGATAAGAAAACATGGGCTTCTTCTTTTATCAGAGCACTAGTGAATGGATTTTTTTCTTTCACAAACCCTATTTTGCTGTATTAGAAAGAAGAATCAATTATCAGTCAGCTAAATGAAGGTACTTTAGTCCTGAGATGCTCCAGTTTCAGAAAGGTTTGATTTATGCTTGAAGATTTGGTATAATCTGTCACTGAGTGGGAAACACATTTTTACAGAATAGTGTAATAGAATAATCTAAAACCAGAAAAGCAGAAAATTGCTACTACTTCTGTATAAAACTGCTATGGCAAAATAAAACCCACTTTTTAAAGAATCTTTTGATGTTAAATTTGATGGTGTATCAGCCTCAGGAGAAATAGGTAAATTCCTGCTGGCTGAAGTACCTCGGGGCTTAAAAAATATGGAAGATAATGTTGCTCATATGATGTGATGAAGTTGGTAGGAGTTGTGTTTTCATGAGCAGTGATGGTTGTTCAAAATTTGAAGGGAGCTGTACATCCAACTGTGTTCAGTGAAACATCCTAATATGCAATTGATTTTTGAGAATTCAACAGCCCCCTAAAATACTCCTGATAATTTATTCTACTTTTAGTTACAGAGCTGAGACTATGGGTGTTCCTAAGGAACTGGCCACTGGAGTTTCTAATGTGTGATAATCCTACATTCCTCCCCAAAAAGGAAGGGTGCAAAATGAGTAAATGGTAAGGTATGGCAACGGTCGTCCAAGTGGTCCTCAAGAAGAATTAGGGTCAAAATGGAAATAGCTTTACCTTGGAAGCTTCTTAAGTAGCACGAATAAAGAGTCTAAAAAACCAGTAATCTGACACAGTTTTTACCCCTCTGAAAATATAAACATACTCACTGTGGATTCATGATGAAATCTTCATAATACCACAAACCCAAGACCGCCTACCTGGCCACTCGTTTTAACCTCTGGATAGAACTGATGCATGATTGATAGACACTAACTGTGGAAATATTTCACCAGGGGCAGAAAAGTAAGATTTTCCATGGCGTTTATTTTTTTCACAAGCTATCTTGTCTCTGTAAATAACGTCGCTAGAGTAAATGCAGAGAATGCTCTGCAGCTATTTCTCCTTGTGGTGTAACCTGAGGAAACTGCTGACTGGGCTGACAGTGAGTGGTCCCATGTATGCCACACTGGAAAAAAAAGACTCAAGGTACACGGTGCCTCAGGTACACAGTTCTCACATGAGAAAAGGGGAAAGGGGGCACAATGAGTTCCCTGCTCATACCTCAGCGTCTGGAGTTGAGGTTGTACTATACCTTGGAACACAGTTCAGACAAAGATAGTTTGAGTTTTGGTACTGCTGCACTATGGGCAGGTTAAGAGGATGCCAGCACATCAGAAGTGAGTAAATCCATATCTGCAGTCAGTCAGAGGCATTATCTGGATGACTTTTGACATGGGGCCCCTTTTACTTTAGGCATGGATGGGATTATGAAGAGGACATGCTAATGTTTGCTAATCACAGCAGAACTTCCATGTTGGACACCACACAAAATGATGATACTGTAAAAATTCTTCAAGGTCTTTATGGAAAATAGATCCTTGTTCTAATTCTATTCTAAGGTTAATAACTACTGCTTTTTTTTTTTTTTTTTAAATACCCTCAGGGGACACCCTCTCACAGTCCTGTGCAGTTTACCAACCAGAGTTAGTTCAGCAATACCTCAATGTGTGTGAGAACTGAAGCATTTGTGGTGCAAACAGAAAACCTATTTAGAATTTATCATGGCTCACATTGTCAGATTTCTTTTTTTCCTAACATCAGATGTACCGAAACATCTGTAAGTCTGCCCTGCTAAATAAAAGCGCCTGACTTTTAGAAGAGAATGAAAGCAGCTCTTGTAGATTCTGTGTTTACAACATGTCATATGGTACAGCTTGGTCAGGACATTTTTGAAGTTAAATAGTGTTTAGAGAAGTTCCAAAACAAAAATGCGGCCAAGGAAAAAATACCAAATAGATTTCTGGTTTTTAAAATGTTGAAATGTTGTCAGCCTTGCTTCCTTTTGAGTAAGGTGGAGCTGTAAAAAATGACTTTGTCTATGTAGCTTGAGCAAAGGGGATTAATTTAATTTTATTTTTCAGATAAACTAATCACATTTGTACTGCCATGGAAGTATGGTGTTACCTTATTTCAAGAACAATTAGTCCAATCTGGGAAAGATAAATATTTATGCTGCAATTTGTGGGTACACAAAGTCTCTCACCCCCATTCCTTTGTCCATGGAGGAAAATTCCCCAAGCACTGGATTACATACCGAAATACCTCTAGTTCCAAGGAGGTTACTTGAACATGTAATTGCAACCTTGTTCCAGGTGTGCCACATGTCAGCACAGGCTTTAGAAAGCCAAATATCATCAGAGACACCATTTTGATCTTTCTGTTCCTCAAGTACAACAATAAGCTAAACTAAAAGCAAACATCCTAGTTCAGCATATTTTAGTAATCTGCTCAGGAATGTGAAAGAGTTTACTCTTTCTGTCCTTCTCTCATAATTTCATTCCCTTTTTGTTAATTTGAATGTTATATGAACTAGTTTTTTATGATACAGATTCCCAAACTTCTGTGTAAGTGTACTACACATTTGTGTTCAAATTCCCCAGTCAGACCACAACTCACATGGACTTTTGTCTCTCCTCTAGTGGGGATCTTGGGAGTTTCCATTGGTCTGAGGAAGGGTTATTTATCATGCATGTGACTCTGGTCCTACTTCACCTGAATCTCATGATAGTGTTTTTAGGATGTAATGATCAAGATCTAAGTTTTCCTTAAATTGCAAAGAAAATATCTAACTTCTCTGATTGCAGAAAGATTTTTAAAATGTGGAATGCTCCTCTAGACTGTAGAACCCAGAAGTCAAATAAAATACTTTCCTCTTCTTTGTGTTCCAGGTTC
>WEKX01018473.1:71522-107241 GCA_013390025.1 Pitta sordida | reverse complement strand
CTCCTTTGGACACTTTCCAATGGCTCAATATCTTCCTTATCCTGCCCCAAAATTCTAGATGAGGCCACCAGGTCCCTTCCTCCCACCCTCCACACATCTCAGCTGAAAGATGCCACTGAGGAGGGTTTTGCAGAATGAGCCCTGGCGCCTGAGCCAGGCCAGGGAACACTGCAATGTCTGCTGCTCAATTATTCATTTCCTATTTCTGCATATACAAAAGGTTAATCCACGAGGCGACTGCCACACAAGCAAAGCAGCTCTTTGGAGACAGCTCCATATTATTATTTTATTTTTTTTTCCTAGTGGTTTTTCAAGCATTATCTCTCTCCTCTGTTTCTTCTGGTGAGGGGTGTTGGGGGGAAGGGAAAATACAGGATAATGAAGAGCTTCCCCTTCTGTGGTAGATAGCTTGAGAAGAAAGTGGATTTGGCAGCTGTAGGCAGGACGGATGATGGGTTATCAAAATTTGGGAGTTTCTACACCTCCAACTCCCTGGTCCTCACCTTCACCAGGCTTTAGGTACTTGGGGGAAAATGCCATCGCTGGAAATGCCACACTGGAGTGTGACCCTCTCTTGTCACACTCTGAGGTGGTTGCTGCAGAAAGCCACAAATGTTTAGAGGTGCTGGGTAGATTTGTTGCCTCCTTAATAAAGAAATCAGGCACTCAATCCTTGGAGCAAACTCTGCCCTGTGACCTCCAGCTCACACTGCAGGCTTCAGGCTGGGAGAATCTGGCCTCACCCCTTGACATTCAATGGAATGGTGTTTCCAAAGCATTTGGAGGAAGAATTTCCCACTGTTGCAGTGAGATCAGGCAACAAAACCAGGCAGCAGGCAGCAAGGCATGGCTGGGAGTGGGCTGAGGGGAAAGGCTTCAGAGCTGTGGCGTCAGCAAACATCCTTCCAGAAGAGCAGTTGGTGAGGGAGGGTTGCAGAGCTCCACATCCTCCTCATTTCCATGAAATATGTGTTTTCCCTTGACATCCAGAAGCTCAGTCCTGCTGGGCTTCCCTAACATGGGAGAATAATGGAATGTGCTCAAGGATCATCCAGTTCAAGCCTCAGCCCTGCACAGGCCCATCCCCAAGAGGGTCCCAGAGGATTTTCCAAATATTCCTGCACACCCTGTCCCCAGAGGATCATCCCAACCCTCCTGGAGCTCTGGCAGCCTTGGGGCTGTGCCCACTGCCCTGGGGAGCCTGGGCAGTGCCCAACCACCCTCTTTAGTACTTCAGTACAGTGGTGAGTGTCCCTGCCTCTCATGCTGGAGACCAGGGGTTCGATTGCTGCCAGGGAGGCAGTGGTGCAGTTTGAGAGTTGGACTTGATGATCCTTGTGGGTCCCTTTCAACTCAGAATATTCTGTGATTCTGTGAAGAACCTTGTCCTGAAATCCAACCTCTCCCTGCCCTGACCCAGCTCCAGGCCATTCCCTGGCTCCTGTCCCTGGTCCCTATAGAGAAGATAACGCCAAAAGGACCTTTGGAGAAGCTCCAGTGCCCTCTTCATGACTTCCTTGCTCTGTGTGGTGGTGCCTGGGACCCAGGACAAGCTCCTTGCCCGCTCTGAGCTCCAGGACATGCAGGGGAGCAGAGACCAGGAAGGGTTTATGCTTCACCTGGGCTGGGTCACAAGGAGCTGCAGGGACACATCTAGTCAGGGGTGACCTCAGTCACACCTAGCCAGCCCTTTCCTGAGGTGGCCACCACTGGGTGACCCTCAGCTTCTTCCATTATTCATCCTGCTGGGCTGCTGTCAGTCATGGAGATGGGTGGAAAGGTCAGCTTGGTGTTAATGTGCTCCATGGAGAGGTGTTAGAGGCTGGAAATTGAGCCTGTTACAGCAGAGTGACTCTCATTGACAGTGTTTGATTTGCTATTAATATTAATTGCGGCTTTTGAGGGGCGGTCACAAAGACTTGCCACGTGTTGACTGTCTCAGCAGTGTTTGCCACTGAGGAAACACAAATGCTGCTCACAAGTTCTTCTGAAAAGGCTCAGCTTCCTCCTGCGAAGGAGCACAGAGAGGAACAAAGGGATGTTCAGAAGACCCAAGTGAAATGGAGCTTGAGAGACATCCCACCCTCAACTGATGCCACCCCATAACTCCTGGGTTGGGAGGGGAAAGCAGGAATCTCCTCAAAACCATCAGGCAGATGTGTGGACATCTGGCTTTCATTGCTGCTGTTGTCCCTGGCAAACCAGAGGAAAGATATCCCAGTAATTCAGGAGATCCCATGTGAAGCCACATCCTGGGTCTTCTCCTGCCACAACTGACCAGTCCATGCCAAAAGGCACCCTCCAAAGAGTTTTCCTTCGTTCCCAAAGAGCCCAACCACCTTTGTGTGGGTCTGGGTTTCTGGAGAGGACAAAGCATTCCTGGAATGGTGGAGCCAGTATTCCCTGCTGCTCCAGGAAGAATTGCAGATGATGTGGTTGCATGAGGCACCTCAGTCTTAAGTGGTGAAAGGCCTCAGACCTTCTCAGTGATTTGGTTGACCAGAAGTACTTGTAAACTTTCATTGGTATTTCTAAAAAACTCGGGGAGGAGACACCCAGGAAAAGCAAATGTTTCCTTTTGGTGTTTCTGAATGAAAATTTCCCCATTTGCATTACAAACATTGAGTGAGGATCAAGCAAAACCTGAAACAAATCACCAACAAAAGGGAAGAAAAGTTGTCCCAGTTAATGGGAATGTTTGTCACAAACTGTTGGACATCCTTTCTGCAGGAATACAGAACATTCCCAGTTTGGAACTGGCCAAAGGAAACACCAGTTTAATCAAAAAGAAGTGTTTTCTGCTCCACATAAAGCCTGGAAGTGAGCTGGGATGGAGGTGATATCCCAGGCACTTATATTAGATAATATATGTTCAGGAAAGATTTTTCCATCTGGTTTGGGGACTCTGAGGAAGATCCAAAGTGAGGCTTCAAAGTGTGCCTGGAAGGGCCTATTTGTTCTGTCATTGTCCCAGACAAGAGTCTGGTGCTTGGCTGAACGTTGTTTATTTTAACAAAGCTTTTAATCTACAGACAATTGACTGGATGGAACCAAGGCAGCTGCTGAGTAGACATCTGAAGGTACATGGCTTGGAAACGTGGGTTTGGGGCTGGAAACAAATGCCCAGTTATCTCTAAGTCTGTCTATCTATCTTAGCCATCATTTTTTGGAGGGAGGTGGGGGAAAGCTGGCCTGAGCTGTGCAATATTATCAGTCTATTATTGCATTTTCCTGGGCACATAACCAAAACTTAAATCCACCTGCTTTTGACAGTGACAGGGAGGGAAATGTTCCCGATCCAGGCTGTAATTAAATTGAAATCTGGCCTGGGAGCTGGAGGGGTCCTGAGGTGCCATGTGAAACCTGGACAAGCACCTTCAGGAAGACCTGAACCATGGCTGGGCACTGGAGAAGATGGACCATGGACCTCTCCAGATTTAGTGCTCCAAGATCCAGAGCTGGCCAGGGAGGAGGACCCCAGGCTGCTTCTTGTGGCCATTGTGCCAAACCTTAACACTCAGGGAGGTGAAGCTGAGGGAGGGCACTGGTTGTTGCTCCCAAACCAACCAAGTGGCCTAAAGACTGAGCATTCCCTAATTATGAAACTGGAGGTGCTAATTACTGTGTTAGTTAACACCCATTTCATCCCTGATGTGAAGGAAGGCCTGATATTTTTGTGACAATCACATGTTATGTTTTATTTTTCCTCCTCTCCCAAACGCTGTTGTCCCACCATCCCAGAAAAAGCTGTTCCATGATGAACAGACAACCAGGAAAAATGTCATGGGAGAACTAATGCGAGAACTGCTGGAGAATCAATGAAATCTGAGAGTTTCCAACACTAATTTTCACATAATGGGTGTTGAAGCATGGAAGGCTTTTCCACAGGGAGATCCTGAGGCCAGGAATGGCAGAGGATCTGGGAGCTGATCCAACCTGCACACCAAGAGCTGCCAGTGCTGGTGGCAATAGTGAAAGGCAAAGGTGAGCACAAATTCGTGGCCATGTCCTGATCTCTAAACACTGGAGACCTTCAGTGTCATGCCAGGGATGCAATGTCAGGGTCTGGAGAGGGAGGAATTCTAGCATGACCTCCTGAAGTTGATTTTTGGGCAGGATGCTGCATCCAGAGGTAAATCAGCCATCAGTGCTTGAACGACTCCTTCCCAATCCATACCAGTTTCCTGGTGAGTGCAAAGGGTGGGAGCAAAGGAATATTTGCTGCATGTCTCGGTGGGACAAAGACCTTATGGAGATTTACACAAACCCAGACAGTTCAGAGCCTCCCAAACCTTGTGGTTTAATTAAGAGACGAGTGTTGTTACCCAAGGAATTGCACATTTTTGTTCCACTCCAACCTGTTTATTAAGTCCAGACGACTCCTCCTCACAAGCACAGGGGACACCAGAGTGGGACAACACCACCGAGGTCCCCGGCTGTCCCCAGGCACATTTGAATGCAGGATTTTCTGGAGGCATTAAGTTCCCCTTGGTTTATCTGAGAGCAGGCTGCTCCAGTTAAAATAACACTGTGCAGCAGAACAGAAAATAAGATGTCACGGCAAACTAAACATCTTCACTTTCAGGACATACTAAAAAGCAGAGAGGGGTGAGTGACAAAGGGACAGTGTGGCCCTGCCTGGCTCCTCCATGGGTGGCTTTGACCTGTTGTTCATTCCTATATCCCGTCATCGTTCCCAGCTGAGCGAGATGGGCACAGGCCAAATCCTATCTTCTGGAACATCTTTAATTTTTAGGCTCCTAAAGAATACATTTTATTTGCAGTAACATCTTATTTTCTGTTCCACTGCACAATTTTATTCGAGCCCAGGTGGTGGTTTTCTCCTGGCTAAACTCTGAAGAACTCTCCAGCTTTCCTTTCAGCGAGAAGAGCTTTGGAAACCCTGCTTTTATTTATAGCTTCGTTTTTATTTCCTGTTCTTTTTCTGCCATGTTTAGTATGACTGAGTGACCAATTCAATAAAAAATGGAAAACTTGTGTGGATTGTGTAATAAAGCAGAGCAGGTTACTGGAGGGGCTGTATTATGCTTCCAATATTCTTTACAAAACACAGATTTGAAATAGAGATATGCTGAATGAGATGGGGGGCTGATATTTCATTTCAGTTCATATTATTGCCCTGAATAGGAGCAGCCACCAGTTTATATCTTGTGAGACACCCACGGAGATCATGCTCCTGGGAACTCTGGGAAATACAAACCAGAGGCTGGAAATGCTCTTTTCTAACGCTGGGAGATGAGACTGGAGGATCTTTGGGGCTGGAAGTGATGTTTGGATGCTCACAGTGCAGTGCCTGGTGTGAAGGCATCATTGCTCTGGGGTTGGAATAATACCAACAAAATTTAGGGAATTTAGGTTGGAAAAGACCTTAAAGATTGTTCCCCAGCACTGCCATGGCCACCACAAATCCATGTCCCCAAGTGCCACATCCCTGCAGGGGATGGGGACTCCACAGCTGTGCCAGGGCTGGAAAACACTGAACAACACAATTCCCCATTCCCACCACCAAGGAAACCCCCCAATAATCCAAATTAACCTAATTTTTGCTGTGTGCCGGGTTCATGTTCACCTTTGTTTTGCCAAGAGGCCCATCCCAACCCAACACATCCCCCCTGACATCTTCCCATCACCTCCAACTCCCCGAGCTCAATATTTGCTTCCTTTCCCTTTTGCTGCACATATTTGGCTTTATTTAGTACAACAGCTGCTTGTATCCAAGGAGAAAGGAGAGGTTTTAACCCAAGTTAACCCAAGATAACCCAAGTTAACCCAAGATAACCCAAGGATGTGGTAGCACTGCTTTGGCAGGAGAGCACCAGTGAAAAGCTTATTTTCACTTCTTGTTTTGGGTGAGAATTACGTAAAACCAAACAATGGTCACTCTAATCTGTGCAACAGGGTTTTTTTGGGGTTGTTTCCGGGTGTTTCCTGCCCCGTTCCTGCTCTGTGCAGGTAAAAAGTTCAGCAGCTCATGGAGAAAAATGTGATCCCCCAGCAGCTGCTGCTGAATTCTTCTGTGCCAGCAGCAGTGCATGAACCAGTCTTTGTTGTCAGATAAAATCTGACAGAAAAGCACAGCTCCTCTCAGCAAAATCTGATGCAATTAAGTTTGTGTGCACAGCTCATAAACTTTGATATGGCAAATAATGGCTAAAATTGATCTTAAATCCGACATGAAAAAAAAAAAGGGCCCCAAACCCCCCACGTTCCACCAAATCAACTCCAGGTATCCCAGCTCTGCCCACTTGGTGCAGGCAGGTCATGTTTTCTTTTTAAAGAGAAATGTTAGTCATCAAATTAAACAAAGAAATAAATGGGAGAGTGTGGCCAAATCCCAGGCAAAAGGGGAATTTCTAACCCTGAATATTAGCAAAAGGGGAGAATATTAGCAATATTGAACAATAATATTGGATATTAGCAAATATTAGAGGAGAAAACTGGACTAGCCTTGAGGAATTTCTCCTCCAGCAAACCCGTGACCTGATGTTCTCACCAGTTTAGATCACAGCTTTAACTGGGCGGTTGTTACAGGTGCCTTTGTGTCTCTGCTGTGCTGTGTCTTTGACAAAAAAACCCAAACCCCCCACATTTTTGGAGGAAAATGAAGGTTTCTTGCTTTGCCATGTGGGGAGTGGAGCCAGGTGGGAGGTTGGGCCAGTGCCACCAACGTGGTCCTTGCTGGGAGGAGAAGGAGAAGAGAACATCAAAATGATCTGTGTGAGTGTCTTGGGCATGAAACAACTCGAACTGGAGCAGGAAAAGGATGTGTGCAAAAATATCAAACCACTGAGGAGAGCTTCCTACAGATTCGGGATAGACCCTGATTGATACTTTGTGTTTCCAGCAGTAAGGGCTGGGATAGCCGGGGAATCTCTTTGATCCCAATGTTTAATGCAATCCGAGTGAGGTGACCATCAGCTTCTGTGGAATAAACTACTTTAAATATGAACAAAGGCAAGTTGACCAAAGGCCATTCATGTCAATTAAACTGTTAATAAAAGCATCTTGGAGCTGTTGAGGTTGGAAAAATCCTTTAATATCATGGAATCCAACCATGTCCCAGCAGTGTCCCCAGGTCTCCGAGCCTTTTGAACCCTTCCAGGGATGGTGACTCCATCATTCCATGGCAACTTATCCATGAAAACAAGATGAATAAAACAGCAATAAAGTAATATTTGGAAGGTAAGGAAAAAGCACAAAGGTCATGGAAAATACAGGGGGATTTTATGTCCCTCTGCTGAGTGTCCAGAGCCTGGCATTCCCTGTTTCACCCCGTCACTGGGAGAGGGGAATGACACCTGAGCACAACCTGCCTGCACAGAGGAATTTCCTCTGACACCAGCACTTTGGAGATTCCAAATGATCCTATTACAGACTTATCAAAGCAGTGGGGATTAGTAGAGATAAAACAACTTTCAGCACTGGTCTCTGCCTTTCTTTGCTCTTTTGTTTGTCTAAATAGCTGTTTTGGTGAGTGCAGGGAAATAATAGGAGGCAATTATTGCTTCATGTAATGTTCCATGTTTGGTTTTGTAATCCTGCCGTTCTGTTTATTCTCATTTTAAGCAAAAAAGTTCCCCCTGGAATATGTTAATCGCCTTTTTAGCTTTGCTCTCCTCCGGCACAAGAGCTCCTGGCTTTGTATGCACCTGATGGCAGCACAAGGTTAGTGGCATCCCCAGGGCTTGGGGCATTCAATGCCCGTTGTCTGGGCTGCAGAGCCGAGATCCAGGCACAAAACAGAGGGAACAAATCCATCAGCACAGGGAGCTCCCTGGCTGGCATCCCTCTGTGGCATCCGTGGCTCAGCTCTTTTCACCTTCAGGAGTGGCGGAGAAGGGATTTGGAGTGGTGCAGGAAAAGCAGAGGGCTTTTCAAAAAGCAGCTTTTTGGGAAATCTGACCTTATCTGAGCTTTTAATCAGCTTTTAGACCCTGCAAATTTCTGCCCATCCTCCCCTGAGTAGGTGATTTCTTCTAAAATCTCTCGAGGAAGATCTAGGATGGGGTTCACTTACACTTTCCTCTGTTTCTTTGCCTTGTCCCTCCAACTTCTCCTTAGGAGGAACTAGGAGCTCTCCAGGAAACACCCCTGAGTGCCCTGAGTGCTGCTGGGATCTTTTGGATATTTTGGAGGGGTAGAATTTGCCCCATCTCTGTCATAGTAACCCTAGGGATTAAATCTGAGGGGAACATCAGTTTTTTCTATTAAATGTCTCCCCGGAGATTGAATCCCCCTTTACTGGGAGCAGCAGTCAGGAGATGGTGTCCCACTGGATTTAAGACTGAGGGACTCCAGGAGGGGATCTAAGGACTTGTGACTGATTGGGCCACAAAGTCAGGAAATCCCATCTTCACCCCTGAGGTCGTGAGCACTTGTGTAGAAGCAGGGAAGGAAGGACAGGTTTAAATACTTTGCTGGCTCAGGGCTTAAAACGATGGGTTGAACATGGATGAAGGTGCCAGGGATGGAAGATCCATCAACTGCCAGGCAGAGCATTGGTGACTGGGGCACTGGGGCATCTCCAAGGTGATGATGTTCACTCTCCAGACCCTTCTTGCTGCTTGGTCTGGAGCATGGAATCAGAGAATTATGGAATGGTTTGAGTTGGAAGAGACTGTGAATCCAAACCCCTGCCATGGGCAGGGACACCTTCCACTGTCCCAGGCTGCTCCAACCTGGCCTTGGACACTTCCAGGGATGGGGCAGCCACAGCTTCTCTGGGCACCCTGTGCCAGGGCCTCCCCACCCTCACAGGGAACAATTCCTTCCCAATATCCCACCTCACTCTGCTCTCTGGCAGTTTGAATCTATTCCTCCTTGTCCTGTCATTCCAGTTCCCGAAGAACAGAACGTGCTCTGAGGTCTCCCTACAACCTTCTCCTCTCCAGGCTGAACAGGCCCTGCTCTCCCAGCCTGTCTCCGCAGGGAATCTGCTTCACTCCCCTTATCAAATTCCTGTCTCTCCGCTGGACTTGTTCCAACAGTTCCATGTCCTTCCTCACCAAACCCTAAAGGTACTCCTGAGCAGGCATATAAATTTTACCAGTTTGAATTGTATCTACTTTGGCACAAAGGACACCCAAATAACCACCATAAAATCATTAAGGCTGGAAAACACCTCCTGATCATCAAGTCCAACATTTGACCAAATATCACCATATCACCATGCACCACCTCTGGTCGTTTTTGAGGTGCTCTGAAGCTGTTTATGGCCTGATTTGAGGAAAATACCACTCCTCAAGGCATCATGTTTGTGTCCTGTCACCTCCAGCACAGGGATACTCCCATGGACCTGGAACTTCCTCGGGAAGGGCAGAAGAAGGGCAGGCATGGCTCTGGGGGGACCAGGGACAGGAGGCAGGGAATGGCCTGCAGTTGGGTCAGGGCAGGGGCAGGTTGGATCTCAGGACAAGGTTGTTCTTCCCCAAGAGGGTGGTTGGGCACTGCCCAGGCTCCCCAGGGCAGTGGGCACAGCCCCAAGGCTGCCAGAGCTGCAGGAGGGTTGGGATGATCCTTTGGGGACAGGGGGTGATGCTTGGGGATGAGTTGAGTTGGACTGGATGATCCTCATTGATCCCTTCCATCTCAGCACATTTTCTGATGAGGGAGCTCTTCCACGTACAATTTTAAACCACGAAATTAAGCTCGGTTTGTTCTTCCTGGAGTGTCTTTGTTTCGTTTGTGCAAGTTCGTTTTGTCTGGCTCCAGAAATCCCTCGGCTGGTCCCAGGGAATTACACGGGCCAGCTCTCAGGGTTGGCTTGGTGGGCTTTCTCTTCTTGCTCGTGGTAAACAAACCCAGGCGCCTCTGCTGAACGTTCCTAGAGGATTAAACACCGACACCAGCAGCTCTCCCAGCAAAGAGAGGACAGGTGACAATATTCCAGAAATATACATAATAAAGCTTTGGAGAAGTGTGCTGGGGAGCTGGGGTGAGGGGGAGGAAGGAGACAGGGGAAATAATGCATAATTCACAAGGCAAATTAATCACTCCTCTTTCCTCTGCCTGTTGCAATTATATGGAACACGAGGAATCGCCGGGTTACTACTTTTTATTGGTATTATTTTTATACCAACACTGAGGATGGGGATATTTTTTGAGTGAGGACGAGCTGAAAGCTGCAGTCACATTTAGAGTGGTGCCTCACCAAGATCTCTATCTGTTCTGTGCTTTCATTGTGGAAAAGGGCTTTTTTTTTTTTTTTTTGTAATTCTTTCCCCTTTAGATTGGTGGGGAGTTGTGGAAAAAAAGGAGGGCGGGGGGCAGGGGGGTTGGTGAGCGTTAGAGCAGAGAGATTGGGTAAAATTATTTTCCTTCATGCTTGGCTAGGCCTCAGTGTGTAAAAGGGGACACAGCTTAGGGCTGGTGGGAGATGGCAGATAAAAGCAGCTTCATTTCTAACTGACCTTCCAAGCGTTTGGCCCAGCTGGGGGGAAGGAGGGGGAAGGAACAATGAGAGTCACCTCCAGAAAATCCAGCCCTGAACACCTACACTGGTGAAAGGAGGTGGGGAGAAAACAAAAGCGAGAGTTAAGGCCTCGAAAGGCTTTTCCATGACTCCTGTGGGAGGTGAGGCGTGGAGAGGGCAGTGGAGGATGGAGCTGTGGTGGTTGTGGGCATGGGGAGGTGCCAGCATGTGTCCCTGGGCAGTGTGGGGTCCATGCAACCCATGGGGTCCATGAAGCCATCAGGATCCTGGTCCAGAGGTTGGCAAAGGAAGTCAAACCTCAAATTGGTTCAAAGAATGGTTCAAAGAAGTCAAATCCAAGTCCTAATCCAGTGGGAGATTTCTTGCAACATCCAACATCAGCCTGGAGAAGAAGAGCCTGAGGTGACACCTTCTTGGGGAGGGGCAGAGAAGAGGCAGGGTCTGATCCGTGCTCTGGGGGGACCAGGGACAGGAGGCAAGGAATGGCCTGGAGCTGGGTCAGGGCAAGGACAGGCTGGATCTCAGGACAAGGTTGTTTTTCCCCCAGAGGGTGATTGGGCACTGCCCAGGCTCCCCAGGGCAGTGGGCACAGCCCCAAGGCTGCCAGAGCTCCGGGAGCGTTGGGATGATGCTCTGGGGACAGGGGGTGACTCCTGGGCATGGGCCAGCGCAGGGCTGAGGGTTGGACTGGAGGATCCTGGTGGGTCCCTTCCCTCTCAGCAGATCCTGGAATTCTGTGATCCATCAGCAGCAAAAGATGCATGTTTGGAATGGATGCATGAGCACCTTACTCCACGTCCACACCCTGTGGAAAACATGTTTTGTATCTTAAGAAGAAAGTAAACTTTGCATTACATTGAATCATGGAATCATGGAATGGTTTGGGCTGCAAGTGACGTTAAAGACCACCTCATCCCATACCTACCATGGGCAGGGACACCTTCCACTATCCCAGGCTGCTCCAACCTGGCCTTGGACACTTCCAGGGGTGGGGCAGCCACAGCTTCTCTGGGCACCCTGTGCCAGGGCCTCTCCACCCTCACAGTCAAGAATTTCTTCCCAATATCCATCTGCCCCTGCCCTCTGGCTGTGAGAAGCCATTCCCCTTTGCCCTGTCAATTCAGGCCCTCATCTAAAGTCCCTCTCCAGCTTCTTTTAGACCCTCTTTGGGGAAATGTTGTATGAACTGAGCAAAGGGCGTGGTGGGGAATGCAGGAGGTCCTGCTTGGCACCAGCGGAGCAACTTCACCAAATTCCTGATAGACTTTAAAAAGGGTCTCCAGAAAGCTGAGAATGTTGGTAGTGCTGGGTGGATCCCTCTTGAAACTGAGGTGGTTCAGATGTTTCTTTGTGTTTTGTTTTACCCCTGAGGACTTGGGGTGTGGTTCTGGCTGGGGTGGGAGAGAGGAGCTATTTGGCACTGGGATTGTGCTGCCCTGTTGCTGAAGACAAGTATCTGCTGCTTCTTCCCTGCTCTTTCCTCCACTCAAGTGACTTCCATGAGCTACTCAAAGTGCAGCTCCTTCCTGGCACTCACCTGGTGATTCCACGGTGGGATTTACTCGGTGAGATCCTTATCAAGAGGTTTCAGGTTACAAAAAGATCCTTCTCTCCCTGAATTCTGGGCTTTTTTCTCCACTTTGAGTAGTGCCCTCAGCACTTAGAGCTCCTGGTGACAATTCCAAGCCCTCCTTGATGGTACCACAGCACGATCACAGCACACCTCCCAGCTCAGTTAATTTTCCTGGGATTGCTTAAGTGCTAATTTGTTACGGAGTTCTGCAGCACCTTGGTGTGCATTTGTAGTTTTTGGAAGAGCTGAGGGAAGTCTGAGGATTCACACAGGGCCTGTGACATATCAATTCCTTCCTTCCACCTCCCCAAGGCTCAAAATCCATTGGCAGAATCCATGCTTGAAGCAGAGCTGGGATGGGAGGAAGTGGCTGTGGAAGTGCTTCCTCATTATTTTGCCGTGTGAGCAAAATCAAAAAAGGGCTTAAACCCTTTCTTAACTTAAATTTCCACGGACACAAAAGACTCCTCAGCCCTTGGTGATGCTCTGTGAAGTGTCTGTCCTCAAATGACTGTTTTGCTGATGAGATATTCCAGGTTTCTGGCATAGCCCTGCCAGTGGATAATTCCAGGGACAGACTGACCAGCAGTGTCGGCCACCAATTAAAAACAAAAGGCCTCTAATTAGACAACAGACACCTTTTTGATGATGCTGCATTATGGGGTTGGGAGGGAAAAAGTGCTTTTTGTTTTGCTTGTTTGTAAATGCTGTTGGGAACCGGGAGCTTTTTTTCCTGAGTTTTTCATTGGAAGTTGAGCAATGAGTTCCCTGGGAACCCTCAAGTTGCAAACACTCTGGGTTTTCTAAGTTTTAACATAAACATCAGATACTTTTCAACCAGTTTCCCAGTTGAAATTTTCCCCAGGAGCTTTGTTGTTTCTCCTTCAAAAAGGCTGAACAGAGACCTGGTCCCACACAGAAAATCCAATATCCCATGGCTTCTGTAAGTAAAATGAGAGGTGTGACTTCCTTCTCGTCCTTTCCAAGCACTTTTCCAGCAAAAACCAGCCTCCTGTCATGAGGAACTGGGCTCATCTTTGAGCCTGACTAAGCTGGAATAGTGGGGGAAGGTTTGATGAGCGTGTAGGTCACCACCCCAACTTGGCTTTTGCTGCTGAGGAGGGAAGCCCTCCTGAGCAATGCATTTTTTGGCTCCTTGTTCTCATGCAGAACCTCCTAAACTCTGCAAATTCCTACTTTTTCATATCCTCTCTCCTCCCACTGGCTGCTCCTGACATGAGGACAAAGCCAAGCTCGGGGAGTTCCTTAGAGAAAAAACTTACAGACTTAAAAAAATCCACCACAACTCTTTCTTTCCCTTAAAATAAAGAGGTTTATCATTTCTCCAGAGTGGAAATTGCAGCTGCCACTCTGCTTTCTCAGGCCTCAGCTCCTTGAAGTGCTTCAGCACAATTTCAACCTGAATTGCAGGAGTTTCTCCTGCCTGGCTCCAGTTGGATGACTCACGGATTTCTAAGTTGGTCACGTCCTTCAGGATCCTTCAGGAATTGAATGGAGCCTTTCCTTCCCTCCACCTCGAGGCTGTGGAATCAGAGCCACCCTGTCTACAAAACCTGCCTCCCGCCCGAGCTCATGTCAAAATGTTCTGCTTGGAAAGTTGCAGGAGCGTTTTGTTTGAGGGCTGGAAGAGCTGAGACGTGCCGGGAGCTTCGGAATGTTCCACACAGGGAACATCTTCAGATTTCTTCAGTTTAAAACAGTGTTTTCTCAATGTCTTGTTAACCCTCCTTCCGCTCAGGTGGAGGAAATATTTCTGCATGCTTAAGTTGGCCTAAATCTTTATTTCCAGCCTTAGAAAGGGACTGGAGGCAGAGTTGAGAGAGCCTTGAATTTGAATTGCTGGAGAGACACTTTGCATTGTGTCTGAAAGCTGATGGACTTCAGCAGCAGCTGATGACAAGAGTTTTGAACTAAAAATGGGTTGATTTGGTGTAGATAAAATGAGGAGGTTTTTTACAATGAGCCACAGGGTGCCCAGAGAAGCTGTGGCTGCCCCGGCCCTGGAAGTGTCCAAGGCCAGGTTGGAGCAGCCTGGGATCACGGGAGGTGTTCCTGCCCATGGAAGGAGTGGGACTGGATGAGCTTTGAGGTGCTTTCCAACCCAAACCATCCTGTGATCTCTGCTCCTGAGGGGGCTGCAGCGCCAGGAGGCGCCTGCTGCTCCATCAGCACTTGAGGGGCATCAGAGGGACTTGCAGCTCCAAGAGGTTTTCCCTGAAGTGCAAACTCAGATCTGTGCTCTCTGTGGTGTTGCCTCCTCTGTGCTTTAAAGATTCCAAAGGAAATTTCATCTCTCCTCATCATTTCAAGACTTTAGGTCTTGAGCATCTTCTAGGAAGCCCAGCGAGCTCATTTGTCCTGTTCCTTGTGGGTTTCTCCTGTTTTCCCTTCTGGGCCTGATTAAGTTGTCTGCTCCAAGCTGCCAATGGAATTCACACCCCTGGAATTCCTCCTCTTCTTTCTGCCCAGGGAAGTCACACCAGGTGTCCTGTTTGTACCCAAGTGAAGAGAGCACTGCAGTTGAATTTTCTTGGGTCTGGTCCTGCTTTTCGGCCCTGAAGAAAACCAGGAGCCGTCGTTTTCAGCCCACCACAAAAACTGTGGGGCCCTGACACACAGGCAGCAGGGCTGGGGTGTTTTCCCACCCTGTTCCCCTCTTCAATAACAGCCACTACCCCATTCCTTTACCCCACAAGTCCCATCTCACATGAGGAAAACCTTTGAGCTGACAGAGTTTCCAAATTAAAAAAAAATCCCTCGTTATCCATCCAATTTCTCTGAGAGGAAATTCTATTAAATCCCCAGAAGAAAGTGCATTATGGCTGTACTTGCAGAGGCAGCCCCTTGAATAAACTTTTTTACTTATTTCACATAACTTCCATTATGACTGTCATTATGAAGCAGATGAACATTTTCTTGAACAATTAGACGCGGGTGTGCGGAATAAAGAGCGGAGTTCGCCTGAGATCATTGAAACCTATCTGTTTGGGTGATTCATTTTCTTCCAACTAGGCTGCCCATAATAAGCTTTTCTTCTCTGGCTTTGTCTTGTTTCCCATTTCACTCAGCCACAATGCCCGAAGAATTGAAAGAATGTCTTTCCCCATGTCCTTGTGCTGTGACTGAGCCTGGCAAACAAAAAAATAAAATATATTTAAAAAAAAAAAGAAAGAAAGAAAGTGGAAGAAGAAGGGAAGGAGGGGTGAGGGGGGGGAAGAATGGATTAAAAATAAAACAAGCACTGGTCCTTGTGGTGATGGTGACTCGGGGCAGGAGGGCCTTGAGAATGTTGTGGTGTAAAGGATGGGAGATGAGCTCTTTTTGCTCCTAATTGGAAAAAGAACCATCCAGGTGCATAATGGGCTGCCCAGGGAGGTGGTGGAGTCGCCATCCCTGGAGGGGTTTAAGAGTAGGCTGGATGAGGCATTTAGTGCCATGGTTTAGACAATGGGTTGGTGTTGGGTTATAGGTTGGACTCGATGATCTCCAAGGTCTCTTCCAACCTTGCTAATACTGTGATACTGTGATAAGAGATGGCAGAGTATCTCCATGGGTTGGACTTGTTGTCGTGCCAGGTGGAGAAGACTTCATCCTGTGCTTCCATGGCTTCAGTGAAACCCCCAATGTCAGGAAAGTGCTCCTGGTGACCCAGTGGAAAAGCAAATTTGGCTCTTGTGTCACAAGTTTCCAAGCAACTTTTCCTTGGGACAATATCTTTATCCTCCCTATAAAACTGCACTTCACTCCTCCTGTCCTTCACAGGCTGCTCTAGTGACTCCCATTCCAACTGGATCAGCCCGAATTTCCTTATTTTAATGTGTTTTTTTTTTTTTTGAAAGGCTGTGAACTCCTTCACAGGAGTGGTGCTGTGAGTCTCCTCCTTAGGGAGCTGATAAAGCATTTCCATGTTTTTTCCTGCACAGACAATGTCCATAAATACACTTGGATTAGTTGAGGTGGATGTCACTTGACAACAAGTAGGTTTGTATTGGGCTAAAGTCATATTTCTGTTGGTCATCCAAAATTAAATATCAGCCCACTGGACCTTCCCTTGGTGTTTTACCTCCTGTTCCAAGCCAGGTAACAACAGTGCAGCCAAAATTCATGTCTAATATCTTGGACTGAGCATCATGGTCCTCACCCAAATCCCTAATATTTAGTCAGCAGTGCTGCTCCTGGCCACCCCCTAAAAAACACATTGTGTGTCACTTTGCACCTCCAGAAATTACTGGAGAAAATAAAGAGCTTGTTTTGATTCTTTGAAAACAGCAGCAGCTCACGTGGAGTCTGCCCTGGTTTTGGATATATATGTATGTATTAGCAGGACTCGAATTGAATGGAGGCTCCAGGAGAATGGGAGGCAAGGGAAAATATTTTTCTAAGGAAAAGAAATGGTAAAACTTCAGGGAGAAAGCGGAGAATGCGAGACCTTGAACTGAGCCTCTTTGGGGAAGGGGACGGGGAGAGGGGGGATAAAAAAGGGAATAAAAAAAGTGCCCACTTGAATAATAGACTAACTGGCGACCTTGAACATATATGGTGTGCATAATGAGAGTGAAACAAAGGGGCTCCTGAATATGAGGCATTCTTAGGCTGCAGAATAATAATCACAAGTGGCAAATGTAGGAAATAAAAGGAAGATGTATAATGTAACAGAAGTAATGGGGACCTGATCCAAGCTGAGATGAGAGGAGTGACTGAAGGGGTTTAGCGACTGCTTGTAGCACAGCAAAGCTTTTCCTGCTGCTCCAGGAGGGTTTTATTCTCTTTGCTTGGGTTTAAGTTCCACTTCTTCCTCAGAGCACTGGGCAAATGTGGGAGAGGGGAGTTTCTCGGTGTGGTTGTGCTCTCTAGCCATTCCCAGCCCCTCCCTCTGTTCCCCAGGGGATGGGGATGCCCTTGGATATTGTTTGCTGCTCCTCCCTGGGCTCAGTGGATGTGGCAGTGGGTGTGTGAGTTCCCACCAAAACGTGATGACTCTCCCGTTTTTTGACCAGCACTCCCCACAGGGGCAATTCCTGAAGTTTGACCACTTGTGGACTGTCTGTTTCTTGGTTTTTTGGGTTTTTTTCCTCCTAGATCATCTGTTTCTTACTGACTTCTGTATTGACCCTTGTTTGGGTTTTTTTGTAATTTTCCCCTCTGGATCATCTGTTTCTTGCTTTTTCTGGATTGTTCTTTTCTTATCTTTGGGGTTTTTTTTGCTTGGTTTGTTTAGGTTTGTTTTGGTCAGTTGGTTGGTTGGTTTTCTTGTATGTTTTAAAATTTTGATGTTGACCCCACGAGATTTCCTCCCAGCTCTCCTCTCCTTTTGGGTTTATCAGAGGCTGTGAGGGATGTTGTACTTTAGCTTTCCTCTTCATCCCTCCTGTCCTCACTTTGTCCCAGGATGTGTTCAAACAATGTGTAGATGTGCCACTTGGGGACAGGGTTTAGTGGCGAGGCTGGTTGGACTCGATGTTTATTCCAGCCTGAAAAATTCCATGATTGTAGGACACACACAGCCACTACCCAACATCTCCATGAGTGGATTGTGGAGTGGGGCTGGTTGGACTCGATGTTTTTGGAGGTCTTTTCCAGCCTGAAAAATTCCATGATTGTAGGACACACACAGCCACTACCCAACATCTCCATGAGTGGATGGTGGAGCCTTCTCACTTTCCCAAAATCTGTTCCCATCAGAGCTGGGGTTTCTCTGGCTCTCCAAGGAGGTCGCTGGTTTTTGTGCTCCTCACCCACCCCTGGATTAAACCACCGGTGTCTGGTGTAGAAAACTCCAAGATTTGCAAGTTTTTGTAAGTTCTTTTGATGGCTTTCCATCCTTAGATGATGCCAGATCCTTCTGCTGGAGGATTCCTTCACACAGCCCAGCGGGTCCCGCCGTGTTCCCTTTCGCCTGGCTCCTGCTGCTTCCTCGTGTGGATCCTCGTGTTGTCCTCATTCTTCACACCACAAAAGATTAAAGATAATACTGAGACTAATAATCTAAAACCGCCCTTTGGAGAATGGGCTGCCAGCTGGTATTTTGCCCTGGAAAGACTCTGGGAAATAGCTTGGGTAATTTACACTCATTAGGAGGAGAATGCAGTAGATTAAAGGTAGCAAGGGTGAATAGCTTCCCATTTTTGTCAAACTTGCCTAACCTTTTATTCACCTGCTGAAGCCATTATTTTATAATAATAAAAAAAGAGGAGAAAGAGCCTTGCACGAACTTGGGGAGAAAGGCAGAGAGTGCAAGCTGGAAGCTATTTTCTCAAGAGAGAGAAATGCAGCATTATAGATTAAAGGTGAAAAGACAGCGCTCATTTAAATCAATCCACCTCTCCGAAGCATATTTATTCACAGATTAATTAGAGTTGCAAATGAAAATGATCTGGTTGGTGGGAACATTATTGAGGCCTTTAAAGTGCGGGAGTGAAGATTAAAAGGAAGCACACTTACCCTTTCCTTGTGATCTAAAGAGGAGATCAAAAGAGTCGGTGTCAAATTAACAGCCCTGATGATTTCTCTCTTCTTCTAGGCCTCTGTTTATTATCTAAGGCTCATGTTGATACACGAAGGATGAAGACCTGCTTTCCTAAGCAGCTGGTGCATGAAGCCTGTGGAGTCCCCTGGGAATGTGGCTCAGGTAGGAAGGTCTGCAGGGACACGGGGAAGGTGTGTGTGGAAAGGAGGGAAACTTCCAAACTCGACCTCTTAGTTGACGCGGGAGGGAGAAAATATTCATTTTATGCATTGGGGTGTTGTAGGGAATTGTTCAAGCTGCAGTGGCACAGACTTCACATTTGTTGGTTAAAACATGGTTAATCGAATGCCCAGCCTCTTCTGAGCCCGTGGGATGGATTTGGGATTTGCTGTTGGATAAGAACCATGGTTTTGCTCAGCTTGAGGGCAGGGGAGACAGGTTCACTCTATCAGGAGCAACACAAACACAGCAAAGCGAAGAAGGATTGGTAAAGTCTGCAACTTCCTTGAGATGGGGAGAGGAGAGACTCTGTGGGGGCCAGGGACAAGAGCCAGGGAATGGCCTGGAGCTGGGTCAGGGCAGGGGCAGGTTGGATCTCAGGACAAGGTTGTTCTTCCCCCAGAGGGTGGTTGGGCAGTGCCCAGGCTCCCCAGGGCAGTGGGCACAGCCCCAAGGCTGCCAGAGCTGCAGGAGGGTTGGGATGATCCTCTGGGGACAGGGGGTGACTCCTGGGCATGGGCCAGCGCAGGGCTGAGGGTTGGACTGGAGGATCCTGGTGGGTCCCTCACAGTCAATTCTGGGATATTTTGGAAAATGTGCTCTGACCATACTGAAAAATTGGCTTGCCAATCGCAGGAAGGACTGGAGACGCCTATTCCCAACTCCGTCAGGATTCCTGCTCCCTCTGCAAGGTGAACAGACATTTAAGAGCCACAACAAACATTTTGCCAATGGATCCAGTTCGTTCTCAAACACTTCCATGTGCTCAGACACGAAGATTTCCATGGAAAGAGGAGCTCTGCCTTGTTTGGGTGACTTGGGAATCTCTGCCCAGGCTCAAACGGCATTTCCAGTTGAAAACATCCCATTTTCCCCTTGAAGCAGAGTTTGCATCTGGATGTGGATGCAAATGAAAAACCTCATCAGGTTCCTTTGTAAATATTTCGTGTCAGACTCCACAAAGCAAAGCAAAGCTAAGGTTTGTGCTGAGTTTCCTGGTTTTATTTGAGTTCTGAATCCGACCTGTCCGTGTAGGACAAACGTTTTGCATCTAAAAATTTTAAATGAGTCAGGAGACTCGTTCCCCTCCCAGCTCTGCTGGCAGGTTCCAGGGTGTTTTCAGATGCTTTCCTGAATTGATGATTTCTAGGTCAAGGAGAGTGTTATGGTTTTTTGCCCGTTTGTCTTGTGCTGATCGCTGTCAGCCCAGAGATTTATGCACTGATAGTGACAACAGATGGGGTCACTTTTATTAGGAATTCACACACCAGGCACTGCAAAGAACAGGGGCTTTTCCCAGAAATGCTGGGGATTCTCAGGGTCTCCTGGATTGAAAATATTCCTGCCTTTAACAAAGCTTCAGCTGGTGGGTTTGCATTATTTTTCTTGGAATAAATGCATTCACGTACAATTTTTTTCCCTTTTTATACCTTTTATTGGAATTTGTCCCATTATTGCCCATGTGCTGCCATGGTAGATGTGTCTTCTCCTGCACCATGAGTTGGCTTCAAGGGCATGTCCATCCATACTCCAAATATTCCATTGCTTCCTGCAACACACACCTCTGAAACCCGAGAGCAAAACATCAGCTCACATCCTGTTCTTTGGGAATTTTTTGTTTTCTGGTGGAATTAAAACCTGCAAATCTGGAGTTGCCAAGAATTCCAGAAATAATCACTTCAACCAAGTGGCATCTTGTGCAGGTGGTGGATCTTCTGGCAATCCTACCAGTGTGCAGGCACATGAAAAACTGCAAATCCTAGGGAATCCTTCATTTTTATTTTAATCAGGACCACCTAAATCACATTTTGTGTGTGTGTGATGAATGTGACGGATCAAAGGATAACGATATCCTTAATTTTTGAAGGTTTGCTTAACCAAAGAATTGGGACAGAGGATCCAGGAATGGAGGCTCCTCATGCAACTGTTGGTGGAGCAGATCCAGCAGAAACTCCGGAGATGACGAAGGGATTGGATCATCCCCTCACACAAGGAAACAGCTTCCAGAGGAGACCCTGAGGGGGGATCTCATCCATCTCCATTGGTGTGTGCAGGGGGCAGAGGATGGAGCACGCAATGGGAAAAGCCCAGCAATGGGAAAAGAGGAACAGGCAGGAACTGATGCCCGGGAAGTCCCACCTGAACATGAGGAAGAACTTTCCTGTGCAATGGAACAGAGAAGGTGTGGAATCTCCTCACTGGAGATATTCCAGACCCATCTGGGCACAGTCCATGTGCTGTGGGAGGTGACACCAGATGGGACATTGTGGTTCCTCCCAGCCTGACTCATCCTGGCATCTGTGGCTCCATCTCCCGTGCATTCCATCCCCCCTGTTAACAGGGATTTCAAACTTCCCATCCTGGTCTGGTGGGACATGTCCCAGCCACACAAAGCTCATCCTTAGAAACCAAGATTCTCCCAACTCACTTTGGGAAACGGGCTGAAACCACCAAGAACAAACATTTTGTGAAGAGATATTAAAAAGATAAAACCTCCCTGCCATTCCCAAGCCCCCTCTGGAAGCTCCTGAGCCCTGGAATGATGCAGAGCTCTGGTTAATGGGCACTCCCTACACTTTCCCCTCCCATGGCCCACAATTGATTGCAGCGAGATTACGATGCCATTAAAATTCACTCTGCCCATAAACTAACGCTGAGGAAAATGCTGACGTTTATAGCAGCTCCTACAAGAGACATATTTCAGGAGGAAAGTGAGTCCTAATGCAAGAACTTTATTTAGGTAAAACAACATCCAGGGAAAAAAGGAGGTGGTGGGGGGGGAGAGAGGAGGAGGAGGAGGAGGAGAGGTGGTGGCGATTGCAGAGGATTTTATTTCTTCCAACTAATGGGTAGAGGGATGCTAAATTTAAAAGACATTTTTAATAAATCTATTGGCCTTTGACAAAATCAATCCAAACCCCATAAACCAAGAAGTCACCCACTTGGTATTAATGAGGCTACATTTGCATTTATTTTTCCTTTACACTAGACAAACCATTAATTTCGTGTTTATGCTTCCTTTGAAGTCTGAATGCTTGGAGATAGATGGCCACATCAAGCCTCCTGCTGCTACATTAATATTTTGCTATAAATGATAAATTTGACCATTTTCTACAACACCCCTTTTTTCTTTAAGAAAGCTGAGAAAATGCAAGCAATAAGTCTTAAGCCCCTGAAAGCTTCGCTGTTTTTTTTAAATACTCTGCAGTCATTGATTATTAAAGCAGCCATAGCTTTAACTTTCGGTTGCATTTGATGGCACCCAACATTTGGCTGCTGTAAATTGAGAGATGTTCATTTACCAATCAGGGTCACCCCCCTTTTTTTTTTCCCCCCTTTTTTTCTACTAATTTTCTTTTGACCCATTGCACAAACGGGGCTCAGCCAAGTCACTGCTGGTCTTTGGCCTCTAAAGGTCCCCTCTTACATCTCCTGGTGGTTTCCATGCAAGTTAAGTACATCCTTGTGCTCCAGCAGGACAGCCAAGGTGCCTTTTGCCACTTTTACAGTAATTAACTGGGTTTTGATGCTCTTTCTTTCAGGATCTCTGTTGCTCTCCAGATACCAGAACCCCTCAAAAAACACCATCTCCCAAAAACAAAGGCAAAACCCTCCTGAAAAACTTGCAGGAGCCCAGGATGATGGATAGGAGGGAGATTAAACTCCTGCCAGGGCTCTTGGAAAGGTTTGGAAGCTTGCAGAGACCTTTCCAATTCCAGTCTCAGATCTAGAGGAAGGCACAGGTTTGGTGATGCTCCACGTCCTCCTTCTTGTTGTGGCTCTTGGGATGGGTTTCATGAGCTCATGGATGGATTAAACTTCCCCTGGGTGGAGCGGGATGGCTGAGAGCCAAGGGAATCCGTCCAGCCTGCAGGGAGTTGTGTGGGAGCAGTAAAAGCCTAGAAGACACTTAAAATGGGATTAGAGAAACGGTGAGCCTGTGATGGAGGTGCTTCCTGGTGTTCACATCTTGGATGTGGAGCTGGACACAGACACCTGGGCTGTTGGGACACTCCTTTTTACACCACTTTGATGGGACTGGGAAAGGAGTGTCCAGCCCTCCTGTTCCCAGCAGGAACTGACTGGGAACTGGCCCAGGTGTTTCTCATGGACTCTGCACCGTGGAGAACATGTGGAATCCTGACTGGAATCATGGAATCTGAGATTTGGGTTGGAAAGGACAGTAAAGCTCATCTCATTCCACCTCCTGCCATGGGCAGGGACACCTTCCACTATCCCAGGTTGCTCCAAGCCCCGTCCTACCTGGCCTTGGACACTTCCAGGGATGGAGCATCCACAACTTGCATGGGTGCTCTGGCAGGGGTTCAGATGGTGCCAGAAGAAGCTTTTGTGGTCTGTGTTTCTTGTTGTAGGCGCCTAAATTCTCCTCTGATCACTCCTTAGGTGTTTTCACATCTATCCTCTGCCTTGATCCTCAGGAAAACCAGGGGCCTGGAATGGTCTGGGGGGACTGCAGGGCATTTTGAAGGAGGGGCTGAGGTGTTTTGGTGCTTCCATCTGACAGACAGGGAAATCCTGTCTTTACCCATGGGAAGAGGGGTGGGATGTGAGAGGCAGATTCTGAGGGCTGAACATCACCTGAGTCCCAGCCATCCCAGCAAGTTGGGTCTTGGTTCCCTTCCAAAGTCCTCTGGCCAATCCATGGCTGATCCATCTCTGCTCCATGGTCCTTTCCAACTCTGCTCTGCTCTCCAACAACTCGGGGACGTGGAAATGAGGTTGTGGATTAGGAATTCCTCCACCACCTCCCACTTTTCTCTTTTCCACAGCCATCAGCCAGCTCTCCCAGCACTTTGAGTGCTGCATTTGAGCTGTGTTTTCCCCTGTTATTTGCCCACATTCCCCAGACAAGGAGCAGGCACCTGAGCACGAATTAACACATTAAACATCACTTTTTTTAGCAGGTTAAGTTGTTGGTTTTTTTATGAATCATCTTTATAGCTGTGCTGGGGTTAGATTTCATATAAGCCTTGTTTATTTTCTTTGCCAGACGGGGTTTACGGAGGAGGGAAGGGATGTTATATCAATAGGGGAGTGGCTATTGACACTTGCTGCTATGAAGTGCCTTTATGTGCTTTCAAATGGCAGGATTATGCTCTGGATGCCTCAGTGCCCCAGTTGTCTCAGGCTCTATTAAACCTGAGCTTTGGAGGCGTGAACTGATCCTGGTGGGCTCTGACATGAAAGGGGACTGAGGATGGAATGCGGGAGTTGCACCCACTTTGGCTTTTCTCTTCAGTAGAGAAGCATTCCCACATCTCCATATCCCAGGAAATTCACACCTCCCTCCCGACATACCTGGGAAGGATTTGCCCAGCAGCTGAAAATGGGGTTATTTCATTCAGGAGGTTTTTTAACAGTCCTGTTCTAATTTCTCATCCTTCTCATTTAGCTCTTTCTCAGTCAGTTGGACTTTCAGGTTCCCGTGTCCAAACTTCACACCAAACCAGTTTAATGAGAAACACGCTTAAAAAAAGAATAATGTCTCATTTTTTTCCACCTGCTCAGGTCAGTAAATGCTGGGATATTTCAGAAATAACTTCGATCTCATGAAAGTCCTGCTTCAGTGTCCCCTTTTGGGCAGCAGCTCTGATAAAACACGGTCTTAAGTCAGGCTTTTTGCCAACGAGACTCTCCCAACATCCAAGATTTTTGCCCAATGGAAGCTCAGTGTTCAGCTGCTCCATCCAGTCCCTGTTTTTTTCTGCCTGCTCTCCTGCCAGCTGCTCCCATTCTGCAGGCAGTGCATGTCTCGTGGATATATCCATGGATTTTTCCCTTCTCCGACAAGTCTGAACACGCCAAAGATCAAGTGAATGTGGTTGGCACTTCCCATCAATAATTAGAAAGGAAAGCAAGCATGAAATAAATAAGCCTGGCTTATGTTCATGAAAAACTGAAACCCAGGGAAGCCACTCCTGCCTTTTATTTCGTGTTTTGGCTTCTTTTTTTCCTTTGAAATGAAGGAAAATCTAAGTTTAGTGTCTAAGTGAGAAGAGCTCCTACCCCAGACTTGCATTAATGTCCCTTCTCATGGCCCCAGTTTTGGAAAGGGGTTGAATCTGGACACTTGGGATTCTCCCAAGCCCTTCCAGAGGAGTCCTCATGTTCTGGGCAGGGTTGGTTGAGGAGAACCTTTCCTGTAGCACTCAAAATATGCCTTTGAGCAGAGCTGGGTTTGGAGCCACAAACCAAAGGAAACGTCCCAAGCCACAAGAACAAACCAAGCCCAGACATTTGTAATGAGGGTGGTTATTAATTAAGGGTTGGACCTGTTCACTTGCACTGCTCAGAGGCATTGCAACCTGCTTGGAACAACCACGAGAAGCTCACTCCTTTCCACCTCTGGCTCCTGTTCTGATGTTCCTGTGCACAAAGAATAAAGTTGTAAGAGCGTCGCCACAACTTTAATTCTCTGCCAAAGCTGGAAGAGAAGCTGCAGCCCCAGACTGGTGCCTGCTGTCAGTCCTTGTTGGGGGAAATGGAGGAGAATCTCATCCTTATGGGAATCAGGGAATCACAGGAGGCTTTGTGTTGGAAAGGACCTCCAGGGTCATCTCATTCCAACCCTTCCAGAAGAGCAGGTTGTTCTGATCCTCATGGAGATGTTCTCCTCCACGATCCAGGGGCCATCACCCATTGGACGAGGCAGATCACAAATAACCTTGTCATCTTATGCTTGTCTTCTAATAGACAAGAGAAGGTTTTATTATCTAATCTGGATTTTAGCTGCCCCATTGGCCACAGACATAATTCCTTTACTCTTTGAGACATCATCAGCAGTTTGGCTTATTCCCACTTCCCCCTCGGCCAAGGAATCCACAAGGACATGGTGCCTTTGCCCTCCTGCCACTGCAGATGGCACAGGGAGAGGAAGAGCACAGAGACCCTGTTTGCTGAAGGCTTCTTTGCTCTTTGGTTGGACCCCCTGCCCAAGAAAAGGCCACTTGAGGGCTGTGGTGCCCCAAACATTCCCCATCTCACCCTGAGAGCTTTGCCTTGGACTTCTCACCTCCTTCCCAGCTGCATCCCAAGGAGTGCCAGGGGTGAGTGAACCAGTGGCACGGGGTCCTCCAGCTATTTCTGCTGGATGGATTCTGTCTTTTCAAAGCAGGGCCAGAGAGCTGGAAATGGGAGGAAAGCAAAGAGAAAAAGGGAAGGGAGCAGCCACAAAAGCTGCTGGTTTGTTAGAAAGGGACCACAGTCCTCCCCAGGTGAGTGTCTGCCCTTTATTCTGCATTACAATATATCGAGACTTTCAGACTGGACACGACACAGGAATCAAGGCTGAAATTAGTTTTCAAGCCGTTCATTCATAACTGTGATGTTTAACAACAACACCAACAACACCAACAAACTAAGGAAAAAAAAGGAAATAAGAAAGACAAAAAAAGAGGGAGAGAGAAGGTGGGGGAAACCAAAGTAAATGCAAAAAGAGAAATGTTAACATGTATGGAGCAGAATGTGTACAGCAGACAAAGCTCTGCTTGTTCTTGCACAATGGCTTTGAAAAGCAGGTGTCATAGCAGCTGTACAAGGTTAAAGCACAGGGACCATTATGTACAAAATGAGGGAGGCTTTATCCAGAGGCTGCTTCAGCTCTTAAGAATGTGCTTCCCATTGTGCCAGTGTTTGCTGGAAGGACTCCATCTACACAATGGCAGAATTTTTTCCTTCTCACCTTCCCCCCAACCTCCGTTCCACCATCCAAATCTCCAGTTATGGATATAATACAGACCTCTGGCATTCAAGGTCCTCATTGCCCTGTGCTTCTGAAACAAAAGCTATTGTGCTGCGCCATGAAAGCTGCCTGTGGCAGAATAAAACCTTCCACGGTGGACCCTGAGAGAGTATTTGTGAGGCTCCCTCTAAAGTTAAAATCCCGGCGAAAACAAAACGCTTCCAATTAAAAATGTTGCCTCACTTTGTTCGGTGTGTTTGGTTTCCTTTGCTCTCAGAGACATTCAGAGAGATGCTCATCTAAAAAGCCAAGTGACCTGTCCTTGTTTTCGTTCTCAAAGGGAGAAGATTGGAAAAAGAAGAGGCAAGGCACGAGAAAAAAATATTAAAAAAAGAACAAAACAAATGGGGGAATTCAGAATCCAGGCCAGGATTCATCTTCTTCCCAGTAGGCACTGGGATGTGCTGGTGTGGTTTGGAATACAAGCTTTGAAGCTCAGGAACAATAACAAGCACAGGGTGCAGATCTACCCTGTTCCCAGTTGTTCCAGTCCCTTCCTCACAGCACATCCAGTGTGCCACGGGTCTCTCCCAGAGGGAGCAGGACAGATTGTCCTTGGATTTGTCCCCTGGCTGTGTCCTTAGGATGTAGCAGTGTGGCAGGGAGCTGGGAGATATTCCTGCTGCTTGTCTCCAGCCCAGGGCAGCATCCAAACCCACCCTGAGGCCACCAAAGATAAGGGAGAACTTTGTTGTCACCCCCAGGAGATGCTATTGGGACAAACCCATCCCTTATTCCAGAAATTTTCCCCAAATCCCAAACTGGGGCAGGCTGGAAGGGACCACAGTGGCTCATCTGGTGCCACCTCTCTGCTCCAGCAGGGCCATCCCAGAGCACATGGCACAGGATTCTGGAACATCTCCAGTCAGGAGACCCCAACCCCTCCCTGGACAAGCTGTTCCAGTGCTCAGTCACTGCACAGGGAGAAAGTTCTTCCTCATGTCCAGGTGGAACTTCCTGGGCATCAATTCCTGTTTGTTCCTCTTTTCTTAGAGCTGGGCACCCCAGATATTGTCCCTCTTGAGTTGTCCCTCCCTTCTTTTCCATCTTCCTGTGTTTCTGGCGTGGTCCTGGCTGGTTTGGACACCCTTCCTGGCCACTGGAAGGATCATGTGGCTGAGGAGGCGCCTCCAGGCTGGAGTTGTGGGGTTGGAATGAGTGGGACACCCAAAAGAAAAGAGGTTGGCAGGGGGCTGATGTCCTCAGAGTGGGGGTTCACCCACCTGCCCAGTTTTCCAGGTTTATCAGTGTATCACCTTTGAGATTGGAAAGAGAATAAAATAAGGAGAAGGGGAAACAATTTGGGTTTGATTTGACTGTTACTGGCTCTGTTCTGTGTTGAGTTTTGTGTCAAGTGTGGATCTCGTGGGGATGTGGACCCCGATTTTGTATCCAGTGAGGGTCTGGTGGGGATGTGGAGCCAGATTTTATGTCCAGTAAGGGTCTGGTGGGGATGTGGAGCCAGGCAAGGGAAGCTTTGGTTCTGTACCTCCCACAGCCCATTGCAAGCACAGTTCCCTGTGAAATCACTTCCCAGTTCCTGGCACCAACCTCCAACAAGTCAGTGCATCCCTGGGCAGAGGGGGCTGGAGTGGAACTCAGGATTATAAGGAGGAATTAAGCCCCAGGATCACAATCCTTGAACTCCAGCAGAAGGCAAAGGGCTGGAATTGTTCTTCCATCCTCAAGCACTTGGGCGGTAGCTCAGATCCCAGTCGGATCCCAGGGAAGGAGTCTCCTCTAGGCTCATTTCCAGTGTCCTCCCCACCCTTTGGAGTGTGTTTTCCACCAGGATCTCTGGGCTGCTCTCCCTTCTGTCCCTTTCAGCACTGACTGGATGTGTGACATGTGTGACCAGCTGTGACACTGGTTATTGATTCCTGCACCATCCTCTGCCTCTGCTCACAGTGCAAAGGGGATAAAGCAGGGTCTCCACTATCCCAGGCTGCTCCAACCTGGCCTTGGACACTTCCAGGGATGGGGCAGCCACAGCTTCTCTGGGCAACTTGTGCCAGGGCCTCCCCACCCTCACGGGGAAGAATTTCTTCCTAGAAACTTATCAGCTTGTCTTAACACTTTGCCATGCAAATGCTTTAAAAAAACTTCAGGGAGGAGCCTGAGTCCCAAATTTTTAGAAGCACTTGAGCCTCTCTGTGTGCTCCTGAATGCATTTTATTTATGTTGCATCACAATGCCCTGGGTGCTGATTAAACACTGCATTGAGGAAGCTGTTGATTCCCTGTACTTTTAGCAGGCCTATTCCCTGCTGGAATTTCTCCTGGCACTGGTGTTATCACCCCTCCCCTTTGCCATGCAGCTCCTGTTGGAGCTGGAGGAGTTAATCCCAGCATGGGAGAAGGATGGACACCAAGGCTTGGCCTCTGGACATGGAGATCTCAGAGTGAAACCCAACATTTTGAGCCACCAGAGCAGAGGGACAACAACTGCATTGTCAGTTCCCTCTTCATGGCACATTTCCCCCCTCCATCATTCCCCTTTGGAGGTGTCCAAATGTCTTCTAGGATGAAGAAATAACTCAGAAACAACCTCTGGGCACTGTCACTTTCCTCAGGAGAGACTTGCTTTGCAGTTGTTGGGTGGCTTCAAGGCAGAGCGAGAACTGGAGCTGGGAAAACAAGCTGATGTAAAGAAATGAGCTAATGAAGTGAGATCACAAAGTGTACAACCCCAGCCACTTCTATCTTTCTCTCCAGTTACCTTGGTAACTGTGGAGTGATATGATGTTGCTTGGTTTTGTATCCTGCAAAGTAAAAGGAGCTCAAAGTACCCACCACTGGCAAAAAGCAAATATTGGGAAGATATCACATTCATCTCCCAAACAACAATTAAGTTGTGGACTCACTGGAGACTGTATTGAAGGGGGGATGTATCTCCCCCAAAGCCTGGATGAAATGACTTCCCTTTCCCTGTGAGGCAGCAATTTAGTGCAGCTTTTGATGGGATTTCTTGGGGCCAAATCAAAGGGATCACCCCAGGCCTGCTCTGCTCGGAGATGTGCTTCACTCAGTCCCGACATCTTTTCCTCTGCAGGCTAATCTTTTCCTCTGCTGATGCTAATGTTGGTTTAAAGAGAGACACGAACTCCTGGTGAGTAGGAACAGCCTGAAACTATGTGTGGATGGACTTTCTTACCAGGGAGTTGGAAAAACCACCAGCTCACGGTGGTGTGGGACCTCTCTGAGATGAGATACTGGTTCACATCCACGGAGCTGTGGATCCACTGCCCTCTTCCCATGCCACTGGTGTGGATTCACTGCCGGGAGGTTCAGCTGCCCTGAATTCAGTCCTCCTTGTCAAACACTGAGGCGTTTCTTCTCTCTCAGGGTGACAGCAAAGCTGCTGCATCCCTGTCCCCATCCCAGTTATTTTCCCATTGCTTCTTCAGCTCTACAGCAACTCAGTCCCACTGGAGTGGTCAAGATGAGGGAACAGGATTTTAGCTGCTCACTTGACCTGACTCTGGCTCCTGGATTCCCTTTTTTCCAGCCTCATTTGTGGCCCCTGGCCCTGGGATCTGAGGTGTTGGTGTCCCCCAGGTGTGGAGAAAACCATGCTCTGCTTCAACCTGCTTTGGACTTCCTGCTCCAAGAGTTTCCTTCATCTCTTCCCAAAAACAAGGAGCAAAATACTAAAATGAAAGGCTCCCTGGAAATCAAGGACTTGATTGGGAAAAGGAGATGGGAAAAACAGTTTAAAGGGGGACAACTCATCCAGAAGGAGAGGAAGGAGCACTGCTTTGCTGAGGGGGTATAATCCCTCCCCAAATTTCTTTAATACTGAATGTCATCTCCTTTCCAGCCTCCTCCAGGCATTGGAAGAGCATGAGAAAAGTCAGGTTGGGAGTATTGTCCGCTCTGGATGGAAAATTGGGATGGGCAGAATTTTGCAGGCAAACTCAAAGCCTTTCAGAGGAAAAGGTGAATTCCATCTTCCCACCAGTCTCTCTCCCCATTCCCATGCTGTTCCTGCTGAAAATTGTGACCTGGAGACCTGGAGCTCAGAGCTGGAGCTTGAGGAGCAGGAGGAGAACAGGGCTGGGCACTGGTGAAACTCCAGCAGGGCTAGTGAAGGTCTTGAACTAAAAATTTCCAAATCCGGTTACAGGAAAAGCAGGAGAAGAGGTTTAGATTAGAAATTGAGATTGTTCCCTGTGAGGTTGGTGAGGGACTGGAATGGAATTTCCAGAGAAACTGTGGCTTCTCCACCCCTGGAATTGTCCAAAGCCAGGTTGGATGAGGCTTGGAGCAACCTGGGATAGTGGAAGGTGCCCATGGCAGGGGTGGAACCAGATGAGCTATAGGCTCCTTTCCTAAACTATTCCATGATTTGATGAGGATGGGATATCTGAATGCATGATTTATATCTTAATTCATTATCTAAATGCTAACAGTTGATCAGGTTCTCCAAAACATGGAAAATTAAAAAAAAAAAAGTAAAATAAATATAATTTCGATGCTCCCAACCTTATCTAATATTTGCTTTTTGCATCTAATATTTGTTTTTTGAAGAAAAACTTGAGTCGTGTTCTTGCAGAGAGAAGAGTGATTTGAAGTGTGAAATCCCTGCACTCCTTGCACAAACTCCATTATTCCTGAGTGGAGAAACACACGGAAAAAGCACATCAGACATGGATGGAGGGCAAAAAACCTGGGAGAGAAGAGGATGGTTTTCCTTCTCCGGTGCATCCAGGGCTGTCCAACCCCCCGGGCACGGGCTGCCAGGTCAATAAAAGGGAGGGAACAGGAAGAAGAGCGACACCACGCCTGAAATGGGCTGGAAAAAGCTGAAAAGCTTAAGGATGCAAAGGTTGGCTAAGCAAAGGCAGAAGTGGATGAAGGTGCACTAACAGCCTTTATATTTATATCTTTATTTTTTTATATGGTTTAATCACAGGTTCACAGGTTGGAAGGGTCATCGAATCCAACTTCCAAGTGACTCCCACCCAGGGATCAGCCCCACAACCCTGGAACCACGGGCACCACGCTCCATCCATCCAACCTCCCACCATCCAGACCATGTCACTGAGCTCCTCACCCAGTCTGACCTTAAACACCTCCAGGGATGGCCACTCCAGTGGTTGTGCAAGGTCCCAGATGAAGCAGCAGAGTCCTGGCACCAAGGAGCCCCCCAGCTTTTATCTTTATCCCATCTCCTGGAAAAGTCAAAGCAGCTCCTTGGATGGAAAACTGCAGAAATTTCCTGCAGACAATAAAAGAGTCAATTCCCTGCCTGGAAGAGAGGAAATCCATCCCGGCAGCGGGAGGATTCGGGATCGCTGAGTTTCTGCTGCCATCCTGTGGCCACGCTCCCCTTTACTTTGCCTCAGCCTTGTTTTAATTTTTCGGGAGGTCGAGGAAGGTGGGGACTGATCAGAAAATCGTGGAATATCCTCGGTTGGAAGGGACCCACAAAGGCCACGTGTCGCCGGTGTCCCTCCCTGCTGCAGACACTTGATGCCTTTCCTTCCTCGACTTCATATTTTTGGAAAACTGGTTTCTTGGGAAAGTCCCCCCTGGGTTTAGACCTTTTGGGTTAATCTGGGTGATCTTTTCCACCATAAAAATCCATTTTTTTCCACGTCCAGCAGGTGTTCCCATCACTCCTGCACAGCGGGAAAACTCCTTGGATTGCACACTAAACCAAAGAACGAATTCTAAATCTTGGTGTATTCAGGTCACAGCGCAGAGATAATTTTATTCAGCTCAAGGGCAAGGTCAGCGTGTTCCCAGAGGGACACGAGGACAAAGTGACCCGTTCTGGCCGTGTCCCGTCCTCAGGATCTGCAGGATTTCATCCCTCAGCCAGTGCCTCGTGTGGGAATTAATTATTCCAATATTTGGGAGTTGTTTTGAGAACACAGAGCCCTGGCATTGTTCTGGGTGGGGCCAGTGACGTTGTTTTTTAATTCTGGGTAATTCTTGCAGGAGAAACTTTGGCGTGGCTTTGGATGGGATCGTTTTTAGCAGTTTCGTGGAAAAATAATGGAGATGAAAAAAGAGGAAAATGGGGTAAAAAAGGAACGAGGGTTTTACCCAGTGAAAAGGAGGAGATGGGGGAAAAGTAACTGGGAAGAGGAACTTGAAATTCCCACCTGAGAAGGGACGTTTGGCCAATACAAATAAAATAATTTGGAATTCCTGTCTTTTCTTTTGGAATATCATTAGACACCCTAAGACTCTCGAATGGAGGTTCAGGTATTCCATGGATATATCCATGCTCTGCATCCTGGAATGATGTACCAGCCCCACTTGGGTTGATCTTCCAGCAAAAACTAAGTTTGAAAATGTTATAAATAGAAAGTGGAACCTTCTAATAATAATAAAAAAGAATATCTGATTTCCTTGAAAGAGCAACAAGGCAGTGAAGGATACAGACAAGCCAAAACAAGTCAGGAAAAATGTCTTTTTCTAGAGCAAAACCACATTTTTTTAAAGGAGTTTTCCCCCCTACTTACAGAAATTTCTTACCTATGTACCCATGGAACACCAATGGCTGGTTTTGAATAAAAAAGCTACTGATTTTAAATGCTAATAATTTAAATATTATCAGTATTTAATATCATATGATAATATTAAATAATTTAAATCACTAATAATGATTTTAAAATACAAATATATGATGCAAAGGATCTTCAGGCACATCCCCTGATGGGCTGGGGACTTATTTTCCATCTGTGAAAGGACTTTTCCTTCTGTTCTGTCCCAATCTTGCCTTTGTAATTCCTGGCCTGTGTGGAAAACTGACCTAGGGAGGGGAAAAGAAATCCTTGATTCCTTGCCCCTTCTTCCCCGTGGACTCTGCAGGAGCCTTGCAGGAATATCTGCCCTCATTCCTCACATTCTGCATCTTCCCTCTTTTATTCACCCTAAAATCACTTGTGAAAGCCCTGCTTGGCTTTTTATTCCCTACAAAACCCGACTAAAAGGCACCTTGAGAGGTTTTCCAGCCTGTCCAGGAAATAAGGAAACACAAGAAAATAATATTAAAAAAAGCAGAATTTGGATGAGTGTCCAAAGCTTCCCCTCCTCCCCCCCTCAGTGGAGCAGAAGAAATTTTGTCTTTCCAAAGGAACTGGAGCCAGACACAATTGTTCTCCTCAATGCCAGGCTTTGGGTCCTGAGAAAACTGGGGCTGTATTATTTGCCAACACAATTCCTGAATTTCCAGAGGGAATCTGTTGGTGTCAAAGCGACAAGAAGGGAACAAAGGCTTGGAGCAGAAAGCCTGGGAATGGTGTTTGTGGCAGATGTGCCCCAGCCTTTCAATTCTGGCCACAAAACCTGCGACAGGAATTTACCATCTGTTGGGGCTTAGGATGTTCAAATCACCCTCCTCCCAAAACCCAACTGCTGCTGCTGCTGCTGGAGGAGCTTCAAGAGCGTTTTTCTGTGGAAGAATGACGTGCTTGGCATGTGCACTGCTGGTGTTTCAGTCCTGGGATCGTGACCTTGGAGCTCAGAGCTGGAGCTTTAGGGGCAGGAGGAGAACAGGGCTGGGCACTGAGTGTTCACAGGTTGTTCTGAGTTGGGAGGGACCCACAGGATCATCGAGTCCAACTCCCAAGTGACTCCCACCCAGGGATCAGCCCCACAACCCTGGAACCACGGGCACCACGCTCCATCCATCCAACCTCCCACCATCCAGACCATGTCACTGAGCTCCTCATCCAGTCTGACCTTAAACACCTCCAGGGATGGCGACTCCACCACCTCCCTGGGCAGCCCATTCCACTGAGGGATCACTCTCTCTGGGAAAAAACTCTTCCTTACATCCAGCCTAAACCTCCCCTGGTGCAGCTTAAGGCCATGTCCTCTTGTTCTGGTGTCGACAGCCTGAGAGAAGAGATTCACACCCACCCGACTGCAACCTCCCCTCAGGGAGTTGTAACCAGCACTGAGGTCACCTCTGAGCCTCCTCTTCTCCAGGCTGAACAACCCCTGTTCCCGTAGTCGCTCCCCACAGGGCTTGTCCTCTGGTCCTTGTCTCCTTCCAGATCCAGTTGGGCTGGTGAAGGTCTTCAACTAAAAAATTCCAAATCTGACAGCGGGAAAAGCACGTGGCAAAGTGAAACTGGATAAATAATCAAAGCAAGCAATTCCCTGGCTGGATGTAAATCCAGGGACTTTAAACTGGAAGAGAAGAGGTTTAGATTAGAAATTAGGAAGAGATTGTTCCCTGTGAGGGCGGTGAGGGACTGGAATGGAATTCCCAGAGATGTTGTGGCTTCCCCATCCCTGGAATTGTCCATGGCAAGATTGGATGAGGCTTGGAGCCCCCTGGGCTAGTGGAAGGTGCACCTGGGCTAGTGGAAGGTGCCCATGGCAGGCGTGGAAGCAGATGGAGCCGCATCCCCTGGGGATGCTCCTGGAGGGGAGGGAACACTGATCCATGTGGGGTCTTGCAGACAAGTGAGACGAGCTGGGATGTTGTTGTGGTCACTCTGCTTTCCCTCCAGATTCCTTGGTACCTCCCAGGAAATCTCCCCACCCTTCCAGAGTTCTTGGTTGGGTGGGCAGAAGCAAGATTTGGGATTAGAGAGGCTTTTCCGGGAAGGCTTAAAGTGGGGATTTGGCCCTGGGGTGGCTCAGGTGGGTTTAACCTCAGGGTGGCTGCTGGGGGTCACCTGCAGCTCCTCTGGGGGTGGCCAAGAGGTGAAAATCCACTATTTTTTGAAACCCATGGAGAAATAAAACACCAGGAGCCAGAATTGTGCCTTTGGAGAGACGGGTTTGGGATCGTGAACCAAGTGAGAACTTCAATCCTTCAATTTTAGATCCTTCCTTGGCCATGGAAACCATCAAAGTCATTCCTGCTCCCTCTCCTGCTTCAGTCTTTCCAGAGGCAGCTCTTGGGAAACCATTAATGACATCTTAAATAGGAGATGAAAAAGTTCAGTGGCCCAAAACAGGGTTTAAAGTTGATTTAATTTGCCAGTTAAATGGAGCTGACCATTGAGTACCAAATGCATGTGTTTTAATGAATATAATATTTATATTTTAATTTATGGCTTAATTTTTGTTTATATTTTAATTTGTATTTACATTTTAATTTGTGTAGTATTTTTATTTTAATTTATATAGTCTCTTGTATATTAATTTCTAGAATATATATTTTATTTTATCTAGTATTTTATTTTTAATTTATATTGTTAAGTGTATATTAATTTCTACCACCTAATGTATATTAATGTGTACAGTAAATTCA
>WEKX01018473.1:12792-71383 GCA_013390025.1 Pitta sordida | reverse complement strand
TATAGTATTTTATTTTGTTTTATAAGGTCTAGTATATATTAATTTATGCAGTATATATAGAGACTTACATAGCATATGGTTTACTTGATAAAGTATTTTAAATTTAATTTTTATAGTCTAGTATATTTTGATAAAGTATATATTTTAATTTATATAGCACATACCTTAATTGATATGCCGTTTTTATTTAAGTTTATATAATCCAGTGTATATTAATTTTTATAGTATACATTTAATTGATATAGTATATATAAAATTTATATAGTATATTTCTAATCAATATAGTATATTTAGTATATCAGCATATATAGTATATTGACTTGATTTATCCCCAAATCTCCTGTTCCCACAACAACAGGTCTTGGAACAGTTTGGGCAGAGCAGCTGTGGCTGCCCCATCCCTGGAAGTGCCCAAGGCCAGGTTGGAGCCACCTGGGATGGGAGAAGACGTCCCTGCCCACGGCAGGGGGTGGAAGATGAGCTTTAAGATCCCTTCCAACTCAACTGCAACTCACAGAATTCCATATTCCGTGATCTAGACGTGACATATTGGCCAAGCCCTGCCAGCTGAGCCCCTGGAGGTGTCCAGGTGCCAACCCAGGGTCCTGAAGCCCCTGTGACAGGGGAAAATGGGATTTTCTTTGGCTGCTGAATGAATCAACCTTGTGTGGGGACGCTCTGGTGCAGCTCAGAGTCAAGACTGAGAGACCAAAGTACAACAGGGTGAGTCGAGGTTGGGTGGCAATGGACCTTTCCCTACACCTTCACCTCCTGTGTGGCAGCTCCTGAACAGAAAACGAGGGAACAACCAGCAATTTTTGAGTTCTCTTGAACTCTTATTGGTGGACAAAAGCTCTGCCCACACATTTCCTCCTCCTGGGAGTGAAGCAGTTGAGAAGTTGTGTGAAGTCCACCCTTCCTCAGAAGCTCCTCTTGCTTGGGCACGTCCAAAGAGGAGCTGCTGAGCTTGTGGAGGAAAGTTCTCCTGGTTGCCCTTCGAAGACCCTGAGATTGTGGAGCTGGAGGTGCTGTTGTGACTTGTTGGGAAACCCAAGAACTCTTTGTGCCGCTCCACCTGTGCCCTCCTGGGCTACAAACCCTGTGCCTCTGAGTCACCCCCTCCACCCAGCCCTCGTGGAGGATTGCAAAACCTCCAGTCTGTGACATTTCCTGCTGGGACAAAGCTGGGGATGCCATTCCCTGATAGAAAGTGACTTGTTGGAGTGGCCTGGCTCTTTAGATGGCTCTTAAGTCAAGCCTGGGGACAGAAGCCATGGCCAAGAAACATCATCTCTTGAACGTCATGTAGGTAGTGCAAGTTATAAATCAATTTGGGAAGGCATTTTGCTAAAAAAAGATCACAGGGAAATACATTTTGGCTGGACCAGTTTCTTCTGAAATTTCTTCAATTCTCCTCTGCTTTCTCCTGTCCCTCTTTTAAATCTCTTTCTGTTTTGGGGACTAAACTAGAAACAGAAATGTAATTTTGAAATGATTTCCACTTGGGGGAAGATCTTGGATTTTCTTTCCCCCGATCTTTCAAATTGGGATAAACCTTTCCTAAACTCACCTGGTTTCAGTTATTTGAGGCTTGTTCCACTTTCCAAGCTTGTTTTTATTGACCTTTGGCAGGTTTGGCAGTTTATCTCCCTCCCCACTCAGAGGCTGGGAAGAGGGATCCAAACAAAGGTGTTATTACCAGGTTATTTGGCTTTTAATGGGTAGAAAAGGTGCAAGATTCTTTTGGCACAGTGGTACTTCTTTCCCCTCAATTAAAAAAAAAAAAGGAGGAAAAAGGACTTTAATTGAAGCCTGCAATATTGTATAAATGGAAGATCTAAGTTTTAATTGAAAAATAATTATAACCACTTAATCATTTTAAATGAGGGCTGTAATTGCAGTCAGTTCATAATAGGCAAATACAGACACTTAGATTCCTGCAATAAAGCAGGGATGGTACAGCTTGATTTGCTAATAACTCTTCCACTTCTATCCTCTTTTGTCTCAAAGATTAATTCAGGCAAGGGCTATTAGTGCCGTTAATTGGTTCTGCAATTTAGACCTTGTGCAGCTGAATGAGTGACTGATGCAGACCTATCAGCCAATAATGTGAACACTCCGTCAATGTGTTGCTCATTGTCCGGCTCCACAGAATTCCCCGGGCGGCTCCTCTGCCACCCAGGCCCGGCTCCCTGGAGGGATCAGGAGGAGAGGGGCTCCTCCGGGGCTCAGGGATTCACTCAGCTTTAGATAGGTCACCCAGATGCCTTTGGAATCATGGCTGGCTTATGAATAAAATAATGAGGCAGCCCAGGCGTCCTCCTTGGCGGGGACAAATCCCGTATTCAGGAGGAATCGTCCCCGCTGCGCTGGAATCAGTGGGGTTGGGAAGTTGTTGGGATGTGTTGGGTGGTGAAGGGACGGGGTTGGTGGCTCTGGGTCACATCCACTGCAGGGTCCTGTTCCCAAAGCCAGTCTGCAAGTGTAGGGGACACTTTCCTCGACATTATTTCAAGGAGTTTTAGGGTTTACTTCCCCAAGGAAGTCTGTCCTGCCTAGAAGAGGCACCTTTCCCAGAGGTCGGTGTTCATTCCAGAGAAGCTCTCCCTGCTCTGGGAAGAAGGTAAACTCCTTGCAGATGTGTTTGTAGGTAGGCGGGAGAAACAACAAGAGCCTGGAGGAGAAGAGGGGTGAGTCTTTTCTGAAGGCCTGTGTTTGTTCCACAGCTGGGTTTAAGGTTCTTCAGTGTTCTTGCCCTTGGACATAAATTTTCCTAAATCCTGGAGTTGGGTCAGGGCAGGGGCAGGTTGGATCTCAGGACAAGGATCTTCTTCCCCCAGAGGGTGGTTGGGCACTGCCCAGGCTCCCCAGGGCAGTGGGCACAGCCCCAAGGTTGCCAGAGCTGCAGGAGGGTTGGGATGATCCTCTGGGGACAGGGGGTGACTCCTGGGGATGGGCCTGTGCAGGGCTGAGGGTTGGACTGGAGGATCCTGGTAGGTCCCTTCCAGCTCAGCAGATCCTGGGATTCTGTGACTTGGAGCAGCTTGTGGGATTGTTCCTTAGGAAAAAACACCCAGGGAAGGCTTTGCCATATCCATGTTGTGGGAGATAACTAGAGGGGAAGTTATACTCACATCAAGTGGGGAAGTTTAGGTGGTTGAACGAGTTCAGTCCCTGATTATTTTCACTGTGAAATGCTCTCAAGTAGAGAAAACTCTCCTTTTGGTTACAGTTAGGAAATTTTTGGTTGGGAATGATGCCACTCACACCCCAGGACTTTACTCCTCTGGCTGCTGTAAATTGTCACAACCCTCGGAATAAATGGATTGATAATTGGAATAAAATCTGTCACTTTGCAGCACCTCTCATCCAGGGATCGACGTGCACCAAATGGAGACGCATTTTTCAGGCCTTCCGATGTATCCTTTGAGTTAATTTATTGGACACAATCCTTGGCTGCCATGAGTCTTTTCAATATCCAGGTGATGCCGGTCGTGACAAACACAGGGAGTGTGTTTGCTCTGGACTCAGGCTCTATATTTGGGTGTGTGATACTGGGAAAGCTTTCCATGATTAAGCTCTGTTGACCGATACTGAAAGTAATTAACAGCTTCAACACGAGGGTGAGGTGTGTCGCCAGGACTGGGTATTGCTATGCCCAAAAAAAGGTCTGTATTATGGAAACACATGAATCATCAACACTGTCCTTTTGGGGGAAACCACGGAAATGGGACAAGGTTAAGTTTAAACACGAGGACTTTTTTGTCTTTTCCATGGCTGGTGTTTCATTTTGGGCACTAATTTAATGAATGACGTGTAACACACTTCAGTATTAGGCATAACAATTTCAGGATTGGTGATTTGGGCTCAGGGAGAAATAATCTCGAATGGGAATGAGATGTCCCTCCTGGATGGTCTCTGATGACTGGTCAGAGCTGCATGAGTAGAGTTGCTCTGCTTTGGGTGTTAGAATTAAGTAGATGACTTCACAAGGTTCCTTCCAGCTTTCTTGGTTCTCTTTCAAAATGATGCAGAGACAGAACAACATTCAGGAGCCAATCACTGTGTTCTTACAACGTTGTATTTATTTATTTCCCTTGGTTCTCCCACAACATTCTTCCCACCATTCACTCCTCAGCAACTTCTGCCCTTTTTCCATGGACTCCCAACCTGACCTTCCCATCAGAGAGGTCCATCCAAACCTCAGGGCCTGCCCTTTGCTGTTAGACACCCTCTTTAATACACTAAGCTTGGCTTAAATGTTTTTGGTGAGCAAACATCCCTAGATAGAGGTAGGGTAATAAATCATAGAACCACTGAGGCTGGAAAAGCCCTCTGATATAAGGAAAATCAGACAGAACTCAAGGTTTTTCCATGAATGCTATAGAAAATGTCTATTTTTGAGTCCAGGAACAAGGAAATAATATCTCTGTCCTGCAAAAATACCTCCCAGCCCTGTCAGATGCCAAAAAGCCCAGAAATCAAAGCCAAAAGCTCCACCCCAGGTTTGCCACCCATCTTTATAACCATGCCTCATGCATATGGAAATTACTCCATGAATATGTATCCTTTCAGCATTATGTCATACATTTCAACTTTGCTTTAAGCCTTTTGACCAATCAGCTCTGATGGTTCACATTCTTGCCCCGTGTTTTGATTAGGACTGAGTTCTGTTTATGCTTCAGGACTGTAAAACAAGATTTTCTTCCCTTTAATATTGGATGTTAAATTTCAGGCCCAGTGAATGCTTCTAAAATCTAGTAATTCTTCTAAAATCCTTCTAAAATTCACTAAAATTCCACTGTTTCACTAAAATCCCTATATCTCCAAGCCTATACCTACCTCACTAAAATCTTTAAGCTTCTGAATCCTCAAATCACCCTCTAAAATGGATTCCAGCCATTCCCTCAGCTGTGCCAAGGCCACCACTGACCCATGTTCCAAAATGCCACATCCACACGGGTTTTAAACCCTCCAGGGATGGTGACACCACCACTGGCCTGGGAAGACTGTTCCAGTGCTGGGTTCAACCCTTGGATAAGCCATTCACTTAAGAGTTGGACTTGGATGACCCTTGTAAGTCCCTTCCAATTCACAGTATGCTGAGATTAAGGAAACCCTTTCCACGTAGAAATTTTTCCTGATATCCAACCCAAATCTTTCCTCCTGTTACAAAAGGAAAGGGAAATGATTTTTATCTGTTTCATCCATTTCTGTGCTCGGCCTCCCAGAGCTCAGTGCTGCTCCCATGGGAGCTCAGTGGTGGCTGTTCCTGAGGGATTTGCTGGTCCCTGCCTGCACCTCTGCCTGGAGGGAGAAGGTAAACAGAGAGTGAGGTGTTCCCGCCGTGCGGAACAAACGGCTCTTGGTACCGAGCGAGGAAAATTATCTCAGCGAAACGGATAAAGGCAAAGGGGAGCTTTGCATAGTGCCAACCAGGCCTCTCTCCTGCCACCCAGCCATGACGTAGGCACTGCCTCCAGCTAAATTCCCTTGTGTCCTGCCTGCCTGCCCACACCTTGTGGAGTCTTGTGCTCGGCCCACGGAGCGCTTGGCACCATGTCCGTGACAATCTGCCAGTCCATGGGCTTCGTGGTGTCAGCACTGGGCATCGGGGGCATCATCGCCTCCACCTGCATGGACCAGTGGAGCACCCAGGACCTTTACAACAACCCGGTGACGGCCGTCTTCAACTACCAGGGCCTGTGGCGCACTTGCGTCCGGGAGAGCTCGGGATTCACGGAATGCCGCGGCTACTTCACCATCCTGGGGCTGCCAGGTAGGACAGAGGGTTATGGGAGGGAATGTTGGGGTGGGAGATTTTCAGCCCAGGGTGGGGGAAGGCAAATTTTAGCCCAATCTCGGGTTTTCCCTGTGTTTGGATAATGGGTCACTTGGAAAGATCTCAGTCCCATGGCCAAGCTGAGGTTCAGCACCTCATTGCAGCTGATTATCCATGAGATTCCTGAGGATTCACCCTCTGTGCCATGAATTCCCCCTTCGGAATTCCAGCTGTGTGGCTTTCCACCAGAAACCACTAATATTGTTGTCATTGGAGAAGATCCTTTCCTAAGAGGATATGTCACAGTTCAGCTCAGTGTATTTCAGGATGAGCTAACACCACCAGGCTGCGTTTCTCCCTAATTCTCCTTTGGTTCCAGTTTGGATTTTTTTTCCCCCCTGGGAATCATTCCTGTGCTGGTTGTGCCCAGAATATCTTGGGGTGCAAACAATTAGGTAACAACAGGATTATCTGGGTTCTTTTCTTGCCTCAATACGGTGGGAAAAAAGGCAATTTTGACTGTTCGAGTCATGGGGCCTCTGTGCTCTGACACAACGGAGGGAAAAAACAATTCTATCAACAAATCAAATGCAAAATGTCATTTCCTAAACACCCAGAAAGGTGTTCTGTGCACAAAAATTGCTTCTCTCACCATCAGTATCCCTCTCAAATCAAACCACTGTGGCTGTGGCCTTACACCCAGCTGTGTTCCCACATTGCTCATCTCTGGATCCTCATTCCCAACTGGGAATTAGTTGGGCTGCGACATCCCAGCGCAGGCGCCAGGGATGTCCCTGGGCATTGTCCTTTTGTTGGAGCTGTGGCTTGGAATGTCCTTTTTGGTCACGGAGATGCATTTTCCTGGAAGAGAATGAGCCTGATCCTGGCTGGAAATCCAGCAGCAGGATGGAATCCAAGGAGAGGTGTTCATGCTTTATCCCAGTCAGCAAAGCTGAGCAGCTTCACCAATGGAAAACTCACGGAACAAAGGGCGGGAGAAATCAGTAAAACTCGATTTCAGCAACTAATCGGTGGTTTAATGGTTGGACTGGCTGATTTTAGATGTCTTTGCCAACTATAAAGTTGCCACATAAAGAATAAATTGAGGTGTAAAAACTAAATCCGGCCCACACACAGATTCACCCACAACACGCTGCGGAAATGCCTCAGTTCTTCTGTTCTCAAAGCTTAAAATGATAAAAAATATAATTCTAAGGGAGAAGAAATGAAACTTTTCCATTGTTCAGCTCTGGGAACTGCTTTAATCTTTGAAGAAACCAGAATATTTCAGATTTCGGGGGTTTTGTTCTTTCAAAATACCTTTGTTGCTAAGCTCAACGTGGCAGTAAAACAAACCAAAAAAAGGAATTTTTTTACAATTCCCAAACCTCCAGCCTGGTGTCTGTAGGATGGGTATTAATTTTCTAAAATGGAAATTATGGGGGGATGGATTTGCTGCCATGAGCAGGATTTTCCTGAATTTAGACAGGCTGTGGGATGCGTCCATGTCAAGGGGTTGCAATTAGATGATTTTAAAGTCCCTTCCAACCCAAACCATCCTGTGATTCCTCAGCTCCACAAACTCCCATCACAGACATAAATGAGCATCCTGTCCCGAATATCAGATTTTCCAATGAAACCATCACCTTACACTGGAATTCCCGTGTGTGTCTGCTGGGTTTATTGCAATCTCCTACAAGAAGGAATTGAAAAGAGCCTAAAAAATAAATTTAAAAAGAAAAGTGGGTGCCTGAACCCCCTGAAGTTGCCATCCTCACCCTCAGAGCTGTTCAGGAGCTGCTTCCTTCCCCTCTCTGTGGTTTTATGAATATTTCTGTGCTTTTGTCCCTGTGAGGTGCTTGTTGTGACTGGTGTTCTCAACTCTGCCCTACAAAACCAGGCGGAATTCCTTCCTTTCTTTTTAATGAGCTCTTGTGAAGTCCCCCTCCCTCCCTGCTCCCTTTTTTTCCCCCCTCCTGTTATATATTGTCTGACACTTCCAACCTCTGGAGGAACCTCAAACCCACATTCCCGTGTTTTATGGATTGGCTCCTTTTCCCGAATCCATCTGCTCCTAAAGGCAATTCTTCCCACACCACCAGCAAAGGGAGACTTTATCCCAACCAGAGCAGGGGGGGTTGGAAATGATGCTAAAAGTCAAATTATTAATTTGTTAAGATATTATTGGAAAACCTCACCCCTGTGTTTATTTTCACCACTCTGCACCTTGCTCTCCATTAAACCCCCCCCCTCCAACCACCCCCTTGTTAATGGTTTGTCAGCATTCCCATTATAAACCCCTATTTATTATTCTGACAATGGCAATTTATATTGGGAACAATAGTGCCAGAGTGAATAAAAATAATAAGGGCTCTGGCAAAGCAGTGAGGTGACCTCAGCACATGGAGGAACTTCTGGTTTCCCAGGTTTTCGTTCCCTTCAATCCCTCAGTCCCAGAGCAAAGATTAAGCCTCTCTCGCCCACCATCTATCTTCAATTTAGTCAGGAATTTTAATTTCAAATGGATCGAGGAAAATCGAGATAATAGATGAAAATGAGATGAAAATGAGAAATAACACAAGTTATTTGCTGCTCAACTATAAACAGTTGGTCTCTGGTGGAAAATGGCACTCGAGGACTAAAAGCTGCCTGTTCTGTTTTGGCTTTTTCTTGTTGTTTTTTTGCCTTGGTGTGTGATGGTCTGGAGGACACAACTGGAATTTGAACACACAAAAAAGGCACAAAGAGCAGAAGCTGAATGTGGGGAAGATCGGGAGTTTCACCTCATGTGGGAATCAAAAGGCACTTTCTGATAGAAGGAGAGTTTTTCCATTGCTTCCAAGTTTTTGAAACTCCAACAAGGGCAGGAATTTTCCTGTTGATGTCTTCTTCCCAGGTCTTTTTAGTGAAACTGTTTCACCCATTTTTGAAGAGACAATTTATTCTCGGGTCCAAACTTTGGAAAGGCTGAGGCAACAAAGGGCTGGCGGATTGAAATTTAAGAATATTTTTGCTTTTCCAAAAGAAAAGTTTGAAAGCCTAAGAGCAGCTGGTCAAACTTCTCCAACCAATAAACATCTCCATGTTAGAGGGGTCGGAGTTGGAAAAGCTCATGGGATTGTAATGAATGAATGTCCAGACTTTTCCATGACACAACTGCTCCCAGTCTGGCAGAGGTGCACGGATGTTTCCTGGGGAGAATTCCTATCTAGGAAGTATTAATATTGGCTTCTCTTCCTTCTATATTGATGCTCTGACGAGGTTTACTTTGATTTCATACAACCCACACACGTTTTGTGGCAAACCCCTTGGAGACAGGGCATCCCCCTGGTCAAGGGAACTCCTGGACAAGTCTGCTAGGGTAGGGATTGTTAATACCATGTCGTGATCCTCCACTGGTGATGGCCATGGCAAAGTCTCTCCCAAGCTCTGTTTGCTCCTTAAAATGCTTTAATCCAGTCAGTTCAGCTCCGAATTTTGAAATGTCTTCGAGCAGCTGCTGTAAACTGCTGGAATTCTTCGGAGATCAAATTTTGTCCACAGCAGGATTTAGGTGGCCCAGGTGGGCTGGAGACTTGATGTAACCTACCAAGGGTGTGTGTGGGGCTGTGGTGGGTTTGTACTCACAGCAGGAGCTGTGGGACGTGTGGGAGTGAGGGAAAAGCCAATGGGAGACACTTAGAGGGGTCATGGGCACCCCAACCCCTGGTGACTCTCTAGGGAAAGGTGGCAAAGAGCTGGATGAATGTGTCATTTCTTACTGCTTTGTGCCTTTACACTGTGAAAAGATGAGAGAGAAGCTAAAAACCCCCTCAGGGATCTGGGAAGAGGGCCAGAAGGGGAGCAAGGCAAGGGAAATTCAAGAGGCTGTGGAGATGACGGGCTGGGCAACATCTCCTTGGCGTGGAGGGCACAACAGAACTTCATGTGTCCCAGCTCTGCTGAGGGACCTCAAAGGACCCTCTGAAGACCAATGGCATGGACCTGAGCTGGGCTGGGGACCTTTCTTTCCACACTGAGCTCCAGAAAACCCATTCAGCCCTTCTCCTGGTGGACCACACACTCGTGGAGTGTGTTGGTCATCCCAGCGCCGGAGGGGCAGGAAGGGAAGGGTGGCTTTGCTGGGTTTCGGGCTGGCCGAGCTGGAATGGTGTGAACAACTGGCAGGGTGTGAGCTGTATTTGCAAATTTGAAAGCAAACATGAGCTGGAGGTGATTTTTGTGGGAGAGGCGGTGATAACATTCAGGGGTTGCCATGGGCCCCGGTGAAACGGTTTTGAGATAATAGAGAGTCAACGCCTGGGGAGATAAAACGAGTAGGAGCTGAAATACAGGTGGCACAGGGGAGCGGTCACACAGGTCCCTTCCTTCTCCCTGCTGGAGTAAACCAGTGGAGATGTCCCAACACTTGGTGAGAGATATGTCCTCTGACCACTGGGGAGGAAACTTGGCCTTGGCGAGAGTTGTCTCTTCACCAAAATCATTCATTGGGCACTTCCCGGCATCTCCATGTGGCACCTCTGGAAACTGAGCTATGGACACGTGCTGGGAGAGAGATCCCCATCCTTCAATGATTCTTGGCTGTAGACACTTCCCAGAGGTGGTAGGAGATGAGAGTCAGGCTTAGGCTTGGCCTACAGCTTTCCCATTACCCAAGAACCTCTTGGTTTGTGCTCTGAGCCAGCAGTTCCGCTGAAAGTCTCAGGTGATTTGGGAAAATGGGATGCTGAGTTTTCGCAGAAACATATATTTTTTCCCTGTCATGGGTGGTTGAGAAACAGCCATCAAAAATGAGCATAAAATCACAATATTTGAGAAAGGCAGAGGAATGGTGCTGGGGAAGGGTTGGCATGGAAAGAAGTTTGGTTTTTTTGTACAGAACTTTGCTTCAAGCAACCACTGGAGAAGGGCTTTGTGGGAGCTTTGAGTTCCCAGTGTTCCCAAGTGTGATGCTGGTCAGACCATGAGAAACAGGGAACAGCGAATGCTGGGATGGGAGCACCTTAACAGATATTTTTAGGGATGAGCAAAAGGAATCCCCCCAAACAACAATTCTTGGAAGATGACAATGTGTGGAGAGCTGCTCATGGTTGGGTGTCTGACCTTTAGGTAAGGACAGCACCTTGACCATCATCCCCCAAAATTGCTTTCTCAGCTCCATTTTTAGGGAGTGGGGATATCCCACCCTGTGCTGGTTTATCTTCTTGAGAGACAATATTCAATCTATCCCTCAAAATCCAAGCCAAACTCACTTGGGCTTTCCTGCACACCTGGAAAAAACAGGTTTTCACTTTAAATTCTCTTTCTTTCCTTTCCCTTTTTCCCTCCCAGGGGTTATTTTTATCTGTGACCAGTCCATGGGTTCATTTCCCTGTGCACTGTTGCACACAATAATCAGGATGACGCCACCCTTGGGAACACGAGTTATGTCCCAGTGGAATATCTGTCCTTGGGACGTTGTTTGAAGAGGTTCACCCTGGAAAAAGGAGATATGGTCTCTTGTATCTTACCAACATATGACAGGAAGAAATAAGGCAAGTTCTGGGGCATGGGAAGGAGTGGAGTCATCCTGGATTGCTGCTGAGGGGAATCAGGGTTTGGGTACCACCAGCTTTCCTGGACTGGGACTCAATCCCACAAAGGATGGGGTGGAGAACTGGCCACATGACTTGTTTGAGCCTTTTTTGTCCTTCTGGCTTCCAGGTCCTCCCCATCCCTAGTTGTCCTCTCAGTTTCTAGGTGCTCTCCAGCCTTGATTTATCCCAAGGAATTATCCAAGATGGGGAATGTTGGCCAGCATGTCCTCTCCCTTATTGAGGATGTGCAGCTCTTACCATCTTTCGTTCTCAAGGGCTCCCTTCTCTGGTTTCTCTTCAATTTATTATTTTTCCTGGCAACTTCTGACCTTTGGGTATGTCAGAACCAGCCCTTCCTCTGATAGAAACTTGCCAAAGCCAGTGAAATTGTGACATTTAAATCAAACCACTGGAAAGCAAAGACATCTTGTCCCTGACCTGGTGGTGGAGACATGGAACTACATATTCTCCAGCACATCTCTGGATGTGGCCACCAGTTTGCACAGCCTCACAAGCAAAAGGAGTGTCCTGGGTGGAGGTTCTCTGGGAGGACTAATGTGTAAAAACCCAATTTTAACTCCTCCATGCACAGAAATCAGCCTGTCCTTCCTCGTGGTTTTCACATGGCTTCCATGGTGTTGGTGGTTCCCATGGCATGGAGCAGGATCAGGACTAAAATGGGAATTTATTTCTAGGTCAAGGCTGAGGTAAATCAGCAGAGAGGGGGTTGAGATGAGACGAGATGAGATGGGAGGAGGGGTTTTGAGATGAGAAAGGATGAGCGTGAAGTCTGGAAGGTCCTTGTAATGCCCTGCCCTCCCTTGGCAGTGGCACAAAGGGTTTATGTTGCTCCTCCGAGCCCAGCACTTCTCCCTTGGGCAAACAGAAAGTGGATTTTCTGTTTTTTACATCTCCCGCCCCTTTTCCAGCACCATCCCTCCAGTCAATACTGCCAAACACCTCTGAAGAGGCCATTTCCCTCTGATCCCTGTGCTCCCCTTCCTTCCACGTGGGATTCAGTGGGACTGATGGGATGGGGCAGGAGGAGAACAGGGCTGTAGGAGCTTTGTTACACCATTTTGGGGCTCTTGGCTCGGTGCCCTGTGTTGTGCCATGGTCAACACCTGGCACAACATCGGTGATGCTCGATGGGCTCCCCACAACCCTGGACTGGGCTGGTGGCCCCACACCCTCTCCCAGAGCCCCATCACTGGTGTCCCCGGATGTCATGCTGTGGACATGGGGTGTAGACAAGTCCCTGGCTTGGTCTGGTGGCATAAACACCATGCTGGGGAGGGGGTGAGCTGAGCCAGGCACTGAATTCCCCCAGAAACACGGCCCTTCCCTGTGCCAGGAACGCAGCTGGAGCCCGATGGGTTTCAGTGGGGGGACGGTGCACGTTCCAAGAGCGTTGCCCAACACTCCGAGGAGCTGTGGCTGCTCCCATGGGGAAGGACAAGCACCTCTAAAGGACAAAAGCTCATATCTCCAGCCCTGCCAGCACAACCCTCCCCGGCAAGAGTGAAACTGGACTATCTTGCAAAAACACTTTGAGCAAACAGTGCTCCATGGAAAGCATCTGATAAGAGCAGCTGCACTTGTAGTGGCTCAGGCAAAGAGGACTTGGCTGCTCCCATTAGTTCTGCGGCTTCCCCAGAACCATCTCGCTGCTCTCCAGGGACACACCATGTCCACCACCATGTGCCAGGTGCTGGGTTTCCTCGTGTCATCACTGGGCGTTGCAGGATGCATGGTGGCCACGGCCTTGGACACGTGGAGCACACAGGACTTGTATGACAACCCGGTCACGGCCGTCTTCCAGTACCAGGGGCTGTGGAGGAGCTGCGTGAGGCAGAGCTCCGGCTTCACGGAATGCCGGCCGTATTTCACCATCCTTGGGCTGCCAGGTAGGGGCAAAGATGCAGCAGGAGTTGTCCTGGAGTTGTCATCCCAATAGTAGAAGCACTCTGTGGGGAGCAACTTTTGCAGGCTGCTCAGCATAAAAATATGAGTGTGCTTTTTACTAAAATAATCCCTTTATTCCATGGAGTTACAACTTGGGGCATGTGTGGGAAGTTTCTGGGGGAGCACCCAGTGATGTGAAGAGAGAGAGTGGGATTAAACCCCAGACATTGTGGACTTGATGATCCTCGTGGGTCCCTTCCAGCTCGGCATATCCTGTGACTCTGATCCTGAAACGCAAGGGAAAGAAAAGCTGCATGTGTGTTGTTATAGAATAATGAATTGGGTTTTTTTTCCAAAGAGAAAACAGGGATTGGAGAAATCCATCTGCAAACAGGATGGGCAGAAAGGGGAATGGTGTATTCAGTCCCTTCATGTTATGTAGGAAGAGTTAGTGCCTTTTTTTGTCCAGTCGAGTTTTGGTGGTTTTTGTATCCTCAGGGATGCAAACTGGGAAGTTTGCTGGGGACCAGTGTTTGCTCTTCGAGGAAATCCCGTGGTCATCCGGAGGGCTGTGATGGAGTAAATGTATCTCTGTGCTTCTTCAGGATTGTTAAGGCCACTTTTTTCCCATTTTTTTTGGAGCAAACCTGATATTTAGACTCACTTCTTCTATGGGACCATATGCTTAAAGAATAACAAATATATTTATCAAGCTGCATATAAAAATGTTGATCACTAGATCTGTCTTTGTCATGCTGTATGCAGGTGATTGGTTTTCTGAGAGAACTGGGACAATGTTAACAGTCCTTTTGATGCCACTTCATCAGGTTTTTGTGTTTTATGTGTTTGTCAGGCAATAAGAAAATGTGCAAAGCAAGTTGTGTTTTGTCTTTAGAAATATTCTGTCAGGTTGGCTCTTTATTTATGCATTGAATTGTTGGATGAATACCTTAAAACATAAACAAAGGACACCCCTGTTTGAATTTGGTGAAAATTAAGATTTTTTTTTCCCCCTAAACTTCCTCTATCCCATCAATCATGAGTGTCCATAAAGTCAGATTTTTTATTTGGTATTAGCAACAGAAATGCAGATGATTTTAATTTAAATGACTTTTAAAGTTCTTTTACCCCACTCACCTCTCGCAGACAACTTTTTTTCCCTTCCCTTCCCTCCGGATGATGCAAACTGTGATTTATTTTTTTACTGAGGAAATTGGAGGTTTTCCCCATTCTCTCATTGTGGGACACCATCCCTTTGTACAGAAATCAGGTATGCAGCTATGGAGTAAAATTATCCCACTTCATGCCAAACTTTTATGGAAAACCTCATCAGTTTCTGGGCTTTCCTTAATTTCCAGGGCTGTTTGCCCCTCATATCATTTTTTTCCCTTTTAGTCTCCAATTTAGTTTTTCTAAACCCTTCCACTCCTTCCTCCTGGCTGAGGTTGTTCACCTTTGGAAAGCAGCTCTGCTCAGAGGACTTTCAGTGGCAATTCACTTGAAACTCCAGGGCTCCCTTTCCAAACATCTTCGAGTCCCCAGACCCAAGTGGAGAGGCCTTTGTGCCACAGAAAATCTGGGAGAACTTTCTTCTCCTTCCCATCCTGTTGTGGAGACCTGTCAATCTCCTGGAGACAGGACTGATGGCTAGTTGGGATTTTTCCTCTCGTCCCTCTCCAACAGCTCTAAGTTGCTCCTTTCCGGTGGAAATTCCCCAACTTGGACTTTGGTGCTCCAGCAAAAGTTGAGAGTCCTTGACTTGGCTTGATCTGCCTGTCAGGTCATTCCATGGAAATCCAAGGAACGCTTTTCCTGGGAACCAACAAGCTCTCTGTGAGATCTTCACTTAGTGTTGATAACCCCAAGGAACCGTAAGGAAACACCAGGAATCCCTTGGAGACGAGGAGCTTCCACCCCAATCCGTAGCATTTCATATTGGCTTACCAGCCTCTCCTGCCTGCCCGGAAACAAAAGCAACCACAAAGAACCTTTAGTGGGTGTAAAGACAAAGGAGTTTGAGCTTTTCTCCTCCTTGCAGCTTTCCTTCTCCTCATCAGGTGCTGCGGAACAACCTTTGAGGGCTGATAAGACGCATCCGCCAGCTCCTTGTTCCCGGCTGGAGAATAACTAATGAGCTCTCACCTGGGGGCTGATGAATGGCACATTGAAAACCCCGGACTCGTTAGCACTTGTTATCGGCTGATAAGGGCAAATTGAGTCATAAGAGCCAACCCTGGTGGGAGAAGGTGGTGTATTCCCGGCCTGGGGGATGGCAGGCCTCCTGCTTCCGTGTGGTGAGGTGCCAGTGTGGTTCTGCTTGGGTTGGGAAGGCCACACAGGCATCCCAGACCCTTAGAAACCCTCAGAAATCCTTCTCCCAAACTGTGCAAGGCCAGCAGGGTCTGCCCCATGTTCTCCTGCTCCTTGGATACCATGCCCAGCCCAGGCTGAGTGAAATCCCTGGAGCTTCATGATGTTTTTCACTCCATCCTGAGTGAAAAACATCCTGAAGCTCCAGGATGTTTCCATCATATTCCCAGAAGAGGGAAAAGGCAAACCCAGGGCTGTGAGAGCTGCTGGGAGGGCAAGCAAAGGCTGCAAAGTGTCCCAGGCAAATCACAACAGCCCTTGAAATATTTTCCACCACCTGCTCCCAGCACTGCCGCCTTCCTGTCTCTGCCTGGGAGAGGTGGGGAAAAAATGTCTGGAGCCAGTGCTGGATTGCAGGAAAAATGGGATTTGTGCCACCTTCATAGAGAATCACCTTGGTATTCAAATACCCATTCCCCCTTCCACTTCTCCATTTTTAAAGGTGTGAGTCTCTCTGATTTTGCCTTACAAAAAGAAGGGACATGGGAGGGAGGTTGTTGCCTAAACTTTGCTCTCTCCTGCTCCATGTTTAATGTTTGCCAAGGTGATTTCCCTCTTCTCCTGAAAAGCAGGAACATACAGAACTGTGTTCTGGATCATTCCTTGGTTGGAAATATCCTGGAGAGCTGTGTGGAACTGTCTGCTTCCATTGCTGATTAAGGATTTAAAATAAGACTGTTTTCTTAATCAATTCACTAATAAAATAATTCTTTTTTTTCCCAGCTGCCCATTAACTCTTCTCCATGGATTCCAGCTGAATAAAGCACGAGTGGTGCTAATGAACATTTAGAAAATATTCTGTTTAAGCCATCAGACTCTTGGGGAAGTTGAGGCAAACAGCCCCACTCCCAGAGGTTTCCCCAGAGAACACCGTGAGCGAATCCAGCTCCCGTTTTCCAAGCTTTTCTTCTTCAATATTTGTATTTACACACAGAACCACTGTCTCAAAACCTCCCAGGCTGTGCCAAGTCTCATTTCGGTCCCTCACCACGTGTCCCTCTGTCCCACAGCCATGTTCCAGGCCGTGAGGGCCCTCATGATCGTGGGCATCGTCCTGGGCATCCTTGGCCTCTTCGTGTGCGTTTTCGCCCTGAAATGCATCCGAATTGGAACCATGGAGGACTCTGCCAAAGCCAACATGACTCTCACCTCTGGCATCATGTTCATTGTCGCTGGTAAGTGAGTGGGGTCCTGTTTTTCACGTGCCTGGAATTGAGGATGGGCAAGTCTTCCTGCACTGCCCAAGCAGAGGGTGCTGATGCTCTGGAGACACTCACTGATGTTCTCATGAGCTTCTTGGCATCTTCCAGCTTGGCCTCCTGGGGTTTAAGTGGTTTCTAACTCTGCTCTGGAAAAGAAACCCCAAAATCAAGAAGTTTGTATGGACAGAACAAGAAAGACTGAAAAAACCCAGCCCATAGATAAAATATCTCTCATTTTTTTATATACATATATGTTGTTGTCATGTACTATTTTATATAATATTTTTATGAGTCTCAGGCTTTATACAGAATAATTTTAGGAAAAATTTTAGGGGTTTTGTAGCTTAGTTTGTAATTTTTAAATGCTTTGGGTTATCAGGAAAGCTGCAGGAATGCCCAGTGTTGCCCAGTTACCTCAAAATTTTGAATGCTTAATACCTCACTCACAGGTTCAAATCAAATCAAATCAAATCCATATCCTAATGGACGGAAGGAGAATGTCCCTATTTAAAATCCTTAAAATCCCAGTAATTTTGTCGGGATATAATATACAACAGAACATCGAGATATTTCATAATTACAAGTTGGAAATAAGAAACTCCCATTCTGTAACACAGCTTTGGTTTTCCATTTGAAATCCATCATTTTATAGTCATGGAATCACCGAGTGGTTTGCATTGGAAGGGACCTTAAGGATCATCTCATTCCAAACCCCTGACGAGGGCAGGGACACCTTCCACTCAGTTTTAGTCATTTGAGTTGAGGCTTTGGGTAATGAGGATTTTAGAAAATCCCACTCCTGCATTCCTGGAGATGTGACTGACTCTTGGGATGGGACATCCCTTGGTTCCCTTCATCCATGTCAAAACAATGTCCCTGATCTCAGCTGAGGAGCTGGGGGGCTGATCCTTGATCATTCCTCTGCAAGCTGGAGGTTGTTTCTTCCCAAAAATAGGGGGAGAAATGTTAAAAACTTGTTCAGACCACCCCAGTGCTGTGAGGAATTTGGTTTGGGGAAAGATCCAGAGGTCCTGGTGGGTGCAGTAATGATAAATAGGACTTCAGGTGTCCAGAAGGTCTGGAGCCCATATATTTTGGCAAAAAGTCCTCACATGACACTTAGTTTGGTTTGTTCTCCTTCCACAGTGTCCAAGGGCAGGTTGGGCAGGGCTTGGAGCAACCTGGGATAGTGGAAGGTGTCCCTGCCAACGACAGGGGGTGGGACTGGATGAGCTTTTAGGACCTTTCTAATCCCAACTATTCTGGGATTCCATGTTGTAATGTTCTATGAATCCCTCTGCTAAGGAAAACAAAGCGCTGGCATTCCTGCCAGGCTCCCCAGGGCTGGGTATCCCTGTGAGCCCTTGTGCAGATGAATGAAAGAGGTCCCCACTTCCTGAGGCTGCTTTTCCCGACCTGGTGATGAACATGTTATGGATCAAATGCATCTCCACTTCATTGTGTTTTCCCATTCAAAGGAATAATTTCTGACAGGCAAAATTTTGCCCATGTTTTTCACTGGAAAACAAAGCTTTAAGTCTGAATTACTGGAGATTTTCAGCAGCTCCATATGTTAAACTCATTTACTTTGTGGGAAAACACATCAGGAGAAACATTCCTGCTGGTGTGATTTGGGATCCTGTCATGTGGGGTTATATTCCTGCTGCTGGAAGGGAAATGCAAGGAAAAATCCTGGCAGAAAGGTGTGACACTTTTTTGGTCCCCACTTCTGCTGGACACTCAGCAGCGTCTCACCTACCGTTCCAGAGCTGGAAGGAGCTTTGCCAATGTCACGGTTGAGCTGTGAGGGTCTCAGTTTGTCCTTCTCTCTGATCTCAGGCCTGTGTGCCATCACCGGGGTGTCCGTGTTTGCCAACATGCTGGTGACAAACTTCTGGATGTCCACCACCAACATGTACCAGGGAATGCAGAATGTCCAGAACAGGTGGGTGCTCAACTGCCTCAGGATGGGAATCTCCTTCAGGGCTGCAGCCAAAGGAGTGGCAAACTCTGGGGTTACATTGGGATGGTGGCAGGGCAAGGAAGATTTAGTCTCTTGGAAGATAAAGACCCTTGTCTGGAGATAATTGTCTGGGACGTTTGTGTTCATGCAACTCAAGAGGAGGGAAGGTGGGAAGGAGGTGGGAAGTCCATTGAGGGTGAAACTACAGGTGGGACTTCTGGGGACTTTGAGGGACTTTTGGGGACCTCTGCAGAGCCAGAGGAGGATGCCAAGGCTCCGTGTGTCTCAGAGGGAGCAGAGTGACCCCTGTCCCAGCACTGACAGCCATGTCTCTGTTGTGCAGGTACACCTTTGGCTCAGCCCTCTTCGTCGGGTGGGTGGCAGGTGGCCTGGCCCTCGTAGGAGGAATCATGATGTGCCTTGCCTGCAGAGGGCTGATTCCAGAAGAATCCCGGTAAGCTGAGTGGTGGTAGGTGTGGGAAGGTGTTTCAGGAAACCTTGGGAGAGAAACAAGCAGCACAGGGAATGTCTGTGTAACACCCCTGTCACAATAGTTCCCGTGATGAGGGAATCCCAGAACCATTTGGGTTGGAAAAGACCATTGGGATCAGCAAATCCAACATGTAACCCAACACTGCCAAGGCCAGCACTACGTGAAATCCACCAATAGGTGTTTATTTAGTGATGGGATGGATGGATGGATGGATGGATGGATGGATGGATGGATGGATGGAATCCCAGAACCATTTAGGTTGAAAAAGACTTTTAGAATCATCAAATCCAACATTTAACCCAACACTGCCAAGCCCACCACAGCATGAAACCCACCAATACATGTTTATTTAGTGATGGAACGGATAGATGGAATCCCAGAATCATTTGGATTGGAAAAGATTTTTAGGAACGTCAAATCCAACATTTAATCCAGCCCTGTCAAGGCCAAGTCCCTCACATGAAATCCATTGATACATGTTTATTTATTTATGGGTGAAAAGGGATCATTTTCCTTCCCTGACTTTGGTTATTGCAAACAAACAGAGGACACAAGAGAGAGATCTTAAAATCCAAATTCTGCAGTGTGCTGGTTAATTAAGGCCCTTTAATTGCAGCTTCATTTGCAAGGTGCACAGCAGGTCATTAGTTTTGGTAACTACATCAGCTGACCCGTGACTTCTGTGGAGTCATGGAGTGGACCTTAAACTTCCACCCCTTGCCAAGTGGGACACCTTGACCATCCCAGGGTCGCTCCAAACCCCATCCAACCTGGCCTGGGACAATCCCAGGGATGGGGCAGCCACATCAGGTGGGAATTTGTAGGTGGCTCCTCCACTCAACCAAGCTGCTCCTTGAGTGTCTCCAAGCGATGACACAGCACAAAGCCACCCCAAATCCAACAATAAACAGGAACAGAGGGGGCAGAATTGGGTGGTCACAGACCCTCCAGTGCCTGATGCCACCTTTTGTGTCTCTTCCAGTTACAAAGCCGTGTCCTACAACGCGTCGGGACGGAACATCTCCTACAGGACAGGGCCCTATAAGGGGTATGAACCCGAAACGAAGACCAGGAAGGGCCCAGGATATGAAGAAGCTCCTCGGAGTGAGGATGGAAGACGCTCCTACCCTTCCAAATATGACTATGTCTAGTAGAGCTTCTGAGTTGTGCTACCTTATATTTTTAACTTCAGAAGCAAAAAAAAAAAAGCAACCAAAGCAATCTGTAAATAGGATTGTGTTTTCTGTCATGTTTTCCCAGCTCTGAGGTTGCCTCTTAGTTTGTTGTGGGCATCAGTTTTCTTTGCCTGCCTGTCACAAGGAGGTTTGTAACAAAATAATGCCTTTTGGTGCTCTCAGAGTAGAACATTTTGCTCGTATTTGATGTATAAACCGATATCCAGGAGCGATGCCTTGTGCCCCTTCCTAAATATTCAAGTAGTGAAAAATCCCATTTATTTGGATGTTGTGGCCAATGCAAACAGACCCCTCAGTCATGGAATTATCCTCCCTGGTGACTGTTTGTCTTCAGCCCCACCTTTGCCTTGCTGGTTGTACTACGACGTTGATCTGCTGGGATATTTAATCTGATTTATGTTACTTAGTTATTTGTTGGAACCCGTGATACCAAAGTGTATTTATTTCTTCTGATCTCTCCAGGGAATCTGTATAATCCATTGTTATTCTCACCCTGGATCTTTGCCTGTAATAGCTCCAAAACCTCCATGTGTGCCCGGTGTTCCTGCAGATGTCATCTTTAATGAAGCCAGGAGAGTTTCTCATTTAGAATTAATTAGAGTTACGTTTGGAGCAGGAATCCCAGGGAGTTTTCAATGTGCAACCTCACACTGACATCAGGACTGGTGGTAATTCTTCCCCCAGTGACATGAAGATTAAACCCTTAGTGAGATGTTGCCTCCTCCAGCTCATCCATCAGAGAGGAGTTTTTTTGGAAGGGGTTGGAGGAACAGACATAAAAACTTGGGTGGGAGGAGAGAGCAGGGCCTGGAAAAGCTCCAGAAAGTGCCCATGAGCAAAGGGAGTGAAAATGGATGCAAAACCTCCAAAGTAACTATTTTTGATAGACATCTGTGGTAGGTTTGAGCACCTCTTGTCATAATTATGATTCCAAGTTCTCTGCAGGAGAAGTGGTGAAATCCTGGTGTTTCCTTGGGTGGTTTGATGTCCTGGAGGTTTCATAGGTAGAGCTGAACCTTTCTCCAGAGCTTTGGCCAAGCCACTAACCGCATAGTGGCATTTCTGTTGGCTTGTAGGAATAGAGGGGACAGCTGTGCTCCCAAATCCATCCCTAATCCATAACCTCCAGCTCTCCAGAACCACCAGCTCTCCGTGCTGGACCAGCCCAGGTCCAGGAGATGGGAAGATGTTGCACTTGGAGAAGGTCAGCAAGAGGAGGAGGGAACATCTGGATATGCTGGTGGTTGGAGAGAGGTGGGAAGAGCTTCCACCCAACTCTCGGCTGAAGAGCTCTTGGTCCCTCTCAGGCTGGATAAATCCCTGCTGGATGTCCCTTTCCTGCTAGTGATGGACTTGTTTCAAAGATCTGTTGTGAAAGGAGAACAATTGGCTTTTGCAGAGGTAATCCCTGTGCTGTCTTAAAAAACAATTTTCAATAGTTTTATCCCCATCTTTCAGTATAAACTTAGGTTTTCTTCTTTTTTGTTTTTTATTTTTTTGCATGCTGGATATAGTTTTTTTGCTTGTTGTGGTTTTTTTTTTACATGAACATTAAAAAAGAAAAAGTCTTAAAGAGCCAAACCGCTGTTTCCATGTGTTCTCTCCTCGTCACAGGCAGCAGCTCCAACCATCCTGCTCAGCCAAACTCATCCAAGCTTTCATTCCTGCAGGTTCTTGGGAGGGGTATGAAGGAAAACAATGTAAGATTAGGGAGCTTGAAAGTTTTCAGAGAGAGGTTAAACACTTTTAAATACTTCATTGTTCTTAGGAGGGGAAAAAAAAAGTGCTGGTATGTTCTCAGCCTCCGTTGGAAAGGGGTTGGAAAGCACAGGAATGTTTAATTTAGATAGGAAACACAAGTGGTGGTGAGCTAAAGGTACTCAGGGGGGTGAAAACAGCAGGAAAACACCTGGAAAAAATCAGAAATGCAGGTTTATGGCTGTGGCAGGACTTGAAAATTCCCAAGGAAGTAGCTTGGAAAGGAACATTTTATTTTTGTGCAGCACCCAATGCTCTGGGCTGGTTCTGTCCCAGTTGCACTTTGTAGAGGACAAGATTACAGGCAGGAGCTGGGGCAGAGCTGTATCCAGGAGTTCCTGTCCGTGGAGGATTTCTAGTCTTTTCATTTCATTCCCTCGGCCGAAAACTCGTGATGTGAAAAAAATTTAATGTGTTGGATGTCACTGGAAAAAACCTGGGACTGAATAATCTTGTAAGTCCCTTCCAACCCCAACCATTCCATGATTCCTTGTCTTGGGATATGGACCCAAATATCCCCTTTCCAACCCAGATGAGCCTGAAATCTCTGGAGCTGAAACCTCTTGCTTGGGAAAATCTCTGGATCTTTCCTGAGGACAAAGTTCCCATTTGCAGCCTTTCCTCTGCATCCCTTGGGGTGACCCCTGGAAACCACAACCATCCTGCCTCCCAACCCAGTTACTGGGCTGAACTGGGCTTGCTGGTTTGCCCAATCACACAGCAATGAGGAGCTTTGTGCCTCTAAAATTCCCAGTAAAACTGAAACAGAAGCCAGAGATCTCCTGAGAGGAATTCCAGTGCTTCCTCCTGCTGCTGCTACTGGTGGAAGAGGGAAGACAACCCCCTCCCAACTATTATTTTCCTTTTATTGATAATAAAACTTCAGGGCAAAAGGGTTTATTGGGTAACACCTGCAGAGCCAAGTCAGGGAAATTGGGGTCAGGTTTTGTTTCCATAAATTCGATTGTCTGAAAAAAATGCACGTCCTGTCTTAGAGGAGCTAATTAAATCTAGGCCTTTCTAATAAAGCCAAGGCTCAAAAGTCTTTATCTGTCAGAAAAAAAAAAAACATCTCTAGGTTCTTTCTGAGCTTCTGCACCATTTCCAAGTGTGGAAAAGCACATTTGCATGGACTTGGAGCAAGGGAAGCAAAGACAGACCCGAACGCTCCGAACTGGCCAAGGAGATAAGAACTCTCCTGAAATCCATCTGCAATTAAAAGGCCAATCTTCCTTCCTCTGGTGACAAGGTTATTGCTTTTATGGAGCTGAGCAGAGATGAATGAATCCCTGGATTAACAGCAGTAAGATTTATGACACCGTGCTGGTCCCAAATATTCTGGGAGAATAAGTCTCCCGGTGAGATATTCCAACTGAATAAATTTGATAGGATTTCTCTTTGCCTTTATTATTATTTATTTTGTGTTTTCTTTTTACCAGCTTGGTATTATTTGAGAGAATTGTGCTACAGAGGTTGAATATTTATTAATTGTCCCTTTTACAGTCAGATTTTATAAAAGTATTCCTAGGAACTGGAGCCCCGGGAAGGAAAAGTCGTTGAGGAAAACAAAACACAAAATTGAATCTTTTGAAGAGCTGGAGATTCCAGTAGCATTAAACTCTTCGGGATTTCAGTGTTGCTGTGCTGGTTTGTCCCATGAGATGCTGGTCATGCCTCATGGGTGTCCTAAATATTTGTTACAGCACCTGGAATCTGCTCCTTTGGGAATCTGCTGGGATAATGTTGGTGAAACCAACCCTTGAATTGGTCATGGCAGTGCCAAGGCCCCTTTTTTCCAAAAAACCCCATTGATCTGTGTGATTTCTCCTACAGGTAATTTTCTATTTCTTTCTCTGGCTCGCTGTGGACTTGTTTTGTTATTCCCAGAAATTCCAGAGAGGATAAAACCCAAGGAGTCACACGTGGCAGGAGGAATGAGGGGAAGACTGTGGAAAACCCTCCGGGCTGTGCTGAGGGTTAAAACATGAGGTGGGGAACTAAAGGGGAGGGAAGGGATGGAGCTGCACACAGAGCAGGGGAAAACATGGATCTTGGACAATCCCTGCCCTCCAAACCACACTAGGATGCAAAGGCTGCATCCTCCATCCCTTAAAACTTCAGGGCTTGGAGCAAATCCAGTGGGAATTATCCCTGAGACGAGTTTTAAGATCCCTTCCAACCCAAACCGTCCTGGGGTTTTATGATTTTGAGAAAAAAACCCTCTGGATGCCAAAAATCCCCCTCTGCCCTGAGCTGTGTGTCCCACCCAGGTGTGGAATTCCATCCTTTCCACACCCAAAACCTAAAGGGATTTTTTCCCCTCACTTTTCCTAGCGCCCCTTTCCCAAGAGCAAATAGTTGTAGGGAGCTGCACCTGGAATTTTTTTCCAGGTGAAAGGGGTTTTCTGCATACTTCTGTGCAGAAAAATGAAGTTCATTCCCCAGGGTCTGATTCCTGCTCTTAAAACCCAGCTGGGAATAAGGATGGGTAGAAGTCTGAGCCAGGAGATGGTTGGAAAAGAGAAATGAAATTGGAAAGTGTCACTTTTCCTGTCACATCATCCAAAATTTCCTACTTTAAAGAGACTGGGATCACAAATGCACTGCTGGGAATGTTCAAAATAGAGAATTAGGCAAAGGAACTTAGTTTCCAGAGAGAAGGAACTTGATTTCCAGTGGAGTCGGGATGATGTGGTTGTGTCCTCACTGCCACAATTGGCTCAGAATTTCCACCAAATCAAGGGAAAAAGGAGGAAGGAGACAGGAATTGTGGCTTGGATTCTGTCCAAGTGCATCCAGAAAATGAAACGTTTTCCATCCACTTCCAGAGCTCTGGGCACAAGGAGAAGGAAAACTTCTTCGTCATGTCCCCAACTGTGGTTTTTTGACTGTTAAGGAATAAAAAATTGTGCCTGGATGTGTCCAGTGTGGGATTTGGCTCCAGCCCGTGGGATGCAAAGTCCAGGGAATGCTGCTGAGGCTCCCAAAGCTCCTGGCACTGCCCGACCTGGGTGGGATGAAGGGAGAGGACAAATCTCTCTTTTCCCGTGTTTATCCTCCTCGGTGACAGCCCAGGATGATCCCAGCTCGGGAGACTCCCAGTATGGTGGTATTCCCAGAAACTGGGATGTCCAGACCCCGGGAAGAGCAGCTGCTCCCATTCCTGGTCTTGTGGCACCATCCAGTGGCTGCTGGCAGAGGGTTGTCACTTCCCTGTCCCCTCCGTATGTCCTCTCCCTGGATTCCCGGAGCTCAGCCGGCTCCTCCAGGCAGGAAATCTCCAGGACACCTCCCAAAAGTCCCGTTCTCTATTTCCAAATTGTCCCCAAATCCTCGTGTTTCACTTTTATTTTCACTTTGCCACATGAAAGATTGGAATTTCCTTTGCATTGCAATAAGGAAAATAAAACTCTTCCCAGTGTTTGGGCCAGGCTTTCCTTGGGTAAAATATTCTAATTTTTTTTTCCCTGTTAAAAAAAACCAAACCCGTTTGATTCTGACACTGCCACAGTTTAATTACATCAGCTCTGCCCCATAAATTGAGGTTATGTTTAAGTCTTGCTTTACTAATTCACTAATTTTGTCATTCCATCACTCCAATTATCTCCAGATTTGTTCCAGAGACCTTTTCTCCACTCAGTTCTCTGACACTTGCTTTTTTGCTCCCAGTTCCATGAATACGGATTTTTTTTTTTCTCCCCAGAAGAGGGTGTGAACTCCCTGTGCCCAAATCATGCCCCTCTGCTGGGCAGGAGCAGAGAACAAAATCCTGCATGACTAAATGTTTTATTATTTTAATGGAAAGAATCCATTAAAATTATAATCCCTGTGCCCTTTGGCACGGGATACCTGGAATTGTTTGCTGGGGTGGCTGGTTTGGGGCGATCCCAGAATTAATGAGGTTGGAAATGACCTGTGAGATCATCGAGTCCAACCTGTGACCCAACACCACGGCACCAACCAAACCCTGACTCCTCTTCCTCTCTGCTGCCACCTCAAATCCACTCTGAGTTGGTTCTTCTCTGCATCGTTTGCACAGTTTCTCCAAGTTTTTATTTTATAGCTTTATTACGTCTGCCCCAAACCCCCATGAAAACTCCTTCATCCCCTTCCAGAGGTTCTGGGAGGGGAACAAGGAGCCAGATCCCAGTGGGAAATGCCACCCTGTGTGCCTCCATCACCACAGGGTGCCCCTGGTCAGGGTATTTAGGGGACAGGAGGTCAACCCCCTGCATTTCCTGACTTTCCTCATCACTGCTCGGACCAACTCATGCCTCCGGTGGAGGAGAACAGGGAATTTCCCAGCCTTCACTTCCTGCTGAAGCCTGAGCAGAGCCTGGACTCTCCTGCAGCTCCCACTGGGAATTCCCTCCATCACCTGAAGCAGAGGGTGGCCAAGGATCCTGACATTGTCCTCCCACAGGACAAGACACAACCCTCAGCATCGTTGTCCGTATCTCCAGAACATCCTTCAAGCTCCAGTTCCCAAATCCCAGTTTCCCCCATGACCATTTCCGCACCACAGCATCTCCCAAGCGAACAGCCCTCATTGCCTTTGGGAAATAACTGCTGGAGGGTAAAACTCTGCGATCTGGGGGGACTTTTAGGCTGCAGTATTTTCTCCCGCGAGGTGTTTTACAGCCTGAGGAGGTTTTGGGATCATGAATGTTCTGGACTTGTAGAGATGTAAAATATGAGGAGTGAGGGATAAAAGGGAGTGTCTATGGGTCTGATGCCTTCAACACCACCCCAGAATTCCCAAATAACACCCCTCAGGATTCCCAAATAACTTTCCAAGGAAAGGGGGACATCCCAGTGCTCCAACCCACATGAAACATAACCCAGGATTGTTCCTTAAAAGCATCTCCAGGCAACGTTCGTGCAAAAAGTCATCGGGTCGCTGCTTTCTTTTTCTGCTTTTGAGCCCCCAGATGGAAATTCAGCCGTGCTCTGAGGCGGGAATTCCTGGAGCACCGCGGATTCCCTGCAGCAGCTTTTCCAGGTGCTAGGGGGTGGTGTTGCATTGCCAGGAGCTCGGGAAGGCTGAAAGGAGACTCCGTTTAATATGCTTGGCATGAAAAGGGCTTGGACAGCGACAGTCCCCTTGAAATCCCTGACAGGGGCTGCTGTGCCCTCAAACACTCTCCTTCCTTCGGGGAGGGGGAGCCCTGGGGAATTGAGGAGATGAAAGGTTGCTCGGTAGGAGGATTTGTTGGAGAGATCCAAATAAGCAGCTTCAAAAGTGGGAGCACAGGGGGTTATTCCCTGTCCTGTCTCATTTTGCCTCTGCCGTCTCATTTTCATCCCACAAGGTGATTTCTCCACACAGGGAGTTTTTTTTCTTGCCTGTCAGTGTTTTGCTTTCTCTCCCTATCAAAAAGATTTATCAGTTCCGAGCCGTTTTTGTGTCCTTGCACCAGCTCAGACACTGGAAGGACAGACTCACCCTCCTGACCTCCAGTTTTCCCTCCAGGATAAGGAAAACTGCTCCAGGAGGTTTGGGTTTCTCTGCAGGGCTTCCCACCCAGGAGCAAAGCTGGATAACTGGTACCAGAGGGTCCCTCAGGGTCCCCAGGTCAGACTCCACCACCTCCCTGACCTGCAGCTCCTGAAGTTCTGGAGTGGGAAGTGGGAAGGAGCCCAACCTTGGCCAGGCCCTGCTCCCGACCCCAAAATATCCAGGTGCCAGGAAAAGGGGTCCCTTTGTTCTGGCGGCCTGTGATGCCCCAGGAAAAGCAGCCCCTGGGACATCCTTCTCCTGCTCTGGGGAGCACATGGAATGCTGGCTCCCCTCTCCATGGCCCTGGTCCTGCTGGACATGGCCTTGGATGCTCCAAGGAAGAGCTTCCTCAGGACATCTATCCCTTCAGGCAGCTTCACCCTCACCTCCTCTTCCCAGCTTTTTCTCTTCCTGCTTTCCTTTCCCAAAGGGAGTGGAGAATCGGGCAGGGAATGTCAAGGGCTGGGACGAAGGGATGGAGTCTATTCTTAGCAAGTTTGCGGATGACACCAAGCTGGGGATAAATGTAGATCTGGAGGAAGGTAGGAGGGCTCTGCAGAGGGACCTTGACAGACTCGATAGATGGGCTGAATCCAATGGCCTGGGGTTCAACCAGTCTAAGTGTCGGGTCCTACACTTGGGTTACAATAATCCCATGCAGAACTATAGGCTGGGGGTGGAGTGGCTGCAGGNATGTGTTGGTAGTAGGACGACAACAGGTTATTGAACAGGTTTGACTAGATTAGATTAGGTAACAGGTGATAGGTTGGACTTGATGATCTCTATGGTCTTTTCCAACCTTACTGATTCTGTGATTCTGTGATTCTGCCCTTGCACCACCTGTATGAGCACAAACGCCCTTTACACCCATCCTGGGTTCCAGCATCCCAAATTTTTTCCAAGTAGGGAGTGTCCCCTCACGCTCTACCTCCTCTGCTTTCCTCTCCAGGAACTTCACCTTCAGCTCCTCCATCTCCTTCTCCACTTGCTCCACCTGCTTCTTGTCCTGCCTCTCTGAAATCTTGGGGGAATAGAAGGGGGGTGAGCAGCTCCTAGTGGGATTTTGGGATTACTGGGATTTTGCTTTGGGTGGGATAGAAAATCCTACTAAAGCATCGAGCAAAACCACTGTAGGGCTTCAGGGAGGAGAAGTCAAAGTGCAAGAAAATCCATGGCAAATGTGGCCATGATTATTTTGATTATTTTTTTGACTTCTTTATTGTAAATTTGGAGAGATTAGTGGCTTGTGGAGCAGTGTGGCTTGGCTCCCTCCAGCATCCAAAGTGGGTATTCCAGGCTGTACCAGGAAAGGTGCCTTTGGAGCAAAGCACCAACCCTGGGATGCTGGGAATAAATGCTGTCAAAACACAGGAAAAGCAGCTTTTTCTTCTGCCAAATGTAAATCTGATAAAGTTCCACAGCTCCCACGGCTGCAGCTTCCAAAATGTCAGTTCTCTGCCAGAAAAAAAGGACACAGGGAAGCAGAACCACTGCCCTGCTCTAGAAAAACCTCCTCCCAAACTCTCCAGGTGAGCTTCATCCCCACAGACCTGTGGAACTATTTTATGTGGAGAAGATTCTTAGAGAAACTGAGGCATGAGATCCTTAGAGAAACTGAACCCTGTCACACAGAGCAGAGATCAGTCCCTGCCCCTCCCCTGCCCCTCCCCAGGAAGGTGTCACTGCAGTGAGGTGACAACTCCCCTCAGTCTCCTCCTCTCCAGCTGAACACACCAAGTGCCCTCAGCCGCTCCTCACATGTTCCTCGAGCCCTTCCCCATCCACGGCTCTTGGCTGGGCACCACCAGCCCTTCCACTGGTGCACCTGGACTGACTCTGGGGGGCTGGAAGGAGGCTGGAGCCCCACGTCCCAGCACTCTGTGTGCAGAGGGTTCTCTTCTCCCGATAAATCCCGAATTCCTGGCTGCAGAGGCTCATTAGCTGCCGTGTTTACAGGAGATAACATTGTGCAGATGGCAAACATTGGATGACGGGCACCAATCTGCCCCCGCCTTTCTGCTTCCCAGTTTAAAACAGCTTCTCACACAGACTCGGGAGAGATTTTGCAAGCTGGGCTTCTTTTTAAGGAATTGGGTGGATTGGCATTATCCTGGGGAAAAAAAGTAGCTGCAAAGGGATGAATTGCTCTCAGCAGAAAAAGTCAACGAGTGCCCCATCGAGATTAAATGGGGGTTTTCACACAGCTGGACATGGGTGGCCACCTCATGCCAGTTGTTCTCCCTTTGTTCCAAAGGAGTTTGAGAAGCTGGAGGACCATCCTTAGTGCCCCAGCATCTCCTTTCCAGGCAGATGTGACTCCACAGCGAGAACTGACCTGGGAGGATGAGGCAGAGTAGCACCTTCATGGTAAAAACCAAAGTAAAGGTGCAGGAGCAGAAACACTTGGAAAATGTGACTCATTTTCCAGGGAAAAGCAGGCTCAGAGGAGTGGTGGTTTATTAACAGTTTTATTTTCACTTACACTTGTAAGGTCCCTCTCAAAAACGTAGGGGGTAAAGCTCATGTGAGAAAAACACAACAAAAAGGTGTTGGTTTGGGCATCTCTTCATTAACAATTTCTGTCACCCAGCATCTCTTGCCTCAGAGGCTTCAGTCCAAAGCCTGTTGTGTTTCTAGTTTTTCTGATGTGGTATAAAATTCCTCCTGGGAGGCCATGCATCACTTCAGGGATTTTTCCCTTGGAGAAACTCGCTGGAAGGCTCAAGATCTGTTTGATTCAGGAAGGTTTGGTTCATGAGCAGCTATAAGGAAACAGAACAGAGGCAAAGTTGTCCTCAGAACCCCCGGAGGCAACATCCAGTGGATATCCACCACCATCCTCATCATCCCAAGGGATGGTGGCTGTGAAAAGTTCTTTCGCCTACAAAGCTGGTGGTGGTTGGGATTTGGGCCCAGAATGGGGAGAGCTGGAAAGGATCACCCTTCTCTTCCCTATCCACTGTCACACAGCATCCTCAGGGTCTGAGAAATTGTCCTGCTTCCCATTCTGGATCAGGTCCTGGTAGGTGGAGGGGCAGTAGGCTTTGTACAGTTTCTCAGCCAGAGTGTTGCTGCCAGCGACCACCACCTTCCTGTTGTGGTTCATGAAATTCCACAAGTGCAGTGCGTAGGAATGGCTGAAATCGGGGCTCTTATCCCACACCTGGTAGTACCTACTCCAGGCTGGGTATGGAATGGGGTAGAAACGCTGGGGATTGAGGAAGGAGATGTTGTGGCAGCTGTGATCCTCAGTGCCCTCAAAATCCGTGAGGTTGCAGAGGGCTTTGAGCATCCTCGTCATTAAAAAGGGGCCCTGGTTGCCCCAGATGTTCCCGTTGTACTTGAGGACGAAGTTCTCCATGCAGTCCCAGATGAACTTGTGGTGGGCAGGGAAGCCAAAGATCCCGTTGCTGGAGAAGCGCGACTTCTGGGCGGCAAGGAAGCTTTCCTCGGGGATGGGCCTGATGGAGATCACGTCCGTGTCCATGTAGATCCCTCCGTACTTCCAAATCAGGGCCAGTCTGCTGGCGTCGGAGCTGACGTGCACCCAGTTCTTCTCCTCCTCCGGGATGACCTGTAGAGTTGGAAAAAGGAGATGGTGAGGGATCAGGGAATGGATCCCATCCGCCCTTCGGATGGAAAGCTGCACCTGAAGGTTTCTTATATTCTTTATATTCCTGGATTTTGGCAGAGCTGCAGGAGTTCTCACACTTAGGATGGTGGAAAAGCTCTTTCTCATGGTCTGTGAAATGTTCCTTTTGGGGAAAAACTAGTTCTAGCAAGGATATCCTGAAACCGGTGGGAAATAACAAGATATGGGATAAACAAAGCAAGATAGAAATTTCCAAACTCCCTGGAGAAGCAGAGTGGGGAATGAAGGATTTTGGGATTGGATATATCCTTTAGATAATTGATTAGTATTGGAAAAGGGAACTGCTGCCATGGAGGATAGTCCAGACATAGAGATTTCCATTAAAGATCAACTCTTCCCTTCAGCCCTGTCAGGAAAGATTTTCTCTCACTTTTAGCCATCAACACCCTCAAATATTGCTTTCTCCAGCCATGGAATTTTGCTGGAATAAGATAAGGAGCCAGTGCAGAGCAATGCTTTGTTAAAATAAAGGAAGGCAGGGACGTTTCACAGGTGGTTTGATGGCACCTACAATGTTAAACCAATGCCACCATGAATCATTTCAGTAGGACACAACCCACTTAACACACTCCCTGATCACTCCCAGCTCTTTGAACGAGGCTTTTCATCGGCATTCTTGGCATTTGGAGTCATTTTTATCTCGGGAGAAGAAAGAGTTTGGAGGAAATATGCCCACCCTGCTCGACAAATTAGAGAACATCTTCTTGCAAGCACTTGGCCAGGAACTTTTAGCAGGGTGGAGCTCGCAAGATCCCACCTTGGATTTGAATATTGGTGTCATTAAACCTGAAATCTCTGCCACATCTTATCTGCTGTGGGCTCTGTCAGTGTGTGGCAGCACGAACAAGTGCTCAGGCAGCACATTTTGTTCAACCAGCTTCTGTTGAGAAGGATTATTATGTTCTTGTTTTCTCAAAACACGTATGAAATCTATTTTTACCAAGGTTTCCTTTGCCAAAAAAAAAATCTCAGTCTCCAGATTAGGGGGAAAATTGGACAAGGCCAATGATGTGTTCAATAAACAGAGAGATGAATACAGAACAAAACATGGCCAAAATTAATCTATTCCCAACCAAACAATAAAAGTCACTGATTTCACACAAGCAGTGTGTGAAAGACCTTTCCCCCACTCCTATTTATAACTATTTTCCCTTTATTATAACGCTCACCTGGTTGTACCACTGGAGCAGGGGGGTCTCCTGGAAGATGGTTTCCATCTGGAGAGGAAAAATGAAGACATTCTTCATAGAAGACAAAAGGGAGAAAGCCGCATAGCTGGTGTTCAGGTCCAACGCCGTCTCATTCGCGAGTCCCTTCAAGAAGAGGATGACGGGCCTGTCCTGGTAAATCCTGGCAGCAGATTCCACGGAGCAGGACACCAGCGGGGGCGGCTTCAGGCGCTCCGTCGTCTCCAGGAAAATGATGCTTTTCCCGAGGTTTAAGACTTGCTCAGGTGTCAGGTAGTGCTGCGGCATTGGCAGGTAGTTGAAGACACAACTGGAGAGCAGAGAGATCTCGTACAAAATGCCCGAGACAAAGCAGAAGCAGAGGCAGATCTGGATTTTCCTCAACATTCTTGCTCTTCCTGAGCGTCTGGGAGCATGTCTCCGGCATGGATGCTGAGGAGAGACAAGGAAGAGCCAAACCAGGTGCCAGTTATTGCTGGGAAGTGGTGGGATGTGACCTTGGATGGCACTTTGGTGACAAACCCAGTGACCTGCCCCCTCAGGGTGCTGCATCCGTGGGATGAAGTTCTGAGTCCCACCTCCTCATTCCCAAGCAGGCAGGGGGGACAAGGAGGGGTCCTGGAGAAGGGACAGGCAGCCGTGTCTCGTGGATTGGCAAGAGTGAAGAACTCAAGCAGAGAAGGTTCACCTCATCCCATGCCAAGGGAAGGACCCTCAAGCCCATCCCTCAGTCAGGCAGGTGTCATAAATTCCTTCCAACACCTGCTTGTCCAGAAGCAGGAGATTCCCAGGGGATCTGAGGAGCAAAGTGTGCCTATGGAATTTGGAGGCCAGGAGGCTGTGAGTGTGCAGGGGGAAGGTCAGAGTTGAAGTTTGGCCAAAGCTAAAGCAGCAATTTGTTGGAACCAAAGGTCTTCCCAACCTGGCCCTTCTGCTCGCACTTCAGCCCTGAAGGATGTGAGGCACTTGGGTCCTGCAGGGATGGAATGTGCTGAAGGACCAGGGAGAGGCAGATGGAAGGATGGGAAGTGGGTGGTTTTATAGAAACAAGGAATTCAGACCTACCTGGATGATAGTTCTGACAAATCTACATTTCCAGCTCCTTTTTTTGCCCTTGGGGTGATGTTCAGACTCCCTCAAATTCCAGCTCCCCGGTGAAGACACCCAAACTGTCTGGAGCATGCAAAGGGATTTCTGAAAGCAGGAGACTGAGGCACAGAGGAAAACCAGCTCTGCTCAATCTCAGTCCCAGCAAAGCTTTGGGACCCGCCTAAAAGGACAAAGAAGGGACAGGTTTTACGTGAGACACATGTTGTGCCATCAGCCTGGCCCAGCTCCCCACTCCTGGTCCCACCAGAACATGAGTCCACACAGCACCTGGATATTCCCCATGGTGGGATGCAGGATGGACTCTAACCGGCTGCTGACCCCAGGAAATTCCCACCTGAACAGCTCCACAGGGACCATGAGCCAGGATCCAACAGAGGGGAGACACTTGGAATGACAACTCAACATCCAAGTGGCCCTGGAAGTGTCTAAAGCTGGATTGATTAAAGGGAATGGGAGGAAACAGAGCTCTGCGTGCTCAGCTAATTAATGAGCTGCAGTACCATGTCAGCAGCCAGAATGCAGATAAATTCAGGGAACAGCAAATTCCATGGAAATTCCCCTGCAAGCACCAAGCTGTGGCAGCTCCCGATCCATTTCTCTGAGCTGGATCTCATCAAATTAAAGATTAAAGCAGTGGCTGCTCCCATCAGTGCTGCACAGCAGGTTTGGCTGTTTCCATTGACTTTCCCATCACATCCTGGGATCCCAAGATGCCGTGGGAGGAGATGACAGGGGTGACGTGGGTGACAAAGCTGCAGCCACCAGGCACCTCCCCTGGGGACAATCTGCTGGATAAAGCAGCCTGCAGAGGATGCTGGTTTGTATTGGTAATAATAATAATAAAAAAGTAGGTTTAGGTTGGACATTGGGAAGAAATTCTTCCCTGTGAAGGTGGTGAGGGATTGGAGAGGAATTCCCAGAGAAGCTGTGGCTGCCTCATCCCTGGAAGTGTCCAAGGCAAAGTTGGAAGGGGTTTGGAGCAGCGTGGGACAGTGGAAGGTGTCCCTGCCCGTGGCAGGGGGTAGAAATGGATGAGCTTTAAAGTCCTTTCCAACCCAACCCATTCAGTGTTTCCATAGCTCTATGAACTCTCTCCCAGTGTATTCCCACTTTCCCTGCACAGGAATTTCTGCTGGGAGAGGCAGTTCCCAGGGCCTCCCCACAGATACGGAATTGGAGCGGAAGGCAGGGAATGGAGAGCAAACAGCAGAAGTTTAGGAAGGCCACGTTCCCAAGGCTGTGGGTAACACAGGTCAGGCAATGCTCAGGTGTGCCCAGCCCAGCTCCAGAGGGTTTGGGATTAAAGGGAACTCCAGTGCTGAAGCTACAGAATTCCCTCCCACCTTCCTCTCCTGCCTCTTGGAATTCCTCCAGTCTTCGGAAAAGGAAAGAGAAGGAAGAAGTTGTTCCCTGGCTGCTCAGTCACCAACCTCAGCTTGGCCAGATTTTCACTTCTGGATTTTTTAGCTCCAGTTCTGAATCCCAGGATGGCTTGGGTTGGAAGGGACCTTAAAGCCCAACTCATTCCATGGGCAGGGACGCTCCCAATACCCCAGGTTGTTCCAATCTGGCCTTGTACACTTCCAGGGATGGAGCAGCCACATCTTCCCTGGGAATTCCTCTCCAATCCCTCACCACCTTCACAGGGAAGAATTTCTTCCCAATATCCCACGTAACTCTGTCAATTTACAGCCATTCCCATTTTCCTGTCACTTCAGGCCCTTGTAAACTTGCTTTTGGCCCGGAGCAGACCAGGAACTGGAGCTCCCTCCCTCTGTTTCTTTTTAAATCTTGAAGCAGAAAACTCCAGCTGTGTTTTGATGAGAACTGGGGCCACCAGGACATTCCCACGACTGGATTAATATTCCTTGTTTATGGCTCCCAGATCCAATGGCTCAGGTCTTTATGAGCAGCCCAGCAAAGCCAGACTCCCAGTAGTCCTTCAAATTTAAACCAGTCCTGGAGGCGTTTTATCTGCAAGTTGTGGGGAGAGAATAAGGAGCCACTCCAGCAGGTCCCTGCTCTGTGCATGGAATTGTGAAGAGAAACACCGGGAAGTTGTTTTCCAAACCCCCTCTGTGGCAAGTTAGGAATTCTCATCACATTTGACCCGGAGGCTGCTGTTATCCAAACGTTCCCTTCCCTGCTCCAGGTAAAAGCACTGCAGAGTCTGAGGGGTAACAATAAATCCTGGCCGTTGAATAATTAGTTTCTGGAGTGGGACGAGCAGGATGATTCCCGGGAGGCTTCCTGGGACTTGGCAGAGGCTCCACGGCCCATCTTGTAAAGAGATTCCTTTCCTTGGGACAATTTCCATGGCCAAGTGCAGGATGAAAAAAAGTGGGAGATTACCAGGGACGTGACTGTGATGCAGCAGCGCTATGGGACAATCCCATGGGAATACTGTGGGATCTGGGAGGAAATCATCCCATATCCCCTGCACATCCCAACTCCAACACTGCAGTCCCTCCTGTGGCCAAAGGAATGCCCACCCAGGGAACAACCAGCCCCGCAGGGACTCGGGATCAGCTTGAACAAGGACTAAGATTTTTCCGTCTTTGCTAAAAGGAAATTATTTTAATCCCAGCTTGCCCAGCCCTGGAGTTCAGAGCTGGTTTCAGTTTTAGTCTCTCCCAAGAGAGTCCTCTGCATTAAAAATTACACTTTGTGCACCCTGGGCAAATATTGCACAGTTCTGAGTCCTCTGGCAAACTCCATTGTCCCTGAAACCTCCTATCCACAGCTCCTGGGAATCCCTTGGGATTCACACAATTATTCAGGCTGAAAAAGACCTTGGAGATCATCAAGTCCAAACTAGAGCCCTCCATCCTCTTGGCTATTCCCAGCACTGCAGCCTTGCTCTGAGAACCACTGGATTCTGCACCCATCCAGCTGGAGACTGTCCCTTTTCCTGGGAATAACCCCATGGCATTCCCTGCTTGGCACACAGACTGTGTTGCCTGAACCCACACTGGTTTATTTTTCCAGAATCCGTTCAAGGAAATTACAGCTCCAATCGAGTCAGTGCACGTGCCTGTGCTCCAAAGCCAACTTCCTCATGGATTTAGCAGCAGGCACGTTTGGAAAAGCTGTGGAAGAATAGATGGGATACATGGCACATCCATGGGTACCCAAGGGTGGGCTCACACCTACTTTCCCTCCTCCAACCCCTCAGAAATAAAGGAAAACTCACCTTTTGGCTGCAAAACCCCAAGAAAAACGTGCAGGCTGTCCGGACACGATGCCAAACTGGAACACACTGGGAGGTATCCACAGGGAATGGAGAACTCCAGGAGCTGGGCTGCCTCTCCAGTGTGTCCTGCCCTGGCAGGGCTTGGAGCAGCCTCATGGTTTGCTCTGCTGTTTGCTTTGTGCTGGGCTCAGATAAGGCTGAGCAAGGAGCTGGGCTCTCCTTGGGTGGCCAAGGGTTGGTCCCACCGCTCCCAAGGGTCACAGGGGAGGGTGGCACTGGGGAAAAGCGCCTTGTGGGGGTGGTGTGTTGTGTATTCAGCTTTTTCTTCATCCAGGTAAAGATTCGTGGAGGTAACTATGGAATAAAGAGCAACTTTGCTAGAGTGGGATTAATGATCCGAATGTTTCCGTGGAGGAAACTCCCGGGTTTCCCACATAAACACATCCCAAATAACATCACACACCCTCAGGATCCTCAAGCCTGTTAGAGAGCAGACAGGGGGGAAGGTTTGCTGATCCCTCAGAGCCTCTGCTTGTCCCCACAGCCTGTCCCCAGCGGGGTCCCTCAGGGTACAGGAGTCCCCCAGGATTGGGATGACCCAGGATCCCCCAGAGCTTTCCCAGCCCTGGAATCTGAGGGGTGTGAACTCCAGTGGCATCCCACTCTGGGACAGCAGGATTTGTAAGGGAGAGGTGGAACTGGAGCATCCGAGAGTCCCCAGCACGTCCCTCCTGGTCCCTGTTGGACCAGTGCTGCTCAGTCCGTGTGGAGACAGCAGAGAATCCAACTGGGATGCAACCACTGGCTCCCAGTCACCCGCAGCCACTGGGTGCTCTGCAGATCCCCTCCTCCTCTTTTTTCCCTTCTCCTGGTTTATGGCCAGGTCAGTCAATCCCTGCAAACACGGAAAACCCCTCATTCCCACCCAAATCGCATCTCTGTCCATAATTAGTGCTTAGAAACCACCTAAATCCTCCCAGTTCGTCCCTTCCACTGCTTGTGGTGGCAGCCAAAAGCCGAGCAGCTCTTCCAAACCAGCCATGAACATTGTAGGGCGTTCCCATTTGCTCCCGGCCAGCCCCGGGGGCACCCGAGTCCCTGTTTCCTGCTGGGAGAACTGGTGGAGGATTGAGGAGCAGCCAATGTCCTGCAGCCAGGCAGAGCAAACAGGAAAGCTGAGGAGATATCCAGGGCTTAATCAGCAGATAACAGCCTGGGCAAAAGTGCCAGGAGGGCTCTGCTTCCATCAAAATCCTTGGAGCAATGACGTGGGTGAGGAGTCCACGTGTCCTGACACACCTCTGGGACAAACCCTCTCCTTTGGCAAACACTCACCCAGAGCCACCGTTTGCAGGCTGAGCTGCAAGGAATTGGGATGGACACTGTCCTGCTCCAAAGCTGGGAGCTCCAGCTGGATAACACGTCCATGCCATCCCTCTGGACTGGTGGGTGACATCCGTGCCCATGGCAGGGAGTTGGGATGGGATGGTCCTTAAGATTCCTTACAACCCCACCCATTCCATGAGTCCAGGGTAATCCATCCATCCTTCCCTCCCTTTCCAAGGCAAGTGCCAGCTGAGCCTGGAGGATGGATCAACACCTGGACACATCTGGGAGCATGTAGCACCTGATATTAAAGATTCCAGCCATGGAAACATCCCCCTCCTGCCCCAGCTCCTCCCATTGCCCTGATGGGCTGCTGAGCCCCTTGGCCTGGACTTGGGAGGAGAATTTTCCAAGCAGCCCATTCCAATGGTAGCCCGGAGCAGCCTCATTCCAAGGGCACAGATGTAGTGCCAGCTGAGCCTGGAGGATGGATCAACACCTGGACATGTCTGGGAGCAGGTGGCACCTGATACTAAAAATTCCAATCCAGATTTATCTTCCATAACATTCCCTTCCTTCCCCAGCTCCTTCCATTCCTTGATGGGCTGCTGAGCCCCTTGGCCTGGATTTAGGAGGAGAATCTTCCATGCAGTCCGTTCTAGTTGTAGCCTGGAGCAGCCTCATCCTGCCTCCAGTGCCAGGGAAACTGAGGCAATTCCCACCTGGATGCTGCCAGCACCTCACCAGGGCTCTGCCTCCTTCTCCTGCTCCAGGTGCCACTTCCAGGGCCTCACTTTGTGAGTCTGGGTCCCCCAAAATCCGTTGGAGGATGACAAACAGGCTCCCACATTCCATGGATCTTGGGAATGTGCTGCCAACTCGCTGGGGCTGAACCCACTGGGTGCTCAAATAAACACAGGCAGCCCCCAAAGTGCTGCTGCTGCTCTGCATTGCCCTCTGCGGGAGCCTGTTTTCCACAGAAATACGGGAATCGGGAAGCAGAGCCTGTGCCTGGATGTCCTGCATTCCCAAGGTTTGGGTGACATGACCAAGGGAGGCGAAAATCTCCCTCCAGCCCCACCAGGCCCCACATCCCTTCACCTCTCCAGGCTGCTGCACGTCCAACACTCTCAGAGCAACATTCCAAACTGGAAAACCACGGGAGACTCCCCACAGCCTCAGGGGAAGTGCCTGCTCAGGTTGGGATCCCAAGCTTTTCCATCCTTGTTGTGCTTAACTCTTGGGATCTGGATTTTCTGGGATTTATCGAAAGCTTGGTGATGGTAAAAAGCTCTGAGAAGCTCTAAAATAATGGGGGTTTGTAGTTATTTCACCCTAAAAGAATCAATAGCTGCTGCTTGGAAAACAATAAATTATTTATCATTTTCATGGATAGGGACAGGAAAGGAGTGGAGCTCATATCCAAGGGGAATTCCAGCTTCCAAAGGGAAGTTTGGCAGCAGATTCAGAGGAAGGCAGGGCCATGAATTCCCAGAGGGAAAAAATATCAGAGGAAGGAGTGGAAGGAGCTGATTTGTGTTGTATTACAGATAATTTGGAAGCAATTTTAAAGGTTTTCTGTCTCTTTGGGCTGGGGGAGAACTTGGGGGGAGCTGGGAATGGGAGTAGGTTTCTCATGGAAAAAGGAGGAAGGGAGGGATGAGGAATTGTCTTCCCCAACCATTTGTAGGTGGGATGGATCCAGGGAATGGCTGGAAAATAGTTTTCCTTGTGCACGTGGATTGAATTCCCTGATTAAACTGGTTTGGAATTTTCCCACTTTCACCTTTCCACTTCTCCCTCGTATTCACAAAAATGAAGGGAATTGGGTTAGTTGGGGGTGTTTTTAAATCTGCTTCCCAGGGAATGGCTGAACGTCCCCTGACCATGGGAATTCAGGCAGAATTCCTTAGTTTTCCTTGTGCACATGGATTGAATTCCCCGATTAAACTGGTTTGGAATTTTCCCACTTTCACCTTTCCACTTCTCCCTCCCATCCCCAGAATGGAAGGAATTGAGTTCACTGGGGGTGTTTTCAAATCTGCTTTTTGTGCTGCTGAATCCGAGTCCAAACCCCAGGAGACCCCAGGAGCCTTTTTATTCCTGCTCCCATTACAACCATCTCTGTTTCCCTTGCCCCAAACCAGTAACTCCCAGTTTCCACGCTGCAGATTAGATTTCAGGTTCCAACATTTCAAGTTTCCAAGGATAAACCCCCCTCAAGCTGAGCTCAGCAGCAATTTGAGGGTAGTCCAGACCGAAAACTGTCACAAACTTGGTTTTGTTGGGCCTCCCAGAGCCTAAAACCAAAAAGAGCAACTCTGGAGAGTGGCAGCTCTGCCTGCAAGAAAAAGCTTTTTATATAACACAGCAAATATTTGGAAATCATTGTAAATAGTAGATAGGAGGAAGAAATTCCTGGCTGGGGAGGTGGGGAGGCCCCTGGTGAGGTTTTCCTGTGGCTGCTCCATCCTTGGAAGTGCCCAAGGCGAGGTTGGAACGATCTGGGAGAGTGGAACATAGAAAAGGGTGGGATGGATGATCTTTAGCTCCATTCCATCCTGAAATTCTCTGCCAGCCCAGTGCCCTGAGCAGGTTCCTCTGCCCCACATTGATCCCTGAGCTCCAAATCCAAAGGATCCGGGACTTGGGAGCTGAGCAGTGATGGATTCCCAGCTGGAATAAGTGCCTTAAGAAATAAAAAAAAACCCCACCAAGTCCATGAGAAAATCAGGCTTGATTTTATTCCCACTTTGCAGGCAGGCAGCAACAAGAGCTTTCTATATTCATGAATTCATCAGGCTCATATTTCAAAACCTACGAAATGTTGTTATTATTATTATTATTATCACTGGAATGAATTTCTCTATTATGTCCTGAGTGATTGGAAGTAATTCCAGCCTCCAGCACAGGAACCACCTCAAGAATAACACAGAAAAAAACCCCATAATATTTCTGTAGTTGCTGCCACAGGGTTTTGTTGAGGGAATTTTTTAAGTGAGAAAGGTATTAACCAGAACAACAGCCACGCTCAGCAGAGAAATAAAGCCATTATAAGGTTGTGTAAAACACCACCAGGTTTATTTGGGTTTTGTTGTCTTTTTTTTTTTTTTTTTTTACAAGGAAATTTAATTTAAGGCACATGACTTGTGATCCTGGGAGGTTTTCCTTGATTTCTTGGAGCTCTGCCTTCAAAAAAAGAGCCTCCAGCTCTGTTTGGACAGAGGAAGGGAAGGGCAACAAAACTTGGAGTGATTTCCCGAGCCCCAGACTAGATGGAGGATGACAAAGATTTTTGTCCTGAGCCCCAAATTGGATGGAGGACGACAAGGAATTACGGATTTTTGTCCCCAAGGCTACCAGGTGCCTCCTTGGCTCCTGGCCTTTGGAGGTGGAGCTTTCCCAACTCCTTTTGTCCCTCCCTCTCCTCTCATTCCACGGAACATTCCAATGGGGACCCGCTGGGATCATCCCTCGAGTGGGTGAGGATTAACCCCAGAACCTCGGGTTTAGTTCGTGCTCTGACTCACTGAGCTCAGCTCAGGCTTCACAACGAGCAGAGATGAAGTGGCCACAAATCCTGCACTTGCAAGTTGGATCTGGAAAATTCTGGGATGGATGGATGGATGGATGGATGGATGGATGGATGGATGGATGGATGGATGGATGGATGGATTTCCTCCAGCTCCCTGGGAAGGGGGAGAAAGCAGGAAGGGCTGCTGGGCTCTTCTGTTATCCCAGAAGGATTTAGGGCACAAGAGGAACCTCTCTTCACCCTCCTTCCCACTGTGGTCAGTAAATCCTCTCCCTGTGTCCATCACCTCCATCCCAACCTCCCTTCCCGTGTGATCCAAGAGCTGGAATACAGAAAATCAGAAGCCAAGGTTTTTCCAAGAGGCCCAGCCTGGCTGTCAGCATGTTCTGGTACGAATCCAAGAGCGTGGATTCCAAAAAGATGGGATCCCACCACGCCAAAACACAACATTTGGTTGAGCAGCTGCCAAAGCAAAGCTGACAGACTGCTGGGAAGGCTCGATTTTCCAGGATTTTGCTTTTATTTTTTTTTTTTTTTAGGAATGCACAATGGCAAAGAGGATCACTGTGAGCAACCTCAGCTTCCTTGAAACCAGAGGGGACTTTGACAACAAATAGGCAAAATTTAAACTTCTGGCCCTTCTGCACGAGAATAATCTCAGCACATCTTTCTCCAAAATTCAGGAATTTCCTGTGCCATAAAGTGGAATTATTGTGGAAGTTGTAGAGCCTTGGTCTGTCCTGTCAGAGCGAAGGAACAACTTCTATGTCACTTTCAGTTCAGTCGTGTCACTTTGTGCTGAGAAAAAAAATTAAAATTATATTTTGGTGGCTAAAATTGCCCTTCATTAACTCAGCTCTGTGTGTCCATGACATCAGAGCCGGGAAAAGACATTCCCAGGAGCGACGTTTTGGCTCCAGATATTAAAGGGATTTATAAAAAAAGAAGTGGATGGATTTTTTAATTTTTTTTAATAGGTCCTGTTGCAACAGAAAAAGGAGGAATTGCGTTAAACTGACAGGGGGCAGATCCCAAATAGATATTGGGAAGAAATTATTGGCTGGGAGGGTGGTGGGAGACAGGGATGGAATTCCCAGAGGAGCTGGGGATGCTCCATCCCTGGGATTATCCAAGGCCAGGTTGGACAGGGCTTGGAGCAACATGGGATAGTGGAAGGTGTCCCTGCCCATGGCAGGGGTGGGATGGGATGAGCTTTAAATGACTCTTGCAACCCAAACTATCCTGGAATTCCATGATTTCCAGATTAGGGAAGTGGCAGAGAGGGACAAAAATACCAGGAATATTTAGGCAGAAAGGAGGACTCTCAGCCAGCAAAAGCAGGACCAGGCTATTCCCTGGTTTTCCAGGAATTTCCTTCCTGGCTTTCCCTCCAAATTAAAGAGAGAATTCATTTCTGATGCTAAAGATGGGCTGGGGAGGGAAGGCAGAGAGGAAGCTGGGATAAAAGGGAAATGAAAGCCCTGGAGGAATTCCTGGAGGAATGAAAGGCAGAGGAATCCTGAGGGGTCGGAATCTCCATCCAAATCAGGGAGAAACAACTCAGGGGGTGCAGAGGGAAGAGCTGAGATTTCTAACAAGCTTTGGGGGGGGTCAAATGGCACCGATTGAACCCCTCCAAATAACTGGATTTTAGGAAAACCATGGGAAGATGAGGCCGTGTGAACCCCTTCCTGGTCAGACACGAGATTGGAGGAGAAATTGTGCAGGAAATATTAATTAAAGGCACTGAGAGAAAAGGGGATAAAGTGAAACACGGCTTTTCCAAAGGCAGGTTGTGCCAGACTGTGCTGACATCTTCCTTTGATAAGATAATTGGTTTCCCAGACAAGGGAAATTTGGGAGATTTAATCTATCTGGAGTTCAATAAAGCATTTGATATGGTGCCACGTGGGAAATTATTAGTGAAGCTGGAGAAAATGAGAATTAGCAGAACTTGGAAGGGCAGGAGCAGCGAGATTGTCACACGGGGAATGGGATGAGCATCCAAAAATCCTGTTCTGGAGCTGAGCCTGCTGAAATTCCTTCCCACTTCCAAGGTTGGTGGAGTTTTCCTGCTTACCTGGATTTCCTGAGCATGAAAGGCGACCTTGAACGTTGGGGTTGGGAGCATCCCAGCAGTTCTGTAGGGATGCAGTTGCTCCATGAGATGGCAATGTTGATCCACCGAAAAAACAGCCTTTTCCTCATCTTCCAGCTCGGATTTTTCCCCCTGCCTGGACGCGCTGCAGTCCGTGCTGCAAGAAATATGGGATTGCAAGCGTGAAACGAGGCTGATGGTGGAAGATAAATCAGTCCCCCCGTGGCTCCGGACAATGAGATGGTGTTTAAATACACGGGTGAGAAACGAGGCACTGCAGATCCAGCCCAAATCCCCTTTCCTAGGATCCCAAACACCCCCTTCCAAGCACCAAATCCAGGCAATATTGCTCAGGGAACGTGCTGAGAGGAAGAGAGAGGTGGTGGTGGTGGGGGGCGAGATTTTATATAGAAATCAAAATCTGCTTCTGCTTTCCTTGTATTTTTAGCTTAAATGCCACTTAAATGCCATCTGATCAATTCAGCTGCAACGAACCCTTAATCCTAATAAGTCTTGATCACCTTTTTTGAGGCTGTGAAGCAGCAGGGAAGGTGCTTGTGTGAAGTATTAACACCTCGATTCCAATTTCTCTGGCGTGTAACTCCCTTCCATCGCCGTCAAATGCCCCCGTTAATATTAAACCAGGAATTGTCAAAGCAGTGCCTCGGGCTGGGGTTTTTTTTGTCACATCTGGTCAATCCAGATCCATCCTCAGGTGGGAAGGTGTGGAAGGCACGTCAAATCTTGAGGAATTCGCTTGGCAATGCAGCAATGGGTTGTTTTGCCTGGGTTGAGTTTAATGCAGCCCATCTGGGCTCTTTCTCTTTGCCAGGGCTGGTTTAATCCAAAGGAAAGCTGGGAAGATCGAGCAAACAAGGTTGGATTGAATGATCTTAGAGGTCTTTTCCACACTTAATGCTTCTCTGATTCCCCCTAATAGGGAATGCTGAATTTCACCTGTGTTGCACCAGATTGAGCCAAGAATAGGACTCGGGATTTTCTTCTTTTGGAAAAAGCTTGGAGGAGCTCATTATTCTCCAGCCTGGAACGATGTTGTCAGTTTTAATAAATCTTCAGGGGGACTTTTAAATATTGAATTTGTAACGTGGGTGGTAGCAACCCACTGTAACCCTTCCTTCCATCAGCAGCCATTATGCTGCCTCCTGAAGGCTGGAATTTATCCATTATTATTGTTGCTTCCTGGATTTCTCCCCTTATTTTAGCACCAGCACAATCATTTCTTTGCCAGTGGTGGCTTAGAAACCATTTTCTTGTGTTTCTCCCTCTCATTTTCCAGCTACCCAGGAATTTCTTTAGGTCATCTCTCACTTACTAAAATTATGGGTTGGAGCTGTAAGAGAGCAAGAGCTGGTAGACAGAGTCTGTTTTTATAAAATCTCGCACAAACCTGGCCCAAGATCCTCCAAACGAAGGTGTAAATCCAGGTGTATTCATTGGAAGGATTGTTGTTGCCAGTTGAATGTTTGATGGGGGTTGGAATTTTCCAGGAAGCTGCTCCTCACTCTTTGGGCTCTCCCCGGAGGGAGAGGAAAGGGATGGGAGAATCCTGAAGGATTCATGAGCAAATTGACTGGAGGCAGCAGTGGGAACACCTGGGAAAACCAGGATGGTGCTGCAGGTGCCTCATGGAGCTGGAACTAACTCAGCAGGGGAGGGGATGGGACACACCAAGCGTGTCCTTGCAGGTGGGTGTGGGGATGGGGATGAGCATGGAAAACTGCCTGTTCTGGGAAAGTAAAGCAGTGGGAAGGGGAAGAAAATCAGGGTTGGAACCTGTTCTGGAGCTCAGTGATTGGAGGCTGTTGGTCAGATGAGTGGGGGATAAGCTCAGGTGTAGGTCAGGTGGGTGGGACACCAAGATCAAGTCTCCAGCTCTAATCTCTTCTTGGAAAACTGAATCTAATCCGCAGGGATTGGATCTTTCCCTCCCTGTCCCACTCCAGAGCAAGGTGCTGGTAACACTTTTTCAGGATCTCAGTTTCTAAGGGATACATGGCAATTCCACTGTCTCCTGGGATTTCCTTGGAAAGTGCCATCGACTTTACACCCTTGTGCAATGTGAGGATGAGGGTTTGTTGTCCACCTTCTCAACATGGACCAAATCCTTGGGATCTGCCTCCTACAGCATCTCCTTCCACCTGGATCCCTGTGTGGTTGTACAACATCCCACCTCCTGTCAGCATTTCCTTGCTGGAGCAGTGACTGAAAACTGAATTCTTTAGCTAAAAATAAAAGGATCAAGGCCTTGACCTCTGGAAACTCTTGGTGACCCCATCCCAGGGCACACATTCCCAAACCACTGCATTAAACTGGCAGAGAGCAGGGATCTGGGAAGAGCTAATCAAGATCCCTAGAGCCACCCTTCTCCACAGTGTCTTGTTCACATGATCTAGGAAACACTGGAGGCCTCAAAAAAATTAAACTCCAGATATAAGAAATGACTCATCAATGTCATTGTCAAGGTTGAAGGATTGCAGAACTCCCAGCCCAGCAGAAACATGGCCAAGGGGGTGGGAAGGGCAGTTATCCCTCCAAAACCCATCCAAAATCATCCCTCTTCTCCCTGCCCAAAGCAAAGGGGACAGGGAAACCCTTTTGGTTTTGTCCCTGTGCCAACAGGGACTAAAGGCCAGGTGGACAGAGTGACAAAGGGACCAAAGGTCTGGGGGACAGTGACAGAGGATCCCTCACTCTCTGAAAAGGCCCAACATCAATATTTTATGAGGGGCAGAAGAAGCCTTCAAAGAGTCCAGAGTGGCACCTTTGTGGGCAAAGAGGAAGGGCAAAAGTTGCAAAAATGAGCCTCTTGCCAAGTCCAAAATCACAAAGTTGGAAAGGGGACTCAAAGTCTCTTGGTCACTGACAGTGATTTGGTGGCCCCAAATCCCTTTGGTTTTGTCCTTATGCCAGCAGGGACCAAAGGCCTCGTGGACAGAGAGACACAGGGACAAAAGGCCAGGTGGTTAGAGTGACACAGGGTCTCTGCCTCCCAGAAAAGGCCCAACATCAATATTTTCTGAGGGGCAGGAGATCTTCAAAGGTTGCAAGTTTTGCTCTGTTGCAAAAATGAGCCTCTCGCCAAGTCCAAAATCCCGAAGTTGGGACTGGGGCTCAAAATCTCTGGGTCACTGACAGTGATTTGAGGTTCAGCTGTCACCAGGTGGGATGGCCAGGGCCGGCAGCGTTTGGGTGACAGCAAAGCAGGAGGAGCTGCAGCAGAGTTGCAGGTCCCTAAACGTGCATGTCCTTCTCTCGACCTTCCAGAATGACTGACAGATGGATGGGAAAATTGCATGGGACGACAGAGAGTCAGGTAATGATTCTAAAACTGTTTCCACTGTGCTGCTTGAGCACAGTTCTCACATGCTCCAGGACAGAATTACACTGGTTTCCAAGTGCTCCAGGCACTGATTTTCCCTAAAATTCTTTTTTTTTGGCTGCTCACGATATCATCGCTGTCCCAGCTGCCATTGGGGATCCCAGTGGCACCAGGAATCAGGTGGGTTCCCGTCGTGTTCATCTGGCAGCGAGGACAACCTGCCAAAAACAGATTAAATGCCGACTCCAGAGACCTGGGGAGCCTCAGCCCCAGCCTGTGGCCCTCACTAATCCCATTCTCTATTAATTTGTGAGCCCATTAACACCTTGCACGTTCCTTTCTCTCGCTGCTGTGTTGTCCTGAGAGACTTGTGGGGACCTTGTAATGCGGTGTTTTGTTGTTAAGAGCACAAGGCAGCAAACTCTTCTCATCTCAGCCTCCAAATCCCTTGATGGAGAGCAAGAAAACTGCTGCTTTGTTTCGTTCAATCAATATTATCCATTAAGATCTGTGTCTAACAGCTCCACGTCCCAGTGAATAACTGAATGAGCTCCCTCCTGCTCTCTTAAACCTTTGGAAAGAGCAAATACTCTTCGAAAAAAAGAACAATTTGGTATCACAGCCCTGTGTGGGTGGAGGAGGAGGAGGAGGAGGGGGAGGGGGAGAGGGAGAGCTCTCAGGGATGGAAGCAAAAAAAGAGAAACAATGTCCCCAGGCAGGATCCTGCTGCCCTGTGCCCACGGGGGCAAGTTTTTTCAGAAAAACTTGGAATTCTCATGGTTAGAAACCCATTCCATCTGAAACCTGTCCAAAGGCAGCTCCTCGTTGTCCTTGTGCCTGTTGCCCCAGGTAGAACCAGTCTTACTGTGGTCAGAGTAGATCTTGATGCCCCTCTTCTCCTGGGAATCCTGGAAGGAATTTTGTGTTTGAAGGAAAATCCCAGGTTTTCAGAGTAGGGTGGCAAACCTTCGGGTTTGACACAAAGGTGTCAGCTCAGGAATTCCTGGCAGGGGGAGGGAAACACTCACACACTGCACAGGCAACTGCAACAGAGCATTTCTCCCTCTCAGCATTCCAGAGAGAAATTCCAGCCGGAACCAGGCTTGGAAAAGGCTGAGGGGGTGATGACAGCGATGGAGAGGCCCAGAGAGACAACTTCACTGAGCAGTGGCTGCAAAGACATGGAGCTATGGACTGGTTTTCCCTTCCCAGTGCTCCTTTGTTCATCCTGGATTTGAAGGTTCATTGGTTGGATCAATACTTTATTATTCCACCCATCGATTCCTGCTTTGTTTGTGAACTTTCCCCAATTGATATACATTAAAAACTTGAGCAGCACTGATAAGGTCTAAATCCCCAGAAGAAAACGCAGCTCCTTGTATCCCAGAGCTCCTAGTCCTGGGATATCCCAGGAACAGGGAGATGCTCTGGGATAACCTGGAGCGCTTTTCTCTCCAGGCTAGATGATCCAACCACCTCTTGGTTTCTTAAACCCTGATTGAAGGCAGACCTTGGGCTGGAATAAAGTGAAAAGCTCAGGAGGGTTTGGACTTGCAAAGCTGAGGAGCAAACACCAGTGTCCCTGACAGGGATCCTATCCTGGCTCTTTGGGGAATGGGAGTGGACATCATTCTCCTAAGAACAGCAGGTTTGGGATACCAGAGATCCCACTGGGTTGGGAGAATGATGGTGGTGCCCCTCTGCCAGTCCAGACTCAATTCAGGCCATCCCAGAAGAGTTGCTTTGTTCCAATCCCAAATATCCTCATCCTCAGGCTGTGCAAATGTGGAGGAGCAAGAAGTCTCCTGCCTAACCAGGACCAAAATTTCCTGCAGTGCAAACCTGCACAGCGGCCTTGGAAAGACACCACAAATTTCCTGGGCTTTGCATCCACGAGCAGGACAACACTCCTGTGCCCGGTGTGCCCCTGGCCATCCAGAGGCAGGAGAAAACTCTCGGATAAGACGTGGATTGGAAGTGAAATCCAGCTGTTTATGGCCAGATGCAAATGGAAAAAGTGTCCTCACACAGTGGGGCAAGAAGTGCCAGGGAGAACTTCCTAAAGTCGATACATGGAGAGTTTCTTCTCCAGATCTCACTCTGCCTCCCCTTCCATCATCCCAGATTTTAAATTCCTTGGGGTGCACATCCAGCTGTTGTTTGGTTGCAACATCTGGAAACACATGAGAGGGGTTGACCGTGGGAATTTCAGTGCCAAAGGCTGGTCGTGGTGGTGTGAGACAAAGAGCCACTGGCCAATCCTCATCCAGCACTCCAGGAAACCTGGGAATGCTCCCCTGATGATCCCAGTGGCCATAAAGACCATTTCCTATAGGTTGGCCAAAGAGATGGTGGATGATCCAGGATCCATTCAGGTTGTGCAGGGATTTGGAGCAACCTGGTCTAGTGCAAGGTCCTAAAAAGGCCTCTAAGGTCCCTTATAACTCAAACCATTCCAGAATTCTATGATTTGATTTTAACAGATGCTGGTTGTCTCCTGACTCCAATGAGGAGTCACATCTCTCCTCTGGACATCCCATTTGTGGCTTTGAAGGCTCTGGATACAAAAACCCCCATTGTTGGAGCTTGGAATCCTGACACCAAGTGTCCAACCTGGCAATCCTTCAGTCCGAGTGCCACCCTCCCACGTCATCCTGCCAAGGATCCTTCTGACATCCCAACAGCTCCTGAGTCAGGTGTAAAAAATCCTCAGGCAAAATAAAACACACATTTTTTAATGTTTTGTCCAAAACATCCCCGTTAGAACTGGTTTTCCAGCTGGGAATCCTCCTCCCACTCCCAGCAAACTGCCTGGATATTATTCACAGTCGTAAATTGCTCGGAGATTTCTGGGAGACGTTAGAAAGGATAAACCCCCATTTCTCTGCAGGCCTTTCAAACATCCCATTGTGAAACGAATTAACATTCCGAGGGATTCACGGGATGAAAGGCAAGGAGGATAAAAAAAAATTCCCACCTCACCAGGAGCATTCAGTGCCCCATCTTTGTGCAATTTCCCCTCCAAAACGAAGCTTTTGTCCATGCCTTTTCTCCGTGGGGCTTTTCCATACCCTGATGTCATCTGAACATTTTACTACTTGTGGCATTATTGAACCAAAGGGTGAAAATGTGATTATTTCTTTTTTTTTTGTTTAAATGAAAAGGTTTTTTCCCTCCTCCCCTGTAGAAATGGTAAAAGAATATCAAATTATGGCCTGACAAGGTGCAATTCAGAAAGAGAATCACCGGAGAACAGCAGATCTATATCTTATCTCTTGATGAAATTGCATGTCTGGGAGGGAGCATTGGAACAGATTTCAGCTGGGCATGGAATTCCAAGCATTGCAGGCTCTAGGAATAAGCCTTGGAAAGATTATTGGTGCCTAAATTGCAAGTGAACTATGCATGAAGGAATTTCAATATTAATGAGCTGCTGCTCCTCACACAGGCACAGATTATCAGCAAGAGGCTGTGCCGGAGATTTTGGGAGCTGTTTTTGCCCTGGGAGCTCCAAAATTTCCTTATCCTGTGCCTGGAGTCGGGAAAGCGACTGCCTGGAGTCCTGTATGAGGAGCAGGAGGTGGGACCTTGGTGACAAAGGGTGGCCCAAGGGTGGCACAAACTACTTGTGTCTTCCACAGATTATTTGGGGAATGGATCCACATAAATCCAACCCTAAAGTGGATCAAAGCCACAATTCGCCCCAGGAAGGAGCAACAGGTATTTTCCTGTATAAAAAATTCCATTGAATAAAAAAATACCCATATTTAACACAAGTAAAGGGTGGGGCACAAGGTTTCCCAGAGAAGCTGTGGCTGCCCCATCCCTGGAAGTGTCCAAGGCCAGCTTGGAATATCCTGGGATAGTGGAAAGTGTCCCTGCCCATGGACTAAAGGAAACTGTTGAAAGTGAGCTTGGAATGGGATGATCTTTAAGCTCCTTTCCAACCCAATTCTGTGATGCTGTTAAAACCTCTTTTATATAATCACAGGCTGGTTTGGGTTGGACCTTAAAGCTTCAATTCCCACCCCCTTTTCCAGACTTTCCAGAGGCTCCTCAGAGCCCCAGACTCCCACCTGAGCCCTGTGATTATCTAAAGGCCCTGCTTTAATTAAATGTGAAATAAACACTTCCCTCTCCTCGCCCTCCTCGAGCCACAAGTCCTCGCCCATTTTTAATTGGCAGCCTTTTATTTTTATCCCCTTTTCCTGATGTATCCTTTGAGTAATTCCTTCAGATAACAAATCTCTCCACCAAATATTTTCTCCCATCATGGTTGGATTACGGGCCCCAGTGTTCATAAATAGCTTTTCTCCCATACCACCCTTTCATAGACAGTTTAACAGGGAGAGCTGCTGATTTATACCGACATTAAACTCGTACGTGAACTTCCATTTGAGGCTGATAAATACGAGTTTTTAATATGCACATGCATCATTTTGATGTTTCTTTTCCAAAGAGCCTTTGAGTTGTGTGTGCACATTATAGAATTACACTGGAAAAAAAACTAAATAAAAAGCCTGGAGTCTGCGTGGAAGCTGCTGAGAGGGAATGAAATATGGTTTTTGGGGTTTTTTTTCTGGAAAACCATGTGCAGGTTTGCTCTGGGAGAGGTAGAAAATTTATGGGATCCTGAGCTGTTTATTTTCATGGCATTGGAGAAGCAAGGCCTTGGAAAAGCTCTTAGGGATAACTTTGGAAACAGTTGCTCGTTTGCAGCTTGAAGTGCTTTTTTAATGACTGAGTTTTATCGTAATTAGTAAATTAGGTTGGTTTTTTTTTTTTAATTTTGGGTTGGTTTTTCTCCTTGTTTTCATCCTGGTTTCTCAAGGCAGGGAGGTTGGAAAGGTCTCCCATAAACTCTGCCAAACTGGGCCTTATTTTAACCAATATTTGGGTCCCTGTAAAACCTTGTGAGAATTTCTACCTGAGGAGCAATGGGTGATTTCTCAATGGGATGAATAAGCCTTTAAAGGTGGGTTTTTTTCCCACAAAACCATCAAAATCCTCCAAAATGATACATCCAACCAATTGAGGACAAAGAGCTTGAGCTTCATCAAGGTGAAGGACAAAACCTGTCCAGATGTTGACCTGAAAATCTCATTATTGTCCCCTTTAATTAATAAAACACATTATGTGCACCATCTTAACTCTATAAAATTCTGTTATAAATCACTAATAATAAGATTTACCCTGAGTGAGAGCTCAGGACTTGGAGCTGAGCCTTTCCAAGAAGAAATTGAGGAGCCTGTTGACATTGGCTGGTGTTTAAACCATCAAATCCAGAACTCCTCAGCATTTCCCCAAGGAATAAAGAGGATAATTTGCTGCACAAGGACCAGGAGGAGCAGAAAGAGGGCAAGGAGGTTCCTCCAGGTGCAATGAGATGGGAAGACCCATAAAACTGTCATTCCCCTTAAAGTTTCCAGTGGACATGGAAAGAGCGTCAGGACAGGGGTAACACATTTGGTCCTGGATCTCAAAAAAACCCTGGAAAAAGGGATCAATCTCTCCATTCCCTGGGGCAGGGCTTTGCTGGTAAACTGGAAAATAAGAACTTGTTCCTGTAAAGCTTCCTGGGGAAGGACAATATCCAGGACACTGTGGAGCTTGATGAGGGTGGATGGGAAGACCTGGAAAACTGGGAACTGCAAAGGTTATCAGGAAGGATCTGGGATGGGAAAGATGAGGAGCCAAACATTTGCATATTTCCCCCTTTTTTCAAGTGGAGAGAATCTCAGAACCCCAGAATGGTTTGGGTTGAGGTTGGTCTGAGGGATCATCTGATCCCACCATTCCATGGGCAGGGACACCTTCCACTATCCCAGGTTGCTGGTTGCTCCAACCTGGCCTTGGACACTTCCAGGGATGAGGCAGCCACAGCTTCTCTGGGCAACCCGTTCCATCAGATCTGATGGTGAGTCTTACTATTAGTGATTTATAACATAATTTTATGAAGTTAAGATGGTGCAAACAATGTGTTTTCTCAGATTAAGAGCACAATAATCAGATTTTCTGGTCACCTTCTGGAGCAGCTGTTGGTCCTCCACATTGATGAAGGTCAAGTTCTTTGTCCTCAACTGGTTGGATGTATAATTTTAGAGGATTTTGGTGGTTTGGGGGGGGAAAACCCCACACCTTTAAAAGCTGATTCATCCCATTGTCAGACACAGGCCCCTCACTCAGGTGAGAAATCAACAATTATAACTCCTACAGCTCCAAGGTACCCAAAGCTCCAACCATCCCAAATATTCCTGTCAAAATCCAGCCTTTATGAACACATCCCATGTAGAGGTCCATGAAGAATCCCACAGCAGTTTCGAGAGGGAGGTTTTCCCCAGGCAGGAGGAAATATGGATTAAATATTGCTTTTGGAACACTGCTCCAGGCAACATGGAAGAACCTGGGAAATACAACTGGTAAAAGCGTTTTTCAACTCTTTTTTTTTGGAAGGGTATCGTTCCAAAAAGAAATTTTTTTGTGGATTTCTTGATTTTTTTCAAAACCAAAACCCTGGGTTCCAGCTCCCAAAATATCCCAGGGCTTGTCATTTGAAGAGGGTTTTGGAAATGAATGGAGCACTGATCACAATTAGTACAAAGCAATTTCAAATTATTTGAAGGGCTTTCATAGCATGAAGTGTTCCAATAATTTGTAATTACTTAACGTTTCACCTGCTCCCAATCCCATTTACTTCCCAAATCAAGCCCTTGAAGGGCTTTGAAGTGGCACATTTCAAAACTGAACAGGGCAACCTGGAGGAGCTGCTAATTCTAGAAGCACTTCTGGTGCTCCTGCATTTTTGGGGTTTTTTTTTACCAGGATTTTTTGGGGGGGGGATGGGTCACTGGAAGATTGCCCCTCAAGGCACGTGGAAAGGCATGGGATGGAAGCGGGACGGATGTCCCATCCCAGGGCAGCTGTGGGAATAACGTGCTCTGCAGAGCAACTGAAGGGAGGTGATGGGACTTGATCCCGGGACAAGTGATGGGAAGCCACCAAAAAGGAACAGAGGGATGGTGAGCAGAGCAGCCCTGCAGTGGGAAGGGTTGTTGCTGCTCCAGGATCCCAAATCCACCACCCTCAGAAGCAGGAACTGTGGGATTTGTGGTCTCTTTGCTCAGACTGAGTCCAGTAGGTCATGGATCAAAATAAATTCCATGGACTGGCCTCAGAAACTTGTCTTGCACCTTTGGGGATCCTTTACTGGTTTCTTTTCCCATTTCTCCCTGTTTCCAGGGCACAGGAGACTGGGATTCACATCCAGAGATTATCTGGACTGGATGAGCTTTAAGGTCACCCCAAACATTCCATAATTTAATTCTGTGATATTCACCTCTGTCCTCACCCAGCCATCAAATGAAAATGTTTTATCTTTGTCCTGAATTTAATTTCATGGAATCACAGAATGGTTTGGGTTGGAAGGGACCTTAAATCTCATCCAGTTCCACCAGGTCACCTCCCACAATCCCAGGTTGTTCCAAGCTCCATCCAAACTGGTCTTGGACGCTTCCTGTTTCATTAATCCTGAGTTTTGATGCTGTTTCCCCCCTGAAGAGCCTTCAGGAAGCTCCTGAGTCTCCTATGAAATGCAGTTTGGTTGGAAACCAAGGAACCCCTAGCCCTGCCCTGCCCACACTTGCTCCCAGGTCACACCACCTTGGTATGAGGAAATGAGCACAAAACCCCAAATCGATTGGGTAAATAAGGAAACAAGGCCCTGAGTGGGGCTCTTGGGGCCGAAAATAGGCTTGAGCTGTTCAACAAACACGATGTGAACTGAGGGCTGGGCCAACAAATCCTGGGCAGGGAACCCCCCTCCATCCCCATCCCCAAACTCCCCTCCTCTCCCTTCCAGCTCTAATCCAAAGGATTTAATGAGTGTGACAAGAGAGGGCAAATATTGACACTGATGAGCTCCAGTAGGCAAATAAAGCAGGTTTTTAACAGATGAAGCAAACAACAGCCCAGGCTGTGATTCCAAGGCATGTTTGTGTTTTGGGGCTGGATCTCCAACCCTTGGACAAACCGTGTTTCTTGGCAAAACGTCAGGAACAAGGACATTGAATTTGCAAACACGATGATATTTACATCCTAAAGTGAGATGGAGAAAGAAAGGGCTTCTCATTACATGAATTGATTTTTGCCTCTTCGCCAAGCTGGAACCAACTTCCCGATCCCTGTGCACCTTCCAGCACAGAGCAACCACCTCCCCACGAGCTTCCCGTGACAAATAACTCTGGCTGAAGTGCTTAAATTCCCTGCAAAACCTCCAATAAACACACCATTGACCTTTTCCTAGGCTCTGCAGGCTCTCCTGGAGAAAATGAGGTTGTTGCAGCTGCAAGGAGGGATCTGTGCTGCTGCTGCTGGGAATGCAGAGCTGCCTCGGAGCGGCTTCTCCGTCTGCAGCCAAACATTCCCACCAGTGGCCTGGAAGCCTGGGAAATAAACCCCATTCCCTCCTGGTTTGAGGCAGATGCTCTGCCAATTAAGGAACACGTAGATTAGGAAAATCTCCATTAGGCTGGGACAGGAGCTGGCGTTGATCCGGAGGTGGGAATGGGCTCCCGACAGGAAAGTCAGGAATGTTTTGGAAAAACATCCGTCTACATCCAGGTACGGCTGCCCTGAGGTGCTGCTGTGCTCCTGATGGGTGGGCACGAGGCAGCTCCTGGCCCTGGCACCCAGCAGGGTGGGGATGATACCTCCAGACCTTCATTTTTGGGGCTCTCACCCCCCCAAACCCTCTTAGTGGCGGTACCGTGGCAGTGGCGATTTTGTGGCCTTGGGAATTTGGGGAGGATCTCCTTTCCAGGCTCCCCCTTCCCTGCAGAGCCTGAGGGGGTTCTCAAATCCCATCCCTAAAATCCACAGGATATTGCAGGGAAGCTGTGGAATATCCCAACCTGCAGGAGCATGTGGAGAGCTGGAACAAGGCAGAGCAATGATTTGGTGTCAGATTTGGGGCTCGACCCCCAGCTAAGCAGAAATTTGGTCAAGAAATTGGTTTAGTCAGGCTTTGTCCTCAGCCCCTGCCTTGTCCCAGTCCAGCTGCTCCCGGAGTGGGAACTATTGATTAACGGGCATCACAAGCTCATTTAAACAGATGGGCTTTTAGGAGTGAATTAGAGGAAGTTTGCAAGTAGAAAAGCATGAAAAATGTATATAATTCCTCGGGCTAATCACAGCAATAATGTGTGTTTACTGACAAGGTTTTCTCCACCTAAAGAGCAACTCCCATTTATCCAATTTATCCACTTATCTGGGAAGCAGATACCACGGGAAACAAGGGCTCAGAGTCAAGTCCACAGCAATAAATCAGCTTTTTTTTTTTTCTCCCAAGAGCAAATAGAAGGACAGAGCTCGGCACAAGAGCTTTGCACCTTGAGGAGAAATTACTCCCTCGTGGAGGCTGAGGGGACAGCAGCAGACCTTGCCTGGATTTGAAGTCAGGTTTCTCCATTTGCCATGTCAGCACTTAAGCTCTAAGTTTAAAATACTATCTTTTGCTGTGCTCAAGCAGAACTCCAGCAGAGCATCCCCATTGTTTATAGGAAATGAATGTGTATTCTTATTACTTCTCCTGATATCCCTCACAATCAAATCACTTCTCATTCCAGGCTAAACCACTTCAGTGCTTGTGATGTCTCCCTGCATCACGTTGTTCTGGTTACTTATTTCTTTCCTGCTTTCCAAAATCTAACAAGAGAGTTAAGAAAACCCATCAAAATTTAATGTGGCTGTAAGATATTTACTTTCATTTTTCATGAAAAGTGTCCAGTGCACTTAAATATTTTTAGGTCCAGCAGAAAAAAAAGTGATTTCTGCTTGTATTTAAATGTTTAGATGGAGTCTGCATCTAAGTTTATTTTGTATAAATGAGAGGACAATTAATGACTTGCATCAATGGAAAGGTTGGAATGGGAGGATTTTTTAAGGTTCTTTTCCAAGCCAAACCTTTCTATAATTAATGTTATTTGTCTCCTTCTTTCAGCTCCACCTGGGAGAAGAACAAGGAGGAAGAACTTGTTTGTGTCAAAGAGATGGTTTTTTAGGAATATGGATTTCCAATCCTAACCTGCTGGTGATGTGTGTTTACAGTGCCTCTGCTATTTGTCAGGATTCATTTTTGGGCAATGGGAAAGGCAGAACCAGGATGGGAGAAGCCTTAAAAAGCGTATTTGTTATTTCAGCAGGGTAAGAAACACCTCGATGGATTTGTTTCCATTACAGAGAAAACTAATCCTTCACTTCTTGTCTTTAATGGCGGTGGAGAGAAGTGGCAGCTCCTCTCCTCATCGATTTAGATTAGGAATTTTCTACTGGAGGTGGAGTCAGATTTTTCTGGGGAAGGTTTGCCCACAGGGCAGTGATGTCAGGGTGGCCTCAGAGCTGTCCTTGGGGTGCTCCTTGTGCACAACTTCTTCCAGATTATGAAGGTATTTAGATATCCATTATTTATATCATCCATTTTTTTCCCCATGACTGGCATTGCAGTGCTGGGTGTGGATGGACAGCCCATGTTTGCTGGGGACCTTCGTGGGAATCTTTGAACGTCCTAAACCAACCATGTGTTTCAACATCTCCATAAATGATTTGGATGCAGGACTGGAAGCGAGTTTGGGAATCTGGGAGGAGTTGAGGACTCCCTTGAAGGCAGAGAGGCCCTGCAGAGACCTCAAGAAATCAGAGGGCTGGGAATCACCAACCATGAGAAGTTCAACAAGGGGAAGTGTCCCTGGGATGTACAGAGAGACTGGAAATGAGAGGCTGGAAAGCAGTTCTGGGAACGGATCCTGGAGGTCCTGATCCACGGCCAGTGGNATCAGAGGGCTGGGAATCACCAACCATGAGAAGTTCAACAAGGGGAAGTGTCCCTGGGATGTACAGAGGACTGGGAATGAGAGGCTGGAAAGCAGTTCTGGGAACGGATCCTGGAGGTCCTGATCCACGGCCAGTGGGACAAGAGTCAGCAGTGCCCTGGCATCCAGGAGGGACACCCGTGTGTCCCCAATGGGGACATTGGAAAAGCATCGTCAGGACAAGAAAAGGGATTTTCCTGCTCTACTCTGACCTGGGGAGGCCTCACCTGCAATATTGAGGGAGTTTGGGCACGACAGTATCAGGAAGAAATGGAGCCATTGGAGAGGGTCCAAAGGAAGGAATGAAGATGGGGAAGGGCCTTGAGGGGCAGCGTGTGAGGAGCAGCTGAGGGCACTTGGAGTGTTCAGCTGGAGGAGAGTGAGGGGAGTTATCACCTCACTGCAGCGACACATTCCTGGGGAGGGGCAGAGGAGGAGCAGGGACTGATCTCTGCTCTGTGTGACAGGGACAGGAGCCAGGGAATGGCTGGAGTTGGGTCAGGGCAGGGGCAGGTTGGATCTCAGGACAAGGTTGTTCTT